>JASCZW010001177.1:0-155308 GCA_034211315.2 Aedes japonicus
CTGCACATTGTAGACGAAATACGCGTATCTGTCGAAGATAAGCAAAGGTAGTTGGAATTAAATGGAAGATACTAATTTTTCTTCTAATTTCTAGTTACAGGTATTCCACTATACAGCTCAAACCCTCTAGGATTCAGTGGATCTCTGTTTTAGAAAATTAAAATATTAAAAGAGCCATAAAAAAATCCATTTTCAATTTTTCGGCAAAACTCAAACGCACTGATAACAGTTCAAACCCATCAGAAGACAGCTTGAGACCAACAGAAAAACACCCAAAACCAAGACTGATTCTCGCTTCCCCGCATTTTTAGGCATCATTTTCCTCATTTCCCAGTCAAACGGAAAACCTCACTCGCGAAACAATAAATTTCACCGACCATTCTTCACGACTTGCTCCCGTGAAGAGGATAACCGGCTCCTGATAAGCTTCCGAGTTGGGTGACTGCTACTGAGGAATGGCCGCACTTCTCGGTGCTTCAGAGCGGCACAGATAGAATGGTTGGAAGGGTCATAATTTTGCCCATCCCCCCCGGAACATACTCCGGCCGGTTGGTCCGGAAAACGCTATACTCTGTCAGTGATGTGTTTGTGAATTTGTGTCACGAGGAGCGTGCGAAACGACGCGGAAGACATGACTGGATGCATACAGTTCCGAACAGCTAGCTTCCTTTTCGGGTGAAAGTCAGATGAAGTGAATATTTGCACTGGATGAATGCCAAAATTTCAATAAAATAAATTGCGTTCCGGGCAAAGTTTTGGAGTTCGCGCAGATGGGGAGGAGTGCCGGGCTCCGTAAGAATAGAACGAACGGTTTCCAGTCGGTTTCACTGTCACGTGCTCTAGTGAGCACAAGGTTCACGCAATATTTGATCATAGAGCAATATTCATTCCACATCTTGATTAACTCGTTTCAATTGAATCCTTGGAGATAGTGTGTCATATTTGATAGACTTTAAGGAGAAAGAGAGCGTGAAGAAGCAATCAACATTTTTCCAATTGCTTGATCGAGTCGATGAAACGCAACATTAATTGTAATCCATGCGAGAATGTCACTTTTTACGATTTAAAAACACGAACAACCTGAGGATTCGAACTTAATGCAAACCATTTAACTTTATTCTTCCCAAATTCATGAGGTTGATTATTTTCCTGTAGCCATCAATACGAAATCTAAAGCATGTGTTCACAACCGAACACACAAGAACCGGACACAAATTCGTTTCCGTCAAATTTACATTCTAGATTAAAGCCTCTGTCTGGAAGTAGTGCCGCTCTTGATGAGGAAACTTTTGGCAGTTTCATTTCCGTGACCGTGAGGGGAAACTTTTCTTTGATGTCATGTAAAGGACGTTGATTACAGAGTAAGACTCCATCGGAAGGTATTCATAGTGAGTTGTAGTTTACTTCTACGGAATGTTCCTTGTGATTCTTAGAAATTGATGTGATCAAAAATTGTATTATGTGTTCGAAACTTACTCCACCAATGACGTTTGCATCCGGTTTGGCTTGTCCACAGAGAACAGACAAATTGGCTCATACAAATGTAACAAAAATCATGTGTATGCTAATACAGTGGTGCCATAGTGCAGCGACATTCTATACTAATTACCAACACGGTGAAAGAGTTAGTTTTCTCCATGTCGTATCTATTTCATGGGAAAAGCCAGGAGAAATGGAAATACCATAAAGTTGAACAAAACTTCACGTTGTATAAAAACCTCACTTTATACAAATTTAAGTTCTTGTGCTCTTGGTTTCTACATATACAGAAAGACGGCCTGTGGAAAAAGTGGTAAAAATTTATAACTCTTCTCTTGGGTAAGAAGCGTTCACCGTGCAGATCAATTTTCGATTTGTGATCCGGCACCCATGTAAAAAACAGATCTGGCAATGTTAATGTATCGTCTCTTTTATTCTTCCGTTGCCCAAATCGAACAGCAAGTTTGACGTCACAATAGCGAAGCGAGAGAATGAATGTCGAATTTACATTGCCAGACCTGTTCGCACGAGCAGTTTGTTTACAAAACTCCAGAAAGCAGTTTCCAGTTCTACCGGTATACTGTTTATGTTTTGAATTTTCCCATCCATAATCAACCTGAATATGTTTCTTCTCTCGCGTCGATTGGCTTGATTTTTCTTCATCATTCGCGAGTGAAAAAATGGTGACGAATGTTCGCAAATTACTTTGTTTTTAACGCTGATGACCCCAATAAAATACGAAAAACCAAGTGTTTAAATTACTAGAAGACAACTGCAGTAGATCCAAAACCTTTACAGGCGATTAAGAGTGAAGGAAACGTTTAATATTTCCTGCACCAAGATATCACCAATTATGATAAGTGCAGTGTACATCAAAAATAGTATGAATTGAAGTAAGTATTTCATTGAAGTTGAACGGATTGGAGATAAGTAAAGCATTGGGTATAGGATCAAGTATCCCCGGTTGGTACGTTGTCGATTTGCCAAGATTTGGTAAACCGACTACTTGGAATTATCTCAAATTGTAATATTCCGCCCACTATACCACAAAATATTGCGATTAGTAGAACGGATTGGAGATAAAGAAAGCATTGTTTATAGGACTAAGTCTCCCCAGGTTGGTACCAAATTAATGTGCGAAGGCATCAATAGAATCAATATTCAATTATTAATGCTATTATGGGCCACCAATCGGAGGAGCGGCCCAACTTTTCATATCTCTATTTGCAGGATAACTATTTCCTACGGTGATTAAGTCTTACCATCACTTTACCAACATTGATGAGGCAACAGAAAAAAACTTCAGCAAATGTCCCTTTGTCAAAATCGAAACACTAGCGCCACCCCATTAGACATTCCATACTAATTTGAATCGACAGTTCCGTTTTTTATCACAAGCAGTCGTTTGAGCCTGGACGACTGTTTTCTGTGGCTTGTCTATGAAGTGTATTCTATTTAAATCCAACGCATTATTTTCAATAATTCTTAAAGTGCTTTGGTGAACGTTTTGAAATATTTTGAGTCTTTAGATATAAGTTACGCAGTTTTTTTTAATGTGCTTGAAAGCTCTTTTAATGTACTCTTAGACGCATCATATCCTATCTGCTTCTACTTGCTTCTAAGTATAGTAAAGACGTCGAAAAAACGACGTAAAAAATGGAAAAAAGTTCAATAACTCATACTTTTGAAAAAATGCATGTATAGTACATTCAAAAAGTTGTGTTTGATATGACAATAAACTTTGTTGAGCATTGAAGAATCACAGCAAGCCATGATTCAACATAATAACTTAAATGTAAATGCTCCAGGAGCTAAATTTCTCAGATCCGACTCCACCAGAACAAGTTATGACCGTTGAAAGGCAGCATATTAAAGCATAAAACAGCAAAGTACAGTAAACCCCCCGATATGCGCGGATTCTCTTGATGGTGAGCTCAAATGATATATGAGCATTGACCATTATTGTTTCATCAGAATTTATCTAGTGATCCTTCGTATATAGGAAGTTACTTCTTTCAGTGCGTGTAAACTTACTTTATAACTTGAATCTCGATATCCTTGACATAAAGCAAGTTGGCGTCTTCGACAAAGATGGTTGAACATTAGTTCAGAGTTCGTCCGCTACGTGGCACTAGCGTAAATGTGAACTTCGTGTATTAAAGATTGGGCTCGGAAAAAATGTGACACTTTGGTTTGGGTGTAACTTTGAAATTTTGGTTAATACTAGTTTAGAATGTTATGTTTATGTGTGCAAAATTTTATCTGTCAAGTAGTTTTCAAGATGCATACGAAACAACAAGAGCTACAACAAGAGGTCAGTCGCACAGATGGATCGGCAAAAGGCTTGGAATCCACCATTCCACCGTGTCCCGCGTTGTGAAGATGTTCCAGGAGACAAAGACCATCGAGCGGCGCGCTGGAAGCGGGCAAAAACCGAAAACGGAATACCCAGAGAAGGCGTGGAAGATAAGGCAGTACTTTATGAATAACCCAAACCTTTCCACCCGAGACGTGGCCAAAATGGTCAATTCGTCGAAGGGGTTCTTCCAGCAGACCATGAAGCGGGCTGGGCTACGTGTTTCTAAGGTCAGGAAGGCGCCAAACTGGACTGACAATCAAAACACGGTGGCCAAATTGCGTGCGCGGAAGCTGTACCGTGAGTGGCTCGTCAAGCCAGGCTGTCTAGTCAAGGAAGACGAGACATATATCAAGGCGGACACCAAACAAATCCCCGGCCTCGAGTTTTTTGTTGGTACGTCCCGCATGGAGGTTCCGGAAAAGTTCCGGAAGAGAAAGATGGACAAATTCGTGAAGAAGTACCTGTTGTGGCAGGCGATCTGCGAGTGCGGACGGTACAGCAAGCCGTTCGTTACAACCGGCATCATAAACGGGCAGATTTATCGAGAGGAATGCTTGCAGAAGCGGTTGCTGCCCTCCCTCCACTCTCACCGTGGTCCCACAATGTTCTGGCCGGATCTCGCTTCGTGTTATTACGCCAAGCCTGTAATGGACTGGTACGAAGCGAAGGGCGTCAATGTGGGCCCGAAGGAGGCGAACCAGCCAAATACTCCAAAATTTCGTCCAATCGAGAAGTTTTGGGCGATAATGAAGAAGAAGTTGAAGAAAAGCGGAATGACATTCAAAACCGATGAAGCTTTGAAGAAAAACTGGGAGAAATTGTGTAAGGAAGATGGACAAAGCCTCGCCCAAAATCTCATGAGCAGTGTTAAGAGAAATTTACGAGCGTTCAGCTTAAGGGAGGAAATTCAATAAATAAATTATGCCAAAACATAGCTAATATATAGTTATTTGATCCCTGAAAATTTGAGAAGTAACCGATTTAAAATGAATTTTCGATGACCATTTTAGTGTGTCTCATTTTTTCCGAGTCCAGTGTTTATCTGTATTTTGGGATCTAGATCTAGTAAAAATTTACTGTTTTCAGGAAATTTAGTAGTAAAGTTATGAGCTTCCAGACGCTCGACTCAACAGTTCAGAATTATCTCGCTCCATCGCGCTAGTGTGCTTGTTAACTTACTGTATAATCTGGATCTCGGGATTATTGAGATGTAGCAAGATGGCATCATCAAAAACAATATACGAGGGTTCATAGCTTAGTGAATGGTGTACACATGTATGATATTACTGTTTTCAGGAGATTTATTCGAGTAATCATGGTCTTCCATACGGTCGACTTCATAGTTCGTAATAATTTCACTGCGTGGCACTGGTCTGCCTGTGAAGTACTTATTGAATGTTTATCGCTAGTACACATAAGAGGCTTCCCAGGAAGCCAATAAACAGCTCCAAAGTGTCTTTACAGCAGCCTATCAAGCCAATAAGTCTCCTTAAATACTATTTTCTATTCCCCTTCATTAATGCTATTTTCTATTCAAAATACCTATAACTGCCTACAAGCATTTAAATAGCATTTGAAATACAACTTTACAACAGATAGTATTCGAGATGCTGAAATAATGCAAATATTATGCTTGTAGTATCTGAAATGCAGATTTAAAGTAGATTTACTGCATATGATAATGCTTATCGGTTATCTGGGTGATAACCCTAATATTGGTATTCTTGATACATTCTTCTGAGAACTTCTGGTTACTCCTTCAGGGAAGTTCTTTTAAAAACGTCGGCGTAGTCCTTCAGAGAACTTCATGGAAGTTCTTCAAACTACTTCCGGGCAGTTCTTCAAAGAAGTTTTTCGGGGAAGTTGTTCAGAAAACTTCGTGGAAATGAACTTCTTGGAGGTTCTGGAGAGAACTTCAGGCAAGTTCTTCAGAGAACTTCATGTAAGTTCTTCAGAGAAATTCAGGGAAGTTCTGCAGAGAACTTCAGAAAAGTTCAGAAAATTTCTTCAGAGAACTTTATGGAAGTTCTGCAGAGAACTTTATGGAAATCCTTCAAAGAACTTCATGGAAGTTCTGTAGAGGGCTAAATGAAAAATGAAAGCCCCTGTATATGTAAATACTACTGTAAATACTGCTACCTGATTTTATATCAACCTGGTCATTGCAATATAGTAGGACCATCCGGAATTCCTGCTACTAAGGCGTGTTCGCGACAAAATCTGGACACCCCTAAATACCTCTATCGTTGGAAATACTTCATCAACGCGTGAAATATTTCGCAGACTGATGAACGTTTGTCTGTTCATTGTGTTAAATCAATTTTTGGTGATACTACAAGCTTTTAGATCGAAGATGGCGTCGGAACAAGAGCAAGTGTGAAAAGCAATTGTATGCGGTCGCAATGAAAATCCGGATCTGTCAGTTCCAAAACTTTGAAAAAAGCTTGGTTTTCCTGCAAGCACTGTCCATAACGTTCTTAAATCTTTCGATACATGCTTGAAAAACAGCCAGAAAGGCTGGGAGTGGAGTAAAAACGGATCTCAGGAACCACCAGAAGGACGCGAAGGCGAAACAAATATTGCAGAAAAGACCAGATCTTTCGGTACGTACTGTGGCTAGAAACATAAAAATGTCACTAACTTTCGTGCATACTTCCAAGCACCAGCAATATATGAAGTCGTTCAAGGTGAAAACTGTACCGAACCTTAATGATAAACAGCATGTGAACCCGGTCTCACAAGTTGTTTCGCGAATACCTGACGAAGTTTTCCTGCGTGATAATCGACGATGAAACTTACGTGCTAGCAGATTTAAGGCAGCTTCCCGGAATGTCTTATTATATTGCCATGCAACGGAATGGCGTAGAGGAGCATTTCAGGACGAAGAAAAAGGCCAAGTTTCCCAAAAAATATTTGGTTTGGCAGGCAATATGCAGCTGTGGTCGAGCAAGCCAAAGCTTCATCACTACCCGAACGGTAAACATTATATATACCGTGAAGAATTCCTAAAGAAGCGATTCTTACCATTCCTTCGCAGCCATGACGATCCCTCGCTATTCTAGCCTGATTTGGCATCTTGTCACTACGCCAAAGATGTTTTGGAATGGTATAAAGTGAATGGAGTTCATGTTGTATCGAAAGAGGCGAGCAGGCCGGAGTTGTGACCTATCGAGCTCTCGTGAAGAGATAACTTTTTCAATATAAACAACAAGCGAGGGAATGTTCATAAACCACGTAGACTTATATTTGAAAATCTCAAAGCCTATCCCCCCCCTCCACCCTCGTAGACTTTTCTCCATAAATTTTTTTTTAAATTTATGGAGTGTAGACTTTGGTCAAACCCCCTCCCCTCCCCCTAGAAAGGTTTACGTGGTTTATGAACTATAGAAAAAAATCGAAAATTTTGGACAAAAGCAGTTAAATCGGTTGCAGAGAAGTCTGCACAGACCCTTATGACTGGACTAAACTCAAAAGTTCGTAGTTTCTTCATGCAACCTTATTAAGTAACTGTTATGTGGTTTAAGATTACTAATAATGCACAATTAAATGAATAAAAAATGCATCTTGGATTGAAGTAACGGCAAATTTCGTTCATTCCAGATTTAATCTGACCATTCGTTCTGAATTCGTCCTCCTTGCCGACATGAGCATTGAGAACCAACCAATCACGATAAAAGCTGTACCCAACTCGCTCAGTATTGCCGCAACTCTGGTAGATGGCATGACCATCCCTATGCGTATGTGCCATTGATTATTTCATGCAAACCTCCTGCAGCGCTACAATTCCGAATTTTGCGGACCCTCAGGAAGTCGGAAAGAATGCGGGTACTTCCCGAGAAATTGTGAGACTTACAGTTCCATGTTCCGAGTTTCTAATTGTTATTCATTTTTTGTCACCTTGTCCGTAGTTTATCGTGTGCTTACATTACTATTATTTGTTTCACGGCTGGATTGTAGGGCCTTCACCAACCCCATGCCTCACCGGAAGACCATCGTGCGCAGCTCTGTTTAGAGTCATGCATATATAATTCGCATCCAACTTCCATATCTCATGGTCCGCAACCTATGACCCGCCGGGTGGCTGGTGCCTCACCTCCACCAGTTTCCACCTACTGAACGGATTGCCCGGGGTATACCACCAACGCCAAACCGTCAAAACTATCCGAAACTGCGCCTAATTAAAAAATATTGGGCAATCGTAAAAAGAAACCCCAAGAGAACTAGAAAAAATGTTGGAAGTGAAAAACAGTTCAGGGCAAATTGGCGTTCAACAACAAATAATGTGGATATAACAGCAGTACAAAACTTGATTGAAGGTGTGAAACGTAAAGCCCGACAGGCAGTGCTGAGCTCCATTACGGTACTGACAGCGTTAGAATTGACAAATGAGATTCTTCCAATTGGCAATAACAGAAGAGCCTCTTACTCTCTCAAACTTCTCATCAACATGAAATAACAACCGAGAGATATTTTTCTCTCGCGTTTCTGATTCATTTTCTTTATCTTGTTCAAGTGTTATGTGCACGGCCAACCGTTTCGACTCAGTTTTGAGTCGTTTTTAACTCATTTTCGTCAAAAATGGAGTCACTCAAATTTGAGTAAATGTTACTGGCATTGACAAGTCGACATATCAAAAACATCGACTCAAATCAGATGGATACTTTTGATTTGTTGAGCTGTCCGTAACATAAACTCAAATTTGAGTGACTCCACTTTTGACGAAAGTGAGTCAAAAACGACTCAAAACTGAGTTGAGACGGCTGGCCGTGTGATACGATCGTATCACCAAGAATAAACATACCGGCATGGAAATTGATCGTTATTTTACTTCTCTAGTATACAGACGATCATGATGGTCATCGCTAGTAGCAGTGTTTCTACCACCATATTCAGCAGATATTACACCGCCAGTGGCGATATGTCCATAGCTTTACGATTGCAGGTTCAGTTCTTGAGGAATTCATGTTCAGGGCCTAAAAGCCATTTGTAAACAATAACTTTAAATGTCGATCTCTCTTGAATCTAAAATCATTCTCGTGAAATGAAAGCAGCATCTGGTAGAAGAATGTTAGTTTAAATATATGAAGTAGCTGAATATAGTAGGATTCTCGTGATTCGTGAGAGATTAACGTTTAAAATACTTGTTAACAAACGTCTTTTAGGCTCTGATCATGAATTACTCGAAAGTTGATGTTTTTTTTTCCTTTAACCCTTATGTGTTTGACATGGTAGCTGGGTATCTTTTCGGGTTTTACTCTAGGAAATTTCATTTATTTTCTGAAGGAAACAGGGAACTGAAATTCACTTAAATCTAAGTAAAAAACGGAAGGCAATTTTTTGAATAAAAACATTCTGTATAGTAGCAAGGGTGGCTGAAGGGGGGATATCGATTATTTTTACCCTTTAGATGTTCGACAGGGTACCCGGGTATCCAACAAATTCAAATGATTAGAACTCTGGCAATTATTGACCGATTTTAATTATTTTGACCGCTATTTTGCACCGTTAGATTCAAAAACTCAATCGCTTTATGGACATTATCGGTAATGACCATTTGGATTCATTTGGTGGGCGAGGGTTTGAGTCCGGGTTTCCGGGGCTGTGGTGCGGCACGGAGACACTATTTGAGAATATCAATTGAATTTCCGAGAATGGGTGTCAACATCTTTGGAAATTTGTTAGGAACTCTGTCTATTCTATTGTGGGCCATAAGCATATTTGTTCCCGGAACGGCCATTATGTAACAGATTCCCGTGGTGCTTCGAGTAGCCATGAACATTTTCAGAAGAAAACCCTGGGAATACGGGCATCAAAATTCATGAAATTTCTCCAATAAGACATTTTTCAATAATGTAGTAGGTAGTGGCCATCTGATGATTTGTTCTCGGACCTGTCAGGTTCTCACGGGGCCTTGAGTGGCCATTAATATTTTCAGAAGGAAATCCTGGCAATATGGGTTTCAAAATTTATGATATATCTTCAGTAGGATATTTCTCAAAGGTTTGTGGCTAGTTTTGATCATGCCACTCAAAAATCGACGGGAACACTTTCCGGGAGAACCGTTCCGAGGACAAATTATCAGATGGCAACAAAAAGTTGAGAAAAAGCCTTCTGGAGAACTTGTATGAATTTTGAAACCCATATTTCCATGGTTTCCTTCCAAATATGTTAATGACCACTTGAGACCCCTCATAAACCTGTTCAGGAATGACCGGTCTAAAGACAAATCGTCAGATAGTCACAAAACGTTAAGAAATAGCCTACTATGGAAATTTCATGAATTTTGATAGCCATGTTGCAAGGGTTTTCTTTTTAAAATGTTCATGGCTTCTTGAAACCCCACGGGAACCTGTTACAGGGACAAATCATCAAATGGCCACAAAACGTTGAGAAATAGCCTTCCGGAGAAATCCTATGAATTTTGATACCAATATTGGCAGGGTTTCCTTCTAAGTTTGTTTCTGGCTACTTGAGGTCCCACGGGAACCTGTTCTGGAATAACCGGTACGGGGACAAATCATCAGATGGTCACAAAACGTTAAGATATATCCTCCTGGAGAAATTTCTTGAATTTTGATACCCATTTTGCTAAGTATTCCTTCTTAATATGATCATGGCCATTCGAGACCCCACGAAAACCAGATACAGAATGGCCGTTCCAGGAACAAGTTGGCATATGACCCACAATGTACACAGTATTTGACCAGCATTCGTGAGTAATAATGATCATGAGAAGATGATGGTCATAGTCTTATAACCGTCATAAAAATGCACAGCACTGCCGACAGGTTCGCATTTGGAAAATCGGAAGCCAAATCAAATAATTTTCCTTTGTTTTTTAGATGAACTTCGAAAAGAAATAAAGATTGATCATTAACAAAATAAACTAATCAGTGTGCACTTAATCACGTGTGACCAATTTTTGAACGTTCCACCCAATAATGATTGGAAATAAGGTGCCAAACAGAGGTAAAACACTATTATTACTTTGAGCTTAAACATTGCTAGGGCGTAGGCAAATATACTATATTAACAATATAAGTCACTTCAAATGTTTTTTCCGGCGACCCTTTTTGGTGCTTGTGGCACCATAAAGGCCCAGCTACAATGTGGAGCGCAACGGCGCGTTGTGGTAGGTTTTGACAGTTAATCCATATATTTTATGTCAAAAACTGCCGCACCCCGCCGTTGCGCTCCCCATTGTAGCCGAGCCTTAAGTGAGAACCGCGGCAACTACTAAATGTACACGCTCAAACTAAGCTATTCAGCTTTCGTTTTACCTAGCGTAATATTCCAAAAGTACTCAGCAGACAAATTGAAAAGAACCAGAAATCGTTAAACAAGGCCCTAACTAAGGAAACGATTTCCGAACAACTCACCGCAACTTCGACTTGTTGCCATCTGCGAATGTCATGAAAAAAGCAACTATGCAACTTAAGCAGAATAGGAAAAAGATCGTCTGTTGGAAAGAAAGCGAAACTTACGGCTTGCAATTATTATTATTGATTACCATAGAGTGATTTTCATATATTACGAAACAGAGATGCATTGATCCAATGGGAGAATCCAGGTTGAAAAAAGGAGAAAACACCGAGCGGTGATACAACTGACAGCTTTCATGTTAAAGTATAGGATGACAATTTTAAAATGCTTCTAAAAAATTCAAATAAAATTCTTATTAAAAGTGGTTTGTTGTATGATGGAAGAAAAGTCCAAAACTACTCAATAAATACATTTTCAGCAAAATAAAAATAATGCCACTATTGTGCAGTTTTCGGTATCTCTTCCATCATACAACAAACCACTTTTAATCAGAATTTCATTTGAATTTTCTAGAAGCATTTTAAAATTTTCTTCCTATACTTAAACATGAGAGCTGTCAGATTTAGCACCACTCGGTATCTTCTTCTTTTTTCAACATGGATTCGTCTATTACATAAAATTTTGGCTAGAAAATGATCCTCAATTCATTTAACGAGAGTATTGTATTTACTTATTAATGAGTATACCGTGCATATGTCACGAAAAGCTTTTTACTCATTTTTATTATGTAAAAAATGCGTAGTTTGTACATCCGTGACAATGTCATGTTTGAGTAAATATTACTGTCAAATGAAGTTTAAAATGCGTATTAGGTGTTGGTAATATTGGCGTCGCGTTTTTAAAAATGCGTGAAGCAATTACCATCTTGATAAAAAAAAAAAAAAGGTTATATGTATTTGTATCAAACAGTAATAAAGTTTGGATTAAAATACACGCAAAAAAGATCCACAGTAGAAACTACAATTTCCAGGGTTAAATTAAGCGCAAACACCAAAAAATTTCACCTGACTATAAATGCGTTTGATATTACCATGACTGCGATTAGATCAATGATGGTGTGGTTGATATCAATATGAGGTCTGGCAAATATGCCACAAATGTTGAAGGCTGAACCATAAACGTAGTAAATTTGACTGAAATTACATGTTAGTTTTGAAAATAGGCCTAGTCAGGTAAAATGGCAATTTTTAATGCATGATTTTTTTCTGTGTAGGCTCGTTTCCTGACATTGCTTCATTGAAATGGGGAAAATTAATTCTCTTCTAAGAGTAATGCCTCCAGAGTTGCAACATAATACACGGGTGTTACAGAAGCTATCAACTTGAAAAATCAAGATAGTATTGTATCATGTTACAACTCCGTAGTCTAAACAAGGCATAAAAGCACATTTTGACGTATCTGCATTTTTCTCAAAAGTGTACTGAGAAAAATTATATGGTTGTACCGACAATTAAATCACGGTAACAATTACCATGAAAATGGCCGGAGACTTTTTTTAATCATCACATTATTGACTATATGGCCATGGTTACAGGAACTATTCTGACATTATAGTGAATATTGAATCAACTATTTTAAATGGTCGGTTGAAAATCAATATTTTGCCCTAGTCATCCTACTCATGGGAAAATTAACCATCAAAGTTTTCTCTGTATGAGCATACAATTCTCATAAAAGGAGTATATTAGTTCAACCGTGGATTCACGGAAGAATGAATTAATCAATTTGAAGGGTAAAATATATTTTGCTTACCTTTTTCATCACCAGATGGTTCTGTTGGCAGCGCTACACGGGTCGCCTAACATGTGTACGTGGGAAAAGGAAGTGACTTATATTGTTAATATCTAGCTGGTCTAGGTCTAGCTGGTTTTCCATACGAAATTTTGCCATTGCTTCTAACAGCATTCGACCAGCTGGGGAATCTCATCGTCTTTAAAAATTGCTATTCAACCTTAAAAAAATACATACAGGCAAATCCCTGATCAAAGTTGATCCAGAAATGACCTCCACCACTCGCTAGAGCATAGATCGCTGACTCCACATTAACGGTTGCAAATATTTACCGATGGTCTCACCTTCACTTTCGTCTACAATTCATCGCAACGAAGTGAGCCACCAACACGGAAGCGGTGGACAAACAAAAGTGCAGAATTTGGCCACAGAAATCGATATTTTTACGCTCATGTTTGCCATCATCAAAGCAGGCTGATTTTCGCTTTCGGTGGCTGACTAGACCACATCCTACGGCCTATATATAGATCGGATCCAATTGTTTCGTAATCAGTTATCGTTTTGCTCTTTCGGGTCTAGAAGAACCAGTAGATCTTTCCAATTCACAATGAGTCTGACCATTTGTTTACTCCTTTCCTGTTTGATTTTCTGTGGCGGTAAGTGCACGGCAGTTTCTTTAGTTTTCACGCTCCCTTTGTGTTAAAAACCCTTCTTCCAACAGCCCGTGCCGACGTGAGTGAGATCCTAGCCAAAACCAACCAGCATCCAGCGGAGGAGATTCAATCTTGCATAGTGCTGAACACCAATCCCCACCATGATCCGGAAGCAAGCACTGTTCTGCCGGAACACGGACCGGTGCCATCGTCATCTTCGGTGGATGTCAACGTAAAGTCAGCGGTGGAAGTGGCTTCCGATGGTCAACAGTTGGACATCAGTCATCCGGATTATCAGGGACCATATCACTACGAGAAGCCACCAGTTCTTCTTGATTATGCGGCTCCACCGACGACGGATGCTCCTCCGGAGGGTCGGAACGAAGACATCGAAGTGAAGGCCTACCTTCCACCATTTGAGAGCGATGATAACACAGTGCAAGCGAAACGACAAGCGAGATTGTTCGGGCAACGTTTATTGTAGATGTATAATTTGTTTGAAATAGAATGAATGTGATCGGCCCAATGAGATGGAATAAGGTATTTTGATGGATAAATTCCTGTTGTGTGTAATGGAGAGAGTGGTTCACTGACTGACATGTTCTACGGAAGAGATTGAATGACAGCCGAGTTGGGCTTTTGTTTGAACTCAACGTCAACAATCAGCGGGATTTTCTTTGTTGATTGGATACGATGATGCCCGTGGATGACAGGCTCTTTGAAGTGCTCGAAACGAGCCGAAAGTGAAAATGGCAGCTGATTTGCAACAAAATTCTAGATTATTATACATTACAAGTTCCTTCGGAGCTTCGAAGGGCCGGGTACAAGAGTCAAAACCCCGGGTTTTAAAAATGTATAAAAATTTCATAACGAAAAGTTTTTCAATTTACTATTATCCCCTTTTTTTCTGTGCATCCACCAGTAAAGCAAGTGCCGTTGTTTCAACTGGAAAGAGTCAGGTTCCTTTCGCCGTCGATGTCGGAGTTGTTGGTTTCGCGTGCGGTGGGCGAGAAATTTGAAAACTTATTCAATTAAGGATCAACCCCCAGCCTGCCAGCCAACAGCAGCGGGTGGAAGATGGTAGGCTGTGTCTCTTTCTCGCTCTCGCTCCCAGCAACCTTCCCACTCCAATCGACGAGTAATTTATTCCACTTGAAATGATAGTTGTTTGCAGAATGGATGAAAATACAAAAGTTTACATTTGGGATATTCCGTTCATCTCCGGATTTGGCCTCGTCGTCGTCGTCGGTCGAGGGCAATTGAAAGTACCCGGAGCTGATGGGATTGTGATGCATGGTATTTCAGTTGGGAAGTTCAAAAGTTGGCGACACGGTAATGGAGTTGACATGTGAATCAAACAAATGTGAATGAGAATCCGTATCAGGTGCAGTTGAGCTGTAATCATCAATTTGGTTTAATATTTGACAGACACGATCAACACATTGCAATTCAGTGCAACACCGTTTGGCTGACTGAAGGAAGCGCTGCTTTACTTCAATCACATTTTATTTCCCTAGAAGAAGGAACTTTTCTCTCGTAGTCACATTGTTTGTTTTTTTTTCTTCTTTCTTTTATTGTATTGAAGAAGAAAAGCATACACTTCTGTTCTGTCAGACGAGAAAAGTTCAACAGTTGATGGATGCAATTGTTGTTTACGTGTTGTTTGAATTGATCCCCCTCTTGTTGGTGTAGTTATTGAAGATGAAAAGTGTGTGGATGCAACTTCTGCTTTCACTCAAAGTTGTTTGTTATTTTCATTTGAGAAATGAAGAAAAGAAATGCGACAAATAGATGGAGGTACGTCCAGTTTGGTTGAATATACTTTACTGCTCTAATGTGATTATTTTATACTTGCTTGTAGAAACTTAACTGCATTCTAAGGATTGTTTCAAAATATCAGAGGCAAAACAGCATGTGAACACAAGTTTGGTTTTTTTTTGTGATTTACTTTCCCCCAACATTCGTTAAATGTAAAATTAAATAGAAATTTATGTCAATGGCAAAACTCACAAACACTAAACTGGT
This sequence comes from Aedes japonicus, assembly GCA_034211315.2. Classification (NCBI taxonomy): domain Eukaryota; kingdom Metazoa; phylum Arthropoda; class Insecta; order Diptera; family Culicidae; genus Aedes; species Aedes japonicus. Next base: position 15,571 of record JASCZW010001177.1, read on the forward strand.
TTGAATTCAGGTAAAGACTTACGGCATGCAATGTCACCCAAGGACCTCTATTTTGCCTATGATGGCTGATTTCATCTGAAGTAATTCAAACTTCGGGAATTAAATAACAATCATTCACATGGATGAGATATTCGATGTTCCCTATTTTTTAATTCTTCATCATTTCATTGGTTAAGCTGAGCAGATTTTAAAGGCTGTCCACGTTAAATTTCTAACTTTTTTCTTTCAGTGTAGATTTTGAATAATTTCACGGATCACTGAAGCGTTTCACTTGTAAAACAACTGAAACCCTCCACTTTATTTCGTGGTACAACATGTTTACATTCTTGTTACATTCAGTAAAATGGCGTCGAATCAAGTGGTCTACGCGATCTTGTCAAGAAACTTAAACTACCGAAAAGTGTTTAGAGTTTGCAAATCTTTTGAACAGCGTTTGACTGTGGGTCGGAAGGTTGGAAGTGGATCAAATCGAAAAGTATGCTCCTGACAAATGGACAAGAAGATGGTAGCCATTATTGAGAAACATCCCAATCTTTCTGTATGAAATGTGGCTCGTCAAAATCATACGTACAATAAGTAAAGCAGAGGCAAGGACTGAAGGCATATAAAATGAAAAAGGTGATTTGGCAAATGTGTAGTTTTGGTCAAATTTCTGAAAGCTTCGTCCCTACCGTCACTATCAATAATGATGTCTACAAAAGCGGTTGCTACCGTTTATCAGAAGCAACGGCTCTCCATCTCCGTTTTGGCCTGATTTGGCCTCTTGTCAATATGCAAAATCCGTCCTGGAATGGTATAAGGTACAAGAGGTCAAATACGTGCCAAAATCAGCCAAACCACCCAAATGTCCAGAACTTCGCCCAATAGAGAAGTACTGGGCGCTAGTTAAGTGGAAACTTTTCGAAACTAATAAAAAAGCAAATGGACCGATGATTTCAAGAGCAGATGAAGGATTGTCACGGCGGGTGTACCACAGAATGTTCGAGAATTTTTCTGAAAGAAGGATTAACATCTTAATCAACCGTTTCTTATATAAATATAACTCTATTATTGTGAAATAAAAAATCGGTTTTATTAAATTATACTGCCTGTAACCGCATATCAGTCCCATATTACTTCTTGACGTTTTTGAGTTATGTTGCGTAATTGCCTTATTTTTTAACATATTTTCGAAAGCAATAATAAAATTTAGCAGTTAGTTACAAAAAATGTGAAAAAAATATCAGGTCGGTTTGTCCCATCTTGAAAGTAACCGCATATGAGTCCCATTATTGAAGTAACCGCATATGAGTCCCACTTTAGAAGTGGCAGTAAAATAAAAATATATAACATCTTTTAGAATTATGGTTGTACTTCTCAAATGTTTAGTCATCTTTAGAGACATAATAAAATAATAAATTAAGCAAAAAATTTAATTGTAAACAGGAATAATCTATATAATAAAAATGAGTTGGGGTTTCCTTTGTCACGATTTATCTCGCGAGCGGAAGGACCGATCGGCGTGAAATTTTGTATGCAGGGATTTTTGGAGCCGGAAAATAATCTTATGATGCTTTGAAACCCCTCCTTTCACTGGAAAGGGGGGCTCTCATACAAATGAAATACAAATTTCTACACAACTCGAGAACTAATCAAGCCAAAGAAACCAAATTTAGCATGAGTGAGTTTTTGAAGGCAAAAAAGGTTTTTATGGTAGCTTGAGAACCCTCCCCGTCATAAAAGGGGGGGCTCCCATACAAATAAAACAATATTCTGCATAACTCGGGAACTAATCAAGCAAACGGAACGAAATTTAGCATGTATTAGCTAGTATTGAAATGAAAATCCATTCTACCAATCAGTCTCCCATTTGTCCCGTTTGATACAATTCCATTAAATATCTCTTCTTTTCTTGCTTAACCAATGGAAAATGGTTTTAAGTGAATTGGTTTTTCCTTTCAGCGTCAATGCCTCGAGTTTGGCTCTTCTTTTTCAATTGGCCTTCCAGATTATAGTCCTCAGCTGAAATTAGTTTTTCTTACTTGTTTGTAAATAATTTGCAGCACTTCAAGTCCTCGCCTTTTACAGAGTTACTGTAGTGAAGATACAGGGATCCTTACTTCACAATAATATATCTTTGGAATTCTAATGGCCGCACTCTTTGACGCATCCGAAATTCTCCAAAATTATAACAAGAGCAAGGCGCCGCGCCGCCTTCCTGTTAAGTCACGATTCCGAGATTGTTTTTTGCGATTTTTTTTCCGGTGTTCATTGTCTCCGTCTCTGTGGCAAAAAAGCTACTATCTGAATCATTATCCGCATGTATTAAACGTGAAACATCATTCAATGCATCACGGATCTTCTCTTGATCTGCATTTGAGGATGGAGCATATAAAGCTGCATCACCTTGCAGATCATTATCCACTGACACAAGTTTTTCCGCTTTTATGGAACAAAAACTTCCACATGTTGCATCCTCACCAGAGTGCTTTCAAACTGATCTGCATTTTAAAATAAGAATTGGCTCACATTATCGAATGGCCATGATCCCTTTCTTTCTTGTCCGACAAGAAAGAAGTGAAATTCGACCAAAAGCCTTCCATTTTTTCACGATTTTAGATAGAAATAACTTACCAGCTCTTGTCTTCGCATCAAATCCACAATCTTCGTCGACAGAACTTTCATCACTATCACCAAAGTAACTCTTGGTTTTGCTCGAGGACATTTTGATTTCGTAAAGAAATGTAAAATCTCCATAAAACACAAGCTTAGAACAGCAATTTTCAACTCGTTCCAGTCGGTCGAATATTACATAATACGCTAAATAACGGGAGCAGGTTTCGCGTCTTTTTATGTTCACAATTTATAATTCTACATTTTTGGCCACGTTACATGGAAAGAGAGGGGTGTTGATCATATCTTATGAATGTACTACATGGTGAAAGGAGAGTTAAAATGATTGGAAAATGTCTTACGTAATATTTGAACGAACCCCATGACAAAGCATACCGCATCAGAGCGATATTGTTGAACAAACAGAATGGGACTGGTATGCGGTTACATTTATGCTTGATGGACAAAGTAACTGCATATTTTGTCCCAATGCGTTTTTTTCCTCAAAAACACATTTTTTTAATTTTTTTTTATTGTATAGTAAACAATGCATACTATTACATATAAACTATCAAAATAAAGAGTAAAAAAGTACGCCAAACTGGCTGAATCAAGAAAAATGCATTCCCAACTTGAATGATCGTTTTCTCGGTTTGCTGTTTTTCAATATGGGACTGATATGCGGTTATAGGCAGTATATGTGTTAATTGTTTTTTCTGCTATTATTTTGGTGTCCGTTATTGAGAGATCACAGCAAGCCGTGCTTGGAAACTGACGTGTTTTGTTTTTACTGCGTCGTTTTCACGAGAAAAAATAAAAAAATAATACGTAATTCAACTACCACAGACAGTTAAATCATAAAATCTCCGCGTGCTTTGTGTAAGACGTCGTGAATGTAATCGATTCCCTCCCAAAATGTGTGATGGACGGTAGTATTTCCGTTTTTTTTTTGTATTTTTATGCTTCACACCGCACTCGGAGGAAGAGTTACTATCGGCTTAGTTGTATTGGTTAGTGCTAAAGGGTGTCCACGATGAAATTGCCAAACTATGAAATTGCTCTAACTTTTTAACCGTTGGGTAGAAATTAATGAAAATTTGGGTGGATTTAGTTGATAGTGCATTATTTACATCCTGCAAGTTTTAAAGTCCTGTGATCAATCGCGGAAATGGAGTCGAAAGAACAGCTCGTGCGTGATAAAATCTTGCGCATTCATCACGAGAACAAGGATCTCTCGCATCGCTCCATCGCTAAACCGTTGGGAATCGCGAATTCCACGGTGTCGCGAGTGATTAAGCGGTTCGAGGAACGGTTGACCACCGATCGGAAGCCCAGAAGTGAAGGAAAAAGTATTCCGTACAACACCAAAAATCACAACCGCGTAGTTGGGGCCTTCAACCGAAATCCGAACCCGGGATGTGGCTAAGAAGCTGCACCTAAGCCGAAGTTTTGTCCAGAAGGCCAAAACTAAGGCTGGGCTTCGAACGTTCAAGGTACAAAAAAACCCCTAATCGCGACGAGAAGCAGAACAAGTCCGCCAAAACCCGTGCCAGGAAGTTGTACCTCAACATGCTGACGAAAGTTGAATGCTGCATCATGGACGACGAAACATATGTAAAGGCCGACTTCAAACAGATCCCCGGCAACTTGTTTTTCACGGCCAAGGATAAGTTCAGCGTTCCGGAGCATGTCCGCACTCAGAAGATGTCCAAATTTGCGAAGAAATTCCTGGTTTGGCAAGCCATCTGCACGTGCGGGAAGCGGAGTGCACCTTTCGTGACCCAGGACACGATGAACGGACAGGTGTACATAAAAGAGTGCCTCCAGAAGCGGCTGCTTCCTCTCCTGAAGGCCCACAACGTCCCAACAATCTTCTGGCCGGATTTGGCCTCATGCCACTACTCCAAGGACGTGCTGAAGTGGTATGCGGACAATAAGGTCAATTTCGTGCCGAAAATGTTCAACCCTACCAACACTCCGGAGCTCCGCCCCATCGAGAAGTACTGGCCGATTATGAAGCAGCACCTTCTTAAACGACCTAAGGTAGTGAAGACAGTCGAGGAACTGAAGAAAGTATGGGTTTACATGCAAAAAACGGTTGATTCACAGGTTGTGCAGAATCTTATGGCCGGGGTTAAGGCCAAGGTGCGGGCACTTGCGTATGGACTGTAAATAAAATACGAGTAAAATGGTAAAATGAAGTTTAATAGTTATTTCTCAATCCCTGAAAATTTGATGGCAATCGGATGAAAACTAGAATTTTGCGAATCAATTTTGTGTGTGGCAATTTCATCGTGGACACCCTTTATTAGTAATAAGCCTCGCGGACATATGATTAAAGTAGAGTATTTTTCAGCTTTGTCGAGAATTTATTGATGCTTATAAGTAGTTTTGAATTTAGAGTGGTTTCATAGCGGCAGAGTGTGGAGAGAATAAAAGAAAACCAGTGCAATGCTAACGGCCATTTGGTGGTCAGTAGCAACGAACGCAGCTAACGCGCTTGCGCGCGAGAGTGAGTGGCATTTAATTGCAGATGCACTCACCACGTGGTGTACAGAGGGAGAGCTGTGCAGTTTTTTTTTCTTTCGTTGCACAGTGGTTGTGATTTTTCAAGTTAAATTTTACACTGACATTGATTTGTGTTTTTTTAGACGGTATGGAAAACCTGCAACCAGACACCTGAAGAACTAATGTTGTGGGAATATAAGGATGCTGACTCCTCGACCCACTAAAAACCCACCCGTGCCTTAAGCCCGGGACCCTCTCCGAAACCACCTTTCGATAGTACTTCGGGGAGGGGGCTATTGTGCTGTGCTTGTTAAGTACCCACTATGTCTAACTACTGATGTCTTTTGTTGTTAGGTGGTCCCTGCGAACTGCCTTTGGTCGTTTCGCCATTTTTGTTGGAGATCAAGGACGACCTGGGAGGCTGCTACGCATACCGCGTCCCAGATGTCCCGGTTTTAGCACATCCTCTGGACTAAATTATTCGGAGTCGTGTCGTGACCGCTTATGGCAATCATGCCGGATCTCGCGCCGTCGAAGTTTCCTGCACTGATCGTCACATGTTGCTCCGATTTCCGATTATTCACCACCGTGACCTCAGTCTTATGATGGGCTAGCTCCAATTGCCTGGAACTCATCCATCTCTCCACAATGCCGATGCAGTGCGAGGTCGTTAACTCGACCTCTTCGATGGATTCACCACATATCTGTCGTCTGATGTCATCCGCGAACCCAACTATCTTCACCCTGTTCGGGAACTCAAACCGTATTACCTCATCGTAAATCGTGTTCCATAACACCGGACCCAGGATCGAACCTTGTGGGATGCCTGCGGTGATCTTGACACGTTTCTGACCTGCCTCTGTGTTGTGTACCAGTACGTGATTCTGGAACTAACTTCCAAGAATCTTGTACAGTTACCCAGGAACACGAAGGCGTTGGAGCGATTCGACGATAGCCACCCAACAGGTGATACTGATCGCATTTCTCACGTCAAGGGTGACCACAGCAGAGTATCGTACTCCTTGCCTCTTGCGCTGGATTGCCACCTTAGCCGTCTTGGTGACGGACAGGATGGCATCCACCGTCGACTTCCCTTTACGGAAGCTAAACTGATTATTAGACAGACCGCCTATAACCTCCGTGTATGTTGTCCCATCCGTCTCTATGACAGCGTTAAGGTCTGGGATACTGGAACTCTGGTCATGGGACAAATCTACGGCGTCAGGGGGCCATAGACTCAGGTAGGGGTTTGGAAAGAGTCTCCCAACGATCACCAGCAGCAACTCTGGTAATTGCGCGATTGAAGCGACCGGTCCTCTGGTCTTGGCCATTACTACCCGACAGGCGTCACCCCACGGATTCGTATTGGCCATCTGGCACAGGCCCTCAAAGCAGGCTCACTTGCTGGCCTTCACCTCCCTCTTGAGTGCAGCCTTCGCAGTGACTAGCGCCCCTCTACGCTCGATGCTCTCGGCGTCTGACCGCGCTCTTTGCACCCTTCGTCTTGCGTGGAGGCATGTTCATCGGAAGTCGGCAATCGACTTCGACTACCAATACCCAGGCGATGAAATGGAAGTCTCGGTTTGACTTCCCTCGGCATGGTCGCATCGCACGCTCATGTACGTGTCATAACGAGTCGTTCGCCGCAAGGTTCCTGGGTTTCGCGTAAGTTTTAAAGCTTTCTTCAGATCGAATTGGAACAAAAACAATTGCCTGTATTTCAGTTATTTATTATTGAATTCAAGATCTTTTTTTATACACAATTCTAGAATTTTTCCTGTAACACTGCTCATTAGGCGGCGCACACCTTCTTCGTCCATCGTTTTAGCTATCTTATTCCACCAGGTCTTCATCTGATTGATGTCTTTGACAACCTTTCCCTTTGCCCTGAGTCTCCTCTTCATGATTGCCCAGTATTTCTCAATAGGGCGGAACTGGGGGCAGTTGGGTGGGTTAAGGTTTTTCGGAACAACCTGGCCCCCTTTCTCTGAATACCATTCTTGAACGACTTTGCTGTTATGACAGCTTGCCAAATCTGACCAAAACATTACGAAATGGTCGTGGGATCGAATGAACGGCAAAGTTCGTTTTTGGAGACACTCTTTTTGGTATAGTTCCGACGTCATTGTCTTATTTGTAACGAAAATTCTCGTTTTTTTGCCACAGCTGCAAATGCCCTGCCAAATCATGAATTTTCGTGCAAATTTGTCGGCAAAAACAAATTTAAATTTGGCTGGAACATCCCCCCGAGCCGTTGCCAAGTAAAATTTTTGACCTGGGATTTGCCCGAAGTCAGCCTTGACATAGGTTTCATCGTCCATTAGAAGACACCCGTCGAATTTGGTCAGCACCTGGTCGTATAGCTTCCGAGCACGGATTTTGGCCACACTATTCTGTTTTATGGTCCGATTTGGCTGTTTGCTAGCTCGATACGACTTAATTCCTTCCCGGAGTCGAGTTCTCCTTACGGTACTATGGGCAGCACCGAATTTTCTGGCCAAATCACGGTCCGATAGATTGGGATTCCTCTTAATCGTCTTCAAAATCTTACCACGCAGTTTCCGGTCGACAGTTCCACTCCGACGATTGGCTTGAGGCTTCCGAATCGTCCTCAATGTTTCCTTATACCGTTTGATAACGCGCCATACGGTATTTCTGGGCAATTTCAGCTGTTTAGCTAGCCTAGATGCAGACCACAATGGATTTTCCAAATAACTGTGCACAATTTTTTCCCTTCTTTCGGCTTCCATGTTGATTGTTTACAAAGTACAGTCGATTTGCGGAATGTCAAGAATAAATACGTGAAGCTGACAAAATTCCCGACACGTGGGCACCAAGAACTTCCAAATCCGTCCACCAGGAGCGCCACAATATGAACAAAAGTTTGTTCCAATTCTAAATGAAGCAAGCCTTATTCCCTCTCAAGCACCTCTTTAAAAGTCTCTACATCAAAGTAGGACGTGCTCCATCTGCGGGTGAAAGGAGTGGATGCTCCTCCTTTCGCACGCTGCCTTGTATTGTGGACGATACAATAACGAACAGCTAAGTAGTCGCTATGGGTGTCGCCATCATCCACCCTCCATTTACTAAGCAGCCCAGGACTGCTGAATGTTATATCGATGATCTATTCCATTCCGTTTCTATAGTAGGTACAGCCACATTGAGCCTAGCCATGGCCTCCAGGAGAATCTGGTCCCTGGGGTTGGTAAGGCGGCTCTCCCACTCGAGCGCCCAAGTAATGAAGTCCCCCGCTATTACCAACAGGTTCAGGCCAGTTAGCTCTGTTGTCATCCGATCGAGCATATTGGAAAAATGTTATATCGACCATCTTGGCGGTGCGTAGCAGCTGCGGAAGAACACTCTATTCACTTTTACAACCGCGAAGTCTTCGTTTGTGGTAGACACAACCTGAACCGGGTACTTGCCCGTCGTCCATAATGAAATTATAGCGATATCCGATGCCGACTCGCGAACTATCTGAAACAGCAGTTGCTGGGCGGCCTCACAGTGGATCAGCTTTAGATGGGTTACCTGCATTACGGTTGGCTCGTTGGAATACCCTGAGCTGGTCTGAGCTGGTCTGAGCTGGTCGCGAGGATGGACCCTCTGACCCCGCCACCACGTTCGCTTAGGGTTGCTCCCCTACTGAGGCATTATACGCTTCTTAGAAGCGCCAGGTTCCGTTTCGCCCGGGAACTGCCAAGCCACTTGGAAGTCCCCCCCCCTCCCCCCATGATAGATGGGGTGGATTCTCCGACCGAGACGGATTCTTCCATCTGGGTCTGCTTTGAGGTGACTGCTAGCTGTGCCAACTCTTTGGCACTTTACTCAGCTAGAAACTTGGCCTTCAGCTCTTCCCTCTCCTTGCATGCAGCCTGCACTGTCATGCGTAGCTTAAGGAAGCTCAATTTGAGGTCCTTCCCAATATTGTTACGCGATGACGTAAAGTCCATGATCGCGTCCAACTGCTCGGACTCCTCCAACACTTTAGGAAGGGTTTCCCGCATCCTATCCATGGCCCGATTGAGTCCTGACCCATCCATGGCCACGCCTAGCTTGGTGACAGCTGCTTCCGATGCCGTAGCACTACCGTACGTGTTGCTTACGCCAGACCCCACCGTTTTACGCGGTGGGGACCTCGCTAGGCCGCCTTTAGCGAACGGTTCGCTTTCTCCTGGGTTTTCTTCGTTTCCTCCATTTTGTTGGGCCCCCTCCAGCCGCTATCCAAGTCCACGTGGAGTTGTCGCTATTGTGATCCCATGGTTGTTCAAGCAAGCTTGAAGGCGAGCAAGAAGGTCATGCGAGGGTTGACACGGCTCTTCATGGAGAACCGTGTTCAGAGCCCCCATGGAACTGTGATACGCTGACAGGTATAGGGTCATCTGAGCCTACTCCCGCCCGATGGGGAGGTCGGGTGGTGAAGAATGGAACGTACTGGAGGCCTGCCAAGGTTTCAGTGGGACGGAGACAACCTGTGCCGCGGGATCCCCGCCATTTCCTGCTCGGTGTCACCCGACAGTACTGAGGGAGACGACACAGGAGCCAACCCGAATACAACGGTACAACTCTGTCGTGACCTGACCGTCGTTTTTAGCTTCGATAAGGTTGCTTCAATTTTGCTGCTGCTACTACTGGTCCGTTGCTGTCAAAGTTCGTTACAAGAATGAACTGAATCAGCACAGTTAGCTGGTTTTTATAGCTAACGGCCTCCCATGTCAATGCGTTGCGTTGGTTTTGTTTACTGTTATAAAGAGAGGAGATTTTCGCATAGCTTACTACAAGTTTTATTTCGTTTCACGCTATGTTGATTATACTCAAATCAAATGATTATACCCAATCGAAAGGTAAATTTATACACTTAAAATCCTTCAAATCATTTATCATTTCCTTCACACATACTCTGTATACTACACACTCATAATTCTTTTCGCAGCCAGTTGCCATAATTGGGGTTTAACTGGCATCCGTAAAGCGCTCCCTCCGTAGTTCGTTTATCCGTGAAGGGGGGCTTAACGTTTCCAAGGTGCTCGGCGGAAAGGCGAACTACGTTCACGCCTCTGTGTTCTTGTGTGTTTTGTTGTTTTGTGTCGTGTTCGTGTTTTTGAGGATATTAGCTGTTTCTGTTGTGATTTATTGTATTTGTGATATGTGTAAGTTGTTAGTGTTGATTGGTATCTAATTGTCGATTATTATTCGTGTATTGTCACGATAAAATTGAAGCTAATAAAAATTACCTGTCTTCAACATTCTGCAACTGCATTATAAGGTGTGGCCCAGTTAGAATTGAAACATATTGGATATTTGGCCAACGGAGGTCCACCACCAGCTGCAACTTCTTAACAAAAGCTCCCAGTCATGAACCGCATGGCCTTCAATCTCTTGGATCAGCCCGATGGTTATCTGAGTCAACAGTGATGGTGATGGAAGTTGATGGTTCCATATTCCGCCTATAATTTGCTCCGAAAATGTGCCTTGAATTGTAGCTTCTAAGTGATATCTTGTCATCGGTTGCCATTGATAAACTCAAAATTTTGCCCAAACAAACAAACAGCTCGAAAGTTAATTGTTTACTCATTTTCTCTAAAACTTGCGTGACGACAAATCAAAACAACATACAACAGAAATTTTCCAGTGTGGCCAGGTTATATCTTCGAAAAGTACAAATGTCAAAAGTGTGCCACAGAGTGATTTTCTACTACGGTGTGCCTGGCATACTGTTTTAAGCGACTCACCCCTTGATTTCATCACATTTTTTAGAACCTTAGCTCAAATTTTTTTGAGCTCCTACATATTCTCAACTCCTTTACCAGTCTTTTTGTAGACCCCCTTCACAATCGCCCAAAGGCATACGATGCCAACGAAATATATACCCTTTTCGGTGAGCAAATTGAGAGTTGTTTTGGCGTAATGCGCTGACCCAAAAAATCCGGCCAAAACAGGGGAGGGGTACTTTGAATCTGAAATGAAGGCATCTTCTGCAGTTACATAGATTTCCGCAATCGATAGTAGTTCGATAGATTTCCGGAATGATTGTTCCGGAAGTGTAAAAAATTGTATACTTCATACCACAGAAACATATTGCTTACCATACCAGCATTTTCGACCAAACTTTGACCAATTGAATCGACCTGTCTGCATCACTTACATTCATTTTTGAGTTTTCTTTGACATAGGTCTCGTCATCCATCAAAATACATTCATCCGGTCGCTTTAAAACTCAAGCTTGTTGCTGCGCGTTGCTTCTGCTCTGCACTTTGTTTGGTGATTTTCTGCTTCTCGTTTCGTGATTCGTCAAATCAGACCTACGCTGGTTCCCGCTTTATTGGCCAAATCACGTATCGACATTGATTTGTCTTTTCGAATTAGAGCTACCACTTTTTGCTCCAGTTGAGGGTTGGAAGATCCGGGCTTTCTGCCTCTTCCTGGCAGTTCATCCAAAATAGAGTGTTCTCCAAACTTAGTTAAGATTGATTTTACACTCGCGTGATGAATTCCAAAGGGCTCCGCCAATTGTTGCATACCTACACCCTTTTCACGTATCCATGTGCCCGAAACCTTTTCACGTCTTTTCAATGCATGATACACTCACCACAGTATTATGGGCCACCCAGTATTATGGGTCAGTCATTGCTTTATTACCAATATAAACATAACATAATAACTGCTAAACAATCAAGTATATTTTTAACAGATATGAATAACGTATGCTTATATGCTTCACAGTGAATCACTAGGCTCAGACGTGTGTAGTTTCTTATTTTCCCGATAGAAGTTAGAAGGTTATGATCAGCTGTTTATTTGTTGTTGTTTCTGCTGTCACCATCAAAATTCGGTCGTGGAAAATAAGTAAAATTCGTGTGTAAAATGCGGTTCTCATGAGTGGAATGGATGAATCTCCAAAGAAAAGGTATTTATTCATTTAATTACGTTATATTCACGCCATAACATTCGTGTTCAGTAATGTTATATGAAGCTTAAAATTGAGCCCACTAATACTGACAACGAAATTCAGTTTTCCCAGTATTATGGGTCGGGTGAACTGAGGAACAGTGGTTTGCTGATTCATTTACATACATCCTTTTTAATTTGTTTAGAAAAAGCAAGATGCCTTCCAGAAAACCGGAAAACAGAACCGGAAATCCTACGAACACGGTGTTTTGAATCTAGCTCTCGATCAGGCAAGACAAACGGGAAAAGTTCGCGAAGCTGCAAGAAATTACAATGTCCCATACAGTACACTTCAACGGTACCTTCCAAAACCGCCAAAGAGTAACAAGTCAGGACCTAATACTGTTCTTCTTCCTGAAGAAGAAGCCAAAATCGAAGAATGGATTCTTTACATGGCCGAGAGCAGGGTTTCCGGTCAGTGAGTCGGTTCTTACTCGCACAGTTGCTGAGTATGCTAAACAGATCCGGAAAACGCGGGAGTTGCCAGAGTCATTTCCGAGTAAGTCATTGTAGGATTTTTTAGGTAAATTATGTTCACTTTACTCTATTTCAGGCAAAAATTGGTCCCAATTCTTTTAAAACGACATCCCACTATCAACAAGAAGTTTGTTACGAGGCTGCCGAAAGCTGGTGCAAAAGTAACTAAGGATCAAATTATCGGATGGTTTGTGGAAGTGGAAGACAACCTCAAAGATGTTGACGTTGATCTATCGATCTTCAATGATCCGCGACGCATCTTTAATTTCGATGAATCGGATTCCAGCTTGTGCCAGCTCAGATTTAAAGCGCCAGTGCGACGCTCGGCCAGCAATGTTTACTTTGTGAACAACAATTGTGACAAAGAGAATTTCACAGTACTTTTTGGCAGCAGTGCTGACGGAGTGCTAACTCCACCAATGATCATCTACCCCGGCAAGCGAGTAACACGTGAAATCGCGGAGAATGTTCCAGTTGGCTGGTCTGTAGGAATTTCGGATGAGGGATGGCAAACTTCGAAAACATTTTTTGAGTACATAGTTAACGATTTCTACAACTGGCTTTTAATCAAAGAGATAGAGTTTCCGGTTATTGTCTTCATTGATGGACACAAAAGCCACGTCAGCATTGAGTTGACACAGTTCTGTACGGACAAGAAAATCATCTTGGTTTCCCTTTTTCCGAACTCTACCAGGTTCCTACAGCCGCTGGACAAAGTTTTTTTCGGGCCTTCAAATTATGCGGGATATGTCCATGGAATGTGAGCGAGATTGATTTCCAGTTCCTTACCATCAAAATGTATCAGAGGCCAAAACTGAAAACAACAGTGAAAATCAATCTGTACCAAACACGAAATTTAATGCTGCGTTACAAGAGCAATCGTCAGATTTCTATGAAACGACAACTTTGGTACATTGAAACAGGATTGGAAGCAGAGGCTCTATCAAGATTCACGGATAATTACCTCAAAGACTATTGGTATGGACCTCTGGAGGAACTGGCGTTTTTCAATTCTTGGAAAATTATTAAGGACAAGTCAGAAGGATTGATGTTTACGTGAGCCCCTAAATCAGTTCGGTAGTGTTTCTATAAACTTCAGTATCGATGACAGCGGCAATTGTATTCCAGCTGAGATAACAGATGATTCAGGGTTTAGTAAGTTGTTTTTATTAAATTTTATATACAGACTGAACTACATAATTGGATTGCATTTTAAAGCTAATGAATCGAATATTGAAGAGCCTGTCCGAAATGCTGAGTCCATAAATGAGTCTATTCAGGAAGATAACGTAGGATCTAACCTTCAATCCAACGATCCTTTCGATGATGTGCTCATTTGGCCTCGAGTAGATGATAAAGAAGGTTGGTCGTAAGCGGAGAATTCAAGAAAATGTTCCATCTGTGGCAACTGGTACAAAATGGTTAGAATGGTACAACAAGAAGAATCAGTCGAAAAGAGAGCAGGAAGAAGCCAAGCTAGCAAGGATCGAACAAAGAAAATTGCAGAAACAGAAGAAGGAAGAAGAAAATCTACTGAAAAATGGCAAGAAAGACAAGAAAAAAGAGAAGGCAAAGTTACATACAGGCAAAAAGACAAAGAAGCGACTAAGCTTAAACAGTAGAATCTGTAGCAGGAAAACAAGAAAATCAATCAAAACTGATAAGAAGAGAAACAGAAACATTACACATCGATTAATTACTTATAGTTTTTCCTTTATATCAACTTTTTATATGTATATAAACCCGATGAACATGTAACAATAAATGTATCATCATGCAGAGTAAAACGGAATAAAATAAGTCTAAAATAGTAGCAAATAATATTTTTTATTTGACTGACCCATAATACTAGGGAACATTGACCCATAATATTGGTCTTACTCAAAAGTGGTTCATAATACTGGGAATTGATATGTCGGTGAATTCCGTTAATTTACTACAAAATGTGCTATTTTATTGCAGAAATACATGCAGAATATCAAAATATGAAATATTAACTATTGATCAGGCAAAATACAATGAACAGAACCTCTTCTCCTGCCTACTAATCAATATTTAAAGAAAGGTTTCTTGCTTAACTGGCCCATAATACTGGGGTGACTGTTAACTAAGAATGAAAACCGTGTAAATAGGTAAACAAACGAAAGATGACAGTGAAACGCACTGCATGCTGGAAGAACACATTAATACCATCACTAATACACGCGTACAACGCAAATGTACGTGGATAGCTTAATTTCTAATCATTCCTCATAACTAGTGAGAATGTGTGTAAAACTACACGGCCAGTCATTTCAACTCAGTTTTTTGTCGTCTTTGACTCACTTTCGTTAGAGTGGGGTCACTCAAATTTGAGTAAATGTAACTGGTATTGACAAGTTGACATATCAAAACCATCGACTCAAATCAGATGGATGTTTTCGATTTGTCGACTTGTCAACAGTAACATTCACTCAAATTTGAGTGACTCCACTTTTGACGAAAGTGAGTTAAAAATGACACAAAACTGAGTTAAAATGGCTGGCCGTGTTGAAGGTTTGCGAATAAGCTGCGTGTTAGGAAACGACATGCCTACAGAAGGCCATTCGCCAACTACAACGTGTATTGTTTGATACCCGTTGTATGGTTGATTTTACACCCGTGTACTTCGGAAATTGCAGGTTCTATAGTCACACTGGCAACTATAGTTTTTCATTCTAAAATCTTCCCACTCGTCCCCAATGATCATGTGTGCACTATTTCTGTGCAGTTACTAACTAATGTTCAATCATATACTATTATTACTAATATGCCTGACTTGCTGTTAGGAAGCAGTGATAGATTTTTAACAATATCTCAGCAGTCTGCTGGTCATTTTGGGAATGTAAAGAAACTTTCAATTTATTGTTTCCATTTCCTGTTGACATAATTGCATAATATGCATATGTGGGCAGCAGTTAGTTCGACGGAATATTAACCCTTCAGGGAATAGATAAATGTTTGGCTCTTCAAGTAGTTCATAATAACGATATTTCGATTGACAGTTCTATTGGACATCATTTCCAAAGCATCCAAAATCAACGATAGAGACCATCCCTTATTTGGACTCAAAAAATTACTCTCCAGGGTCTAATACAGAAACATGAATAACCTCTCCTCGTAGCATAAATATCCGGAATAACACAACCCACAAAACCTAAGCAGAGCTAGTCACGAAGGCAACCCACAACTCGCATCAGCTGCTGATGCTGCTGCTGAGGAAGATTCGTAACCTTTTAATGGAGTTATTTATGCGTTTCTCTCTATCACTTTGGCTCAAATCTAGATTAATCTTACCGTTCTCGATGGCAACGAGTTTATTGCTTTTATCGATGTGTTTTATTTATTTGTTGGCCTTTTTTCGCATTTGAAAAGCCATTCGGAAGAAGCGTTTAATGCTGACTGAAAACAATATGAAAACTCAAATTTATTCTATTTATTTTGTATTTCAACTTTGTTTTCTATTATCGGAGATAAAGACGAGAGAAAATCTACTTCGATGAGTTGGTTTGACCTTGGATGCAGACTAAGCCCATAAATTTTGATGGAATCGGTTTCTGAATTCGAATGGGAACATTTATTAGTTCGAAATGCCAACAGCGACAGGCTCAATTCAAGGTCACACAGATGAATTATCCTGAGGTAGAAAAACTAGTTGCTTTCGTTATATAATATAACTTTCTTTCCCATGATGGACTTGGCAGGGGTACTGAAAGAGTATCTTGCTTTATTTTCACGTAAACAAAATACATCATTCGTTCTTTCCAACAGTTGTTCGCATGGCAGTTGCCTGGATTGAACATTATTGAGGAGGCAGCTTGACTACTTTTTCTGCCAGCAGTGTTTATATTCAGCTGTCACTTAATGCCGCTGAATTATTTTCGTTTGATTTCTCGCAAGTCTAAGTGTTGACTTATTGATCGAAGCATGCAAGTCATGCTGAAAACCAAACCAAAACCAAAACCAACTAGCTTGACTTGTTTCGACTCTATAGTTAAAATTGCATAAGTTTCTTAAGTACTTGTTAAAAATTCGATGTAGCGATGCAAATTCGGTTATGATGATGGATCGACCTTAACAAATCAACACGTGGATTGTGATATCTCCTATAATTTAGCTCTATTGCGCCAGCTCTGATGTAAACCGAGTTTCGATACTTTCAAATGGTTCTGCTATTGATGCTCGAAGAAGGACGAGAGAGGGAAGAAGATGGATGCATACGAACCACATTAATTTGTTTTCCCTCCCAGCCCGCAGAAATGTGGAATAATTTTCTTCCACTGTTTTCAACTGTCTTTGGGAGAGCTATTTTACGTTTCAAAATGGTCCTTGTCGATGTGCCTCATCTTCAGTTAAATGTATATATATCTATTTAACTTTTCAGTTGTGGTGTGCAGATGGTTTTTTGAATTCGACAATCACGTTTTACCAGCAACTTCCACACAATGAAAATTAAACATTTACTGGCGGTGGAGGCGATGGAAGACTTTTTTTTCCCTTTTGTGGGTCCGGAAATCCAATGATGTTTTGAGTGCTTCTAAAGGAACGTAGAAAGCGAAAGGGAAGGGTTTTTGTACTTCTCTTTGCTCCTTTTAAAGTCGCCGCTTGACTTTTACCCAGTAGCGTGCGAACGGCTGCAATTCGAGGCAATTTGGTGGATTATCTTCTTCTGACGAGGTGCAATAACGAGAATCAAGAATCACAAATGTAACGAAATGTTTCCCACCTGAAGCTCATATGACTGTGATCGTCTCGCTTTCACTCTCTTTCTCTCTCTCTCTCCCTCTTTCCTTTTCTTTCTATCTCTATCTATTTATATACTTGGATCCATAACGATGTTCGACTTGGATTGCAATCAGCAATATCAAACCGTTTCAGCTACTGATCGGCGAACCGTTCATGTTCATGCATAACTGCTTCTGCAGTTCGTGTCGCATGCGTTCCAAGCAACCATTCCTTAATCTGAAACCGGGACGTTAGCTGTTTCTTCAACTCTGTGACCATATCGTTGTCATTGGAGAAAATCAAGAGGTCGGCCATATATACAGCCATGATATGGAGCTTGTCATCTTCTATCCGGAAATAGACACACGTACCCAGTTTTGATCATTGCGGGCCGATGGTTCTTAACTCCTCGTCAAGCTTCATGTTCCATACGCGGCTCGCTTGTACAATGCTTTCTTCAGACGACACCCCTTTTCCGCCATTGACCGCAAAGCCCTCTGGTTGCTCCATGTAGATTTCTTCGTCTTCCAAGTCTGCCATCAGGTAGCGAACCGTAGTGTATCTGACAACAGGTCTCGACGTAATAGACTCCTTTGATCTGCGAAAATACTCTTATTACCAGCCGCAAATTGTATCGCTCGACTATACCATCTGCCTTGGTCTTCAGTTTATACACCCACTTTGATTTAAAAGCCTTCCGGTTTGTCGGCAGCTCAGTGAGGTCCCATGAGCAGGTATCAGCCAGAGATTTCATCTCTGAATTCACCGCTTCCTGCCATTGATTACTGTCATCGCGCTGCAACTCATATGAATACAATTGCGGATCGACGTTTCAATATAGAGTAGGTAACGACTTAAGCACCCCGGGACTCTATTCCAAGCAGGGGGTTAACGTTAACCTATAACGCGCATTTTTTGCAGTATGGCTCTCCATCTAGTGAAGCACCATAGTTCAAAAAATGAGCGTTGTAGGTTAACGTTTTCCCCGTGCTTGGAATAGGGTCCCGGGGTGCTTAAGCCGTTCCCTACGCTACCTAAGACGGGAAAATGCTTTGCGGGACAGCATTGAAACTTAATTCATAATCATTGTACTTGCCTGGTGTTTGGCGCTCCCAGCCGCTGTGCCTTACCACAGATTGTTGATTATCCAGTTGCGGACGGAAGTGCTGCTTCTGCTGCATCTGGCAGCAGCCGTTAACCACTGCTAACACTCCCAGGTACTGCCGTATCTGCATAACGATGCTCGAGGTCCGAATTGAAGTCTGCCCCTGCCATTCGAAACTGTAGAATTTCTGGTTCGGAAGATGTTGACTGTTCTTTATTGTAGCCTTCAAATAACATCATGACTTACATAGACTCGCTTGGCTCTTGGGTTGTCACTCCCGTTCCGAATACATGAAGATTCGAAAAATCCGGCTTAAAAGCGCAAAATCGCTCTTCTGGAGCTACTTGAAGCCTCTTTCTAGGGGAACGGTTGATGAGATAGCACAGTGTTCCAACTGCTTCTACCCGAAATTATTTGTCCAGCCCGGCATCGAAAAGATGAAAACGATCACGTTCCTCGAGAATCTGGTTCATGCGTTTGGCTAAACTATTTTGTTCAGGGTTACGTGGTTTCTTGCTGGAAGCAACATCGCCGCAAATACTGCTTCATATCATTGTTAACAAACTCCGTGCCATTATCACTCCTCAACCGCTTCACTCGCTTGCCAGTTTGAGTTTACACATACGGTTGAAACTCCTTGAAGCATTCTAGTGCAACGGTCTATGATCGAATGAAGTATACGAAACAATTCCTGCTGCAGTCGTTGAAGAATTTGAGCAAATATTTGCTTCCACCAAGGAACCTCGTTGCCATGGGACCGCACAAATCGCTGTGAACAAGTTCCAACACAACTGTTGATCTGCTCCCTTTGGATTTGAACGGTTGACGGTGATGCTTTCCTTCGGTAAAGTTGTTTCACCAGACTGCACACCTGTAACCATACCTCGATGCTGTTTCAAGCCGTGCACGTTTAGATGATCCATGCGACGATGCCACAATGCGATGTCTTGTTACGGTTTCGTCATGCAAAAAATATATGCTTCATTCTGGCGGAGTCGGTACAAGCCACCTAGCTGCAAACCGAACTTCACACATATCTTGGGTACATACGGCACGTTTACTACGACTGCCGATTTTGTGCGCTGAAAGCAGATTTATGGCAAGTTCCGGACTGCACAGTACATACAAAACGTCAATCACCTCCGTTGACCCGCCTTAATTTGCCTCGATCATTACGTTGCCCATGGCTACCACCGGTGTCTCCTTGTTGTTAACAACTACGACACTATCACTTACCACTGTTGTCTCTTTCAGTATCTTTTTTTTTCCTTTTGTGGCACAGACCTGTTGGTCCATATTAGCCAGGTACAGGGGATGATCAAAAAGGAGAAGACTAGCAAAATTTTGTCCAGATTCAAAGTGATACAGTTCAGTGAATAATTAACCGATTTTGATGAAACTAGAAGCGTTCGACGGGGAATCTATTCTAGTTTTAGCATGTTTATTCAAAATTTGATTTGACTTCCGAACACCGGAGATAGCATGGATACTTTGAGGATATGTCAAATGTGCTAATTTTCTGCAGCTCGTTATTTTTTATGTTACTTGAAAATCGGAAATATTATATTTTTTTCAGAAATTAAAATTCATAACAAGTCTGTCAGTGGTTGAAGATCGTGAATCGGCCCATAAACAACCGAGGTATGGCTATTTCCGTAAAATGTAGTTTTTTACCCAATTGCCTGATACTTCTTATGTTGAAAAACACCTTTTTAATTTATCTGTAACTCTGCGTACCCTTAACCAAATTAGATGCAACTTTTTCCATACGATCACAAATTTATCCTAGTTTTTGGAAGAGTAGCGGACATTTCGTTATTTTCCGTAGTTCAAGATTCATTATCGGGAATCGTGAAGGAAGTACCCTACCAGTGTAATGGCCAGAGTTAGAACTGTATCAAACCTGGCTTGCGACATATCAAACTTCATGATTTTACAAACCAATACCACTGGTAGTCAACCTGAGAGTATTCTTTCACATTGGCCACACCTGGTGACGTTCCGGATTCCGGGTTCCCCCAGGGAAGTAGCCAGATTTCGAATGATGTCAAACCCAATGACCCCAATGATGTTAAACATGCTAAAACTAGAATAAATTCCCCGTCGAGCGCTTCTAGTTTCATCAAAATCGGTTAATTATTCACCGAACTGTATCACTTTGAATCTGGACAAAATTTTGCTAGTCTTCTCCTTTTTGATCATCCCCTGTATATCAAGTGATGGGTACACTCTCGCGTCACTTTACTCAATGTTTGAGTACAATTGTATGCTATCTCTTTTTCTCTCATGGAAATGTTACTTAATTTTCGTAAAAAGTGGATCTACTCAAAAATTGAGTTGATCCACTTTTTAACGAAAATTGAGTAACATTTCCGTGAGAGAAAAAGAGATAGCATACAATTGTACTCAAAAATTGAGTTAAGTGAAGCGAGAGTGTATGCATGTCAAATGATGTATGTAGACGTTGTATTTAGATATTTTGATTGTTCTCTCATAGTTGTATTTCTGGGTTGGATGTTTATAGTATAAATTTATAGAAATCGGTTAAAAATTCAAATGTTGGCTCTCTCACAAATTCGTCTATTTGAACATATGCATCATTATTTTTTTTCTTTTAGGACATCAATGAAGTTGTATGTATATTGCTAAGTACTGGATTTGGATTGGATTTTCAGGAGTATTGCAGTTTTTACAATTTTCTGACCGTACTAAGTTCCATTTGTATCATCTTTCTTTAGTTACTGTGTGAAATGTTCTTAGTCTGGCCATTGTTATAGTCTGTGAAGTAGTCAGCTCCATTTTACGGAACCATGGTTTAAATTCAATTGTATGCATGATTTGGTAGTGGTCTTTTCCTTTTTCCTGTGATAGTCTGGTATATTCTTCGTTCCATTCTCTTAGTAGTTCTTTTTTAAAGCTAAGAGTCACCTTATAGGATGATATTCTACATTTGATTTAGTTATACCTCGCTTTGCTGCTTCGTCGGCTCTATCATTGCCTAAAATATTGGTGTGGCTTGGTATCCATTGGATAACAAATTTTTGGAAACTATTGCAATTAACGAGTGTATATAATTTGTTTATTAGGTAGTTTTCGTTGCTATTGTTTATTAGTGCCATGCAGCTACTTTGTGAGTCTATAAAAATAACGACTTTAAATTGGCTTAAGGTAATGGCATATTCAAGTGCTTCAGTAATGCCTACCAGCCCTGCGTTAATAATAGAGAAATTTGAATACAATTTGTTAAAAAAAGATATCTTATTTTCATGATCGTATATGCTTGAGGTGTTTTAGATCCGTCGGTAAACAATTTGAAATAAGTGAAATATTCTTCTCTGATTAACTTTTCTACTATTGAGTTCTGTAATGCAAGTGGAGTATTTTTTTTTAGTTTAAATGAGATATTGTTGGTATTATCGCTATTAAATTAGAATTGAAAATTTTAGTAGTAAACTGATGAATTTTAAACTGACATTGTAGAAGGTGAAAGTTATTTATTGATGCTATGAATTCTAAATAAGTGTGGTGTTTGGGAATTTCATCTAAGTTTAGCAAATCATTTAAGTGATTTATAATAGGACTGTTTTTGAAGAGTAATGTTTTTAACAATTCTTTGTAGGCTAAATGTTGAGCTCTGTAGTATAGTGGAAATGTACATAATTCTGCGTAAAGGATTTGGTTGGGTGTGGTCTGTAAATATCGGCCTGAAGTTTAGATTTAGATCTGTTTTACAAGCTATTGAATAAATTGATAAACCGTAATCTAATTGAGAGCGAACTTTAGCATTATTGATTTTTTGCAGCGTTTGACAGCCGCCTTTTTTCCTACTTTGCATCTCTAAAATAATGTAGAAGGAGATATTCGCTCATCACCACGAGGCACCAAGAGTGAACATTAATGTTTTCGCTAGATTGAAAGGTATGAAGAGAAAAAAGGAATGAAGAGAAAGTGTTGAAAGTTCCGTCAGTGTTCGGCAGGTAGGAAATTGAACAGATATTTGAAAAGTTGAGCGAAAAGGGCATGTGGTACTCGAACCATGGACGTCATCCTTTGCCTAACATCCCACTGCGGGGTAGTCATGACACGGACAAGTCTGCCACCTCAACAGGCAAAAAATGATGTATGGAAAGCGCTCATGTACCACTGATGGCTTGTGATAGTTATTCTAGCGATATATTGTGTGCACTCTGTTTTGATGCGCACATGGGAGAACAACTCTCTCCTTTTTTGGGTTTGTTTTGATTCGCAACGTCTGAGATCACTCAAGTTCTATATCATACTCGTTACTCCACGCACGGAGAATACATAACATAACAATTAAAGTATTTTTAAAATGTAGATCTTTTTTTTTGCCTTATTAACAGTGTGTGTTATATATGCTTTGAATTTTAATTTAAAGTCTATCCCAATACCTAAATATTTATGTGTATATTAAATGTTTATAGGGCTACTATTTATTCTGATGTTTATGATGGCATGTGGTACGGGATATTGTTTGAAAAAACTAATGTTGCGCTTTTGTTTGGGTTAATTGTCATGCCTAATCTGTCTAATTCTGAACAGATTGTGTTCAATAGAATGTTCATTTTATTGCTCGTTTCTATTGTGTCTTTTCCTTTGATTATAACTGAAAAGTCATCGGCAAATTGTATGAGTGTACCATTTATTGTTATTTCTTGTAGTTTTGTTGTGTAGATATTAAATAATATTTGTGAAATTGGGCATTCCTGAGGTAAACCTTTGTTTGTGATTGTTTCTATTACAGTACCATCATTTAATGATAAAACAGTTTTTCGCTTTCGTAAGTAAATATATCACCAATCAACTATATAGGAAGGGAATTGTTTTTCTCTTAAGATTTTAAAAAAAATACAAATAGGGTATGTGTCCCTTGACTCAGCCTAATATGCAACAATCGATTGCATTTTTTACTATAACCGCATCATATAACTAGCTATACACTTGCTACGATATGTTTAATAAGCCATCTGGTAGTATGTATTTCGAAAAGTTACATAACTCATTTTATCAAGTCAGAGACTTGAAAGTAATATGGATGTAATGTCGGTCTATGGGTACCAAATTGGGTCTAATCATAAATGCAAATTCGTCCCATTCGATAGATTTGTTATAAAATGTTGTCTACGTAGATTTTGTTCCTTTAGTTTGTGTTAAGATGAGCCATATGAATAACATTCTACCGAAATTTAGACATTTTTATTGTAAATGTTACCAATAACAACATTTTTATCACGCTTTCCATATACTGTTGAAGTCTCAACCACTATCCTCTGAGTTTTCCTTTCTTGACAACGTATCTTTCTTTTATAATTTAGTTGTCATTAAAAGGACCTTTCTCTTGCACAAATATCACATTAGTCCAAATTACACAGAACATATCATTTAATTGTCCTTTAATACACAAAAACTTTATTCACAAAAAAACACAACATTTATTTACGAACTAGCTTACACTTATTCTTAAACTAAACATAAATTTCCTCCAGGTTAGCCTCCGGACAACTGATCGCTACGATTGCAATGGCCTTTTTTGTACTGACCTAGATTTTGAATAATTTACCTTCTAATCTTATATTCTATTTCCTACTCTATCGACAAACTCTCTCCCTCTCCCGTTCCCCATAGGTAGTGGTGAGTGACAATGATCAACGGTTATCATACTGACTCTAGGTATTAAACCGATTGTGCTGGTAAGTCGCTAAATCCCATAGAGTCTGATTCAGTCCGCTGCTCATACGCTCCATACATGTTACTCACCAAACACATACAACAGAATAACACCAGGAACCTAGTAAAATATGTTCCTACCATTGGGTCTATGGTTTTCAGATAAAATCATTGTTATTTTACCTATGTGACGCATTAGTAAATAACGTGTGACTATTTTCTGTACATCTTGGCTGCATTATTCCATTTATAATTTCAATTTCGGTAAATTTAGATCATTCGAAGATCGTGCAAAAAATTTGTTCAGCCTAACCAGTAAAGTCATGGTGTTAACAAGAAGGAATTTAACAACTATAAATTGATTAAATATGTCTAAATTGCTTTGAAATAAATCGGTTATCTTGATTGCAACATGTGTTTGTTGATTATCACCGAAATATTGACATGTTTGGTACATAGGCCGAATGAAGGAGCTAGGCTAACATTACATCCCGCTACCCTATCTACATTATCAAACGCTTTTGATACATCTAAAAATGTCACCATAGTGGATTGTTTAAGGTTTTTTGCTGATTTTATGATGTGGACCAGATAATTAACGCAATTGATAGATGATGTTTTGTTTTTAAAGCCAAAAGAAAATCACGATAATATGTTCTTGTGTTTAATGAATTCAACCATTTCCTGTTTAATATTTATATTAATAATTTTTAGAGCAGAGTTGCTAGGTCTATAAGATGCTGGAATTTTCATCTTTACCTGGGAATTATTTCATTTTTAACAGCTATCTGAAATGTAATCTTATTCGATCGTTAGCTTATGACTTTGACTAAATCCAGCTTTAGGTGTTTCAGAATAAAATATCATGAATAAAATAAATAATGATCATGTCCAGGTGCAGACGTCGGTTTTTCGATTTAATTATTTTCAATACTTACGTAACAGAGATTTTAAGAGGCATTGGTGAGTTGCTTATTTAAAATGATAATTCTTTGTTTATATTTGGAAAGTTAAAAATTCATAAAAGTATCTGCAAGTTGCTTCTCCTTATGTAGTTTTAAATTGTTTTTAGATGGAAAACCACCACTAATTAGCTTAATGGTTGTCCATAACTGCTTAAAATTCAAGTCCGGTGTGAGGTTGTCTGTTAGATCGTGGAAGCTTTTTCTCTTAGCTTTTTTTATTTCAGTTTTCAATTTAGCTCTTGCTATTTTGAGTGGAATAAAATTTTCGAATGTCAAATTTTGATAGTATTTGATTAATTTTTCAGTTTTTGAATCAAATAATGTTTGTATATTATCATCTCACCATGCTTTAGGGGTGAACTTTTTTACAAACGGAAATTTATAGCCATTAAATTTGAAGTCTTTGTTAGTCTTTAGCCAAGTTTCTGACAATATTGCTATGTCCATTTTGTTTATTTTTTTCAATAGAAATGATTGGTTAGCTATTGGTCTAAGACTATTAATATTGTTTTGCAAATCTAAATACGAACCTAATTCATTATTTATTGTTTTTGATGGTAAATTTTATTGGTTGAAATATATCTGGATTCATTAGATCACCTAATTGTTCGTTGATGTTAATTAAAAATCTATTGTCTAAATCTGGTTTAGAGTTATTACTGGTAATGTTTTGTGAAATTGATTCTTGGATTTCTTTAATTGTTTTTATCAGTTTTGTTAAATTTAATTGTTTTATTATTTCAATTTTTAGTTTGTTTACTATTTGTTCGAATTCATCTTTGGTAATGTAGTTTGATTTGGGGTTTTCTTTAAGGTTTCTAATGGATGGATTATGTTGTGAAACTTGTTATTTATTATGA
Source organism: Aedes japonicus (assembly GCA_034211315.2). Taxonomy (NCBI): domain Eukaryota; kingdom Metazoa; phylum Arthropoda; class Insecta; order Diptera; family Culicidae; genus Aedes; species Aedes japonicus. Next base: position 41,457 of record JASCZW010001177.1, read on the forward strand.
GGAGTTTCGTCAATATTATCGTCTTTTCGTTCTGAGATAAGAGAGAATTCAGTCAGTGATTGCAGTCTTTGTTGTATGTTTGATTGTTTTGGATATAGTGATGAGGCTTCGTCATAGGATATTTTATTATAGGCTATTGCTTTACGAATATTATCTTGTCGATTTCTTTCATTACAGATTGGGTCAAATGCTTTGTGTGGTTGCTTGCAGAGGAAACATAACGTATTGAGAGATTTACAGTCTTTTCCTTCATGTCCATTTAGTGAGCAGTTGTTACAACGAATCTGGTCTGATTTACAAACTTTTTGTCTATGGCCGTATCTTAGGCATTTCCAACAGAAGCTAAGAGGAAACAAGTATACATCAACAGGTTTTGGTTGTTCAAATACCTTAACTTTTTGTGGTAGTTTTTCTCCTTTTGCAAAAATCTTAACTGAGTATGTAGGTACAAGTTTCTTGTCAACTAGCTTTTGGAGTCTCTCTGCTTTTGTAATTTTAATTCTTTCAGATTCTAGGTTTTCAAGTATTTCGTCTTCATTTATTGATGGCGGAATGTCTCTGATGAAGCCGATAGTTTCTTGGTACATTTTAGGAACGTAATTTTTTTATTTGTATGTTTCTGTTAATATTTTTGAGTTAATGAGGTTTTCTGCTTGTCTGGGGTTATCAAAAGTTATTTTGAAACGGAAATTACCGGCGGCTTTCAATTCTTTGTATGGTGTGATTTCGATGTTTTTAAGTAGTTTAGCTATTTCCATTATATGAAGTTTGAGTTTGTTGTCAGTTGGTTCCATAATGAAAGTTTTGTAAGTCTTGTTCTTGATCCATCCGGTATCTAAAAAACTATTGTCCATTATCTTTTTTGTAACTTTTTCTGATATGTTTGTGGTAAGGTTCATTCTTATCACGTCTTATTCATGAGATTTTTCGTTTTTCCTCGTAGTAGTGTTCATCGTCGTAGTTGTATTCGTCATCGTGGTCATGTCATGTTTGTACTTATTCTTGGCATTTCTGTTATTTTTATTCTTGGGATCATTTTTCAACTTCTTCTTGATTTCTTTTTTATCGTCATCCGAAGATAGTTCCATTTTCCTGCGGCCTAACATCGATGCATCACTTTCCGATTCATAACCAGCACCAGATTCCTCCTCCATGAAGTTGTGAACCCCATCTTCATCTTCATCCATTTCGCACTGTGGATCTCTTTGGAGACCGTGTTAAGACGTTAAGATATTACCTTATTGGTCGAGAGATAAAATGCACAACTGAATGTTAAAAAAAAATGATCCTTTTCACAATTTTAAAATACATCTAATGATGAAAAAACAAAATGGTGGAACCACAAAAAGAAACTGATAGCAAAACGCGTCTCGCGCAATGATACACCTGGTGATATTTTCCAACTTTACTGCACAAAGGCTCGAAGGGGAATGCCTTTCAGCATCTTCTTTTCTCTGCACATGTGGGATGACGTACCTGTATCGAAGTTCCACTCCTCCGGAAAGTTACGTTGATGCTGAACCATGAAGGCAGTGTTCCTATCAATTTTCTTCAAAGACGGCTGGTTTCCTCTTCTACTCACTTTGCACCGGAAATATTCCACATGCGTTTTGGCCGGGTCCCCGCTAGTCATCAAGCCACTTGATAACCTGCAAAATGTTTGCCCGTATTGTGCCCGCTCTTATCTGGATTCCTGATGCTTCCAGGCCCATAATCATGGGTTCGTAGGTCTTCGGCAAACCCATCAGTAAGATGCTTGACATCCATCGATCGTTCATCTCGAAGCCGATCTGCGATAATTTGTGCCACGTGGACATCAGACGGTTCAAATATTCCTCCACCGTAGCACAGTCAACGTGTTTTTCTTCAGTCAGCTGCCGAAGTAGTCCAAACTCCCGAATGTATCCGCTGTCTTAGAATGACGCTTTTAAATTGTCTCATGCGTCCTTAGCCGTTACTACATTCTAAACGAGGCTGTACTTCGTCGGATCAATGCTTAAGCAAATGGTTGCTAGTGCCCTTTCCGAAAGCTTGTCCGATGGATTATAATCTTCTCTGAAAAACTACGCTGAAGTTCTTTGATGAACTTCCTTGAAGTTTTCTGATGAACGTCCCTGAATTTCATTAAAGAACTTCCATGAAGTTCTCTGCAGAACATCCCTGAAATTTTCTGCAGAAATTTTATGATGTTCTCTGAAAAACTTCCCTGGAGTTCTCTGAAGAATTTCCCTGAAGTTCTCTAAGGAACTGCCATGATGTTTTCTGAAGAACTTCCCTGAAGTTCTCTACATAAATTCCCTGAAGTTCTCTGAAAAAAATCGCTGGAATTTTTTTAAAGAAATTCCCTGAAGTTCTTTGAAGAACTACCATGAACTTCTCTGAAGAATTTCCCTGAAGTTGTTTGCAGAACATCCATGAAGCTCTCTGAACAACTTCCCTGAAGTTCTCTGAAGAACATCCCTGAAGATCGCTGAAAAACTTCTCTGAAGCTCTCGGAAAAACTTCCATGAAGTTCTCTGCAGAAGTTCCCTGAAGTTTTCTGAGAAATTTACCTGGAGCTCTCTTAAGAATTTCCCTGACATTCTCTGCAGAACTTCCCTGACGTTCTCTGAAGAACTACCATGAAGTTCTATGAATAACTCCACTGAGGTTCTCTGAAGATACTTCCTGCAGTTCTCTGAAAAACTTATCTGAATTTCTCTGCAAAAATCTCCTTAAGTTTTCTGCAGAACATCCCTGAAGTTTTCTGCAGAATTTCCTTAAGTTCTCCAAGAAACTTCCCGAAGCTCTTTGAATTTTTTTTTCTGAAGTTCGCTGAAGAACTTCCCTGAAGTTCTCTGCGGTTACCTGAAGTTATCTGCAGCACATCCACGAAGCTCTCTGGAAAACTTCCCTGAAGTTTTCTGAAAAACTTCCAAGAAGTTCTCTGATGAACTTCCCTGAAAATCTCTGAAAAACTAACCTGAAGTTCTCTGAAAAATTTTTCTGAATTTCTCTGAAAAAAATTCCCAAAGTTCTCTGCAGAACATCCTGAAGTTTTCAGCAGAATTTGCCTTGAGTTCTCTAAAAAAGTTCCCCGAAGTTTTCTGATTTTTTTTTCCTGAAGTTCGCTGACGAAATTCCCTGAAGTTCTCTGCAGTTTCCTGAAGTTATCTTCAGAACATCTACGAAATTCTCTGAAAAAATTCCCTGAAGTTCTCTACAGTGCTCCCATGTTATTATCTTAAGGACTTCCCCGAAGTATTGAAAAAACTTTTTTGAAGCACTAACCCAATATTGTCAGAAGGACGTAGCAAAAATGCCCATATTGGAGTAATCAGCCTCTTATGCACACTAGCGATAAACATTCATTACATAGCTCACAAGCAGGTCAGTGCCACGCACCCAAGCAACACAAAGATGTCAAAATTTGTTACAGCAATTCGATTGTGACTTAATTGAGTCACATTGAAGATACCTTTACTCGTTTAAAACAAGCGTGCTGCTGGGGCAGTGAAATAATTCTGAACTATGAAGTCCACCGTATGGAAAACCATGATAACTTGAATAAATTTCCTAAAAACAATTAATTCATACATGATGTGGATATCAAAATACGGATATTTCTAGAAGTTCACATGAACACTAGCGTCTCGTAGTGAACGAGTTCTGATATAATGTGTACACCACTCAGACCCCTTGAATACTTTTAATGCCATCTTGCTATGTGTCAATAATCTCGAGATCTAGATTTAAATAAATTTTCAAGCACACTAGCGCCACGAAGTGAAAAGCGTCTGAAAATTCACACTTTCCCAGCAAACTTTCCTGGAGACAGTAAATTTATACACGATCTATATCTCAAAACACAGGTAATACACAAAGTTAACATGTACAGTAGATCCACGTAGTGGACGAGTTCTGAACTAATGTTAACACCATCCTAAAGGCCTCAATCAACCAAACATCTCTGTCGAAGACGCCAGCTTGCTATGTGTCAAGGATCTCGAGATTCAGGTTATAAAATAAGTTAACCTACACACGCCACGTAGTGAGATAATTCTGAACTTTTAAGATTATCATCCTGAAGGCCTTGATCTACTGAACAACTTTGCTCCAGGAAGTAACTTCCTATATACGAATCACGAGATATTTTCGGATGAAACAACAAAGAGACCACCATCAAGGGGATTCGCGTGTGCCAGAGGGCTTACAGTACTTTGCTGTTTTTTGTTTTTTGCTAAAATATGCTGCCTTTTAACGGTCATTACTTTTTCTGGTGAAGTCGGATCAACGGATAACGGAAACTGGCATCTAGCTCTGGGTGCTTATCGAATCTTGAAGGATTTTTTTCTTGTAACGATGTGAAATTTTTTCTTCAAGTGTTTGCCTGTTGCTATGGTGCTAGACTGGGTCCATAACCAAATGGTAAGACGTCTAATTCCAATAGTTAAACAAAATAGAATGGTGTATTTCTTCGTTAATAATGCAAGGGTTACTTAGACTAATAGATTATCATAACAAACCCTGCTGCCAACTCAACCTTTACATCCGACATCCCAGTTATTTCTCATTGAAGTTCAGAGAACTCGAAGAAATCGAATATCACGTTAACACATTTCCTGTTTGGCCTGCATTCGGGCTTAATTGTGGATTAATCCCGAGCATCATCTGTTGGGTTTTTCTTGTAAAATAACAGCTGAACTGGCAACAATGAGGTTGCAACCTGCTCATGCAAAGTTGTCCAACAAAGGTTGATTTCAAAAAACTCTTAAATTCAACTTAAATTTTCAAACGTTGTTTGGACGATTACTTTCGCAATGTTCGATTTGGATTTTGAATTTGAATTGATTTAGAAATGCAAATTATGCAAACAAAAATAAAGCAAGCAAAACCGAGTCATATAAAAATTGCTAAGCGTTTTTCCAGAATTCTAAACATTCATCATCCATTCAATTGATAGGGAATGCAAATATATATATTTCTCATCCTTGAAATCGACAATCGAACCGATCCAATAAGTTTATGATTTCAAAGAAAAATAATTCCCAACGATAAAGGCAGCACTTTCAGGCTTCTAGGAATGTTATATACACTTACTTTGTGGCCCAATCGTCGTCATCGTCGTCGTCGTTGTCGTCGTCATCATCATCGGCCTGCAATGCAGATACCCATCAGAAATTCATTCAAAGGAACGGAAGTGGAACAGTGTTCTCCGCTCTTCACCCCGACTTCAGTTGCGCCCGTTCAGTAAGTGGAATATATTTTGACTTTTTGGCAACCGTTTGCGGTTGGAAAATCCGCTCTACACATGCACGAGATATTGGACTGGAGGCCGTACTTATTCTTGATGGTTGCACTTTGCATTCAAGCCCCTTCAATATTTCACTTTTGGCCGTAGAGAATCGAGATATCAGTGTAAAGTTACTTAATCTCTTTCGCCTTATTGAAGTATGATAAGTGGATAATTGATACCATGCCGACCAAGTGTTTATCGAGTGGCAATATCTTCATCTTAAGCCCAAGCATTGTGTTTGCAGTGCATGGAAGAAGATAAACGGATTGCCTCAATTGCACAAGGACACAACGATGATCTCTCGTGCGATGAATGTGGGCAGCTTGTTTGCACAAATCATAAGTACCAAGGGATTCTTATTCTTCTGCACAAGCATCTGTTGCGGAGCGTTTGCTTTTGGGCATATTACATAATTAATATCTATTCGATTTCTGTCAATACATTAACACCCTCACCCTGCAGAGGCTGATCTCCGATTTCCGACCATGTTCGGTTGGCGATGAATACAAACGATGACCATCATGGCGGTGACTATGGGTGGATTGTCCAGCGAGTTGCTGAGCGAAGTGTGTTAAATGTCATTAATTCCGGAGGATTTGCCACGATGAATCAATTTGATTGATGTGATTCAACGAATAAGTGGATACTTGAGGTGAGGGGAATAAGTAGATTCTCATTGGCTATGGGGCTAGTTCAAGGAATCGATGCGCCTTCTTCTTCTTCTTTCTCAACATTTCATACTTATTACGTCCACGATAGGTGCAATTGCTCTAGCTTCGTGACTATGCCGACTGGAAATGATCGAGTATCACCCACATGGTAGGTGTTAGTTTGTAGTTACGCTTTACAAATTCGAACTTGACTGAACTTCTGTTCATCACATCCAGGGTTATCGTACATATTTACTACAAAGCTCCAGTTCAGTTATAATCAAATAAGCTCAAATTTCAGTAGCATTATCAGAACGTAATTCAATTTAATTGCATAACGTTGTACCGGCGTGCACAAATACCGAGTTCGTAAAATTGTATTGCATAATAGTTTTCAGAGCATTCACCTAATGTCTCAAACACAATGGCCGATCTTGACTTTGCAACCTTATATCAAACAAACTCCAAACCGCAAAAACCCTTCCCGCACAAACATTTTAATCTTACCAATCGATTTGCATGTTTCAATCAACCGCATATTAATACCGAACTCCGATGGATGCGGATAAACACAATGACGCAAATCTGGGAATTAATTTTAGAAAGGACACCGCAACTGTTTCACATAACATTGTAACTTGTGTAGTGCTAGCCAGCGCAGTGTTCGATACTTGTAATCGCGATGGATTGATGAGTGTTCGCACTTTTTAGTTTGTTGATCAACGTCGACGCGGAGCTGGCCAAGAAGGGAACTAGGAAGGGTACATGTGTGAACTCAAAATAATATAAATAGGATTACAGGCCCGGGAAACCACAAAAGCGGTAATTTAATATCAACTGCGGTCTCTGGTTGGCGACCCGGTTCCAGCTTGCCAACATATGGCCAACAATGTATACGATGTAAACCGGGGGAATGCGTCCGAGGTGGGTGAGAATTAAGCTCGATGGATGATTTTCAGCGTTGAATTTACGATGTGATGTGATGCCAAAATGGGGAAAGTGTAGAGGTATCTATCACAGCGTTGGAATCAGATGTGTTTACATTGGAGTGCATGCTTTGTGAAATTGGATTTTACGGAGTGTAGGAAGAAATAAGAACACAAGCTCGAAGGAGAGTATTGCATTGTTCTAGCATTAAAAGCTTCTAGTTATGCGATAAGGGGTGTACCGATCTTGGTTTTAAACTGGAGTGCATGTTTGATGGTAGTTTGAATTTAGTGAACCCCATTAGGCATACGGACTTTAGGCATTAAGACAACAGGCATAACCCAAATAACATTACCAATACCATCCAGCTTTATTGAGTTTTATTAAAGTTTTATGAAAGCCACTTGAAATCATTTTGGTTTTATTACGGCACCAGGAGGTGCCAATAGATTTAATATTTTAGTCAGGTTTATAAGAACCTACACAGCGTGTTTACAACGATCTTCAAAACTTGTTTTTAACAAACTCCTATTACTCCTATCAAAGGTTTTTTGTCGACTTTATGAACTCGTAAAATGTAGTTTTGAAATGCCGTTTTAGGACTCCTTTATATTATCGTATTATGGTCAGTTGAAAAAAGCATTTTAAAATTATTTTACCCCCCGCAAATTCATTAAACGGAAAATTGGTTTTAAAGTAGCCATTGCGACAATAAATAGGACTTTTAACAAAACTGTGATTTTTTCAATCGCCATATTGGTATACAAAAATAATTGAAAAGAGAAAAATAAACGCATCAAATTTGAAATATTATGCAGATCGGAGACAAATTTCGGCATTCTGTTAAATGATCTTATTTAATTCCATCAATTTTCAGGCAATTCATAATTAATTTATCAAATATGTGTGTTTTAATTTTGTTTTTGTTGTTATTAACCTGAAAAATTTCGAACTCGCATTAATTTTCGAATCTTATCGTGCCAATATGCGCGTATGATTTGGAGCATGATACCAACAATCAATATGCAACTAGCGATTTGAAACTGGTTCACTCTTGTAGAACCCCTTGGTCGGAAGTACACCTTGAAACCTTGCTGTACATACTTGCGTCTTTGTTTTTGCCATTGTCAATTGCAACGTTGGTAACCATAGTATCCATCGGAAACCCCGGTGCATCTCTGTACGGAAACAGTAGAGCGCTTCGGTCCTCTTCACAAATGGCGATTTGCAGAAACATCTCTTTGATGTCTGCGGATACTGCTACTTGACGTTCCCGGTATGGGAACATTATGGACAACATCGGTGTCAGAAGGTCCGGGCCTTTCATCAACATTGAATTCAACGACACGCCATCCACCTTCGCTGCTGCATCCCAGATCACTCGTACTTTTCCTGGCTTCTTCTCATTGACGACGACTCTGATTGGCAAGTACCACATTCGCCACAGATCGTATCCTTCAATTTCCTCCGCTGTCGCCTCGTGTATGTAGCCTTTCGGATCACCAGCTAAACGCTTTTCCATGCACTTGAAATGTCGCTCCGCCATCGGCTGGCTGTCTGAAAAGTCCACGTAATCGTGCTTCCAGAGCAGGCCTGTCTCGTACTTCTTGTCATTCAAACGCCGCGTGTGGCTTCAGCGGATGTTGAGAGCAAGTTGTTCTTCGGCTCTTTCACGGTTGAACGACAGTTACGCCCATACTCTCGATCTCGAAAAACCGGCGGACGTACTCGTGGAGTTCCTCGACACTCGGTTCAGCGCGTATGTGTAGTTGCTCATGCTTCACGTTGATTTGTGACTTCCGTACACTGCCACACACTGCTCCTTCCAATTCTGTTCTTCGTTGCGATCGGCTTATTCAACTTGCCTTCCCGAAGCCACAGTGTTGCGAGTAGATGTATGTTGCTCTGTCCGATGAGAATTCCTGGCACAGCACACCTGAAGCTCTGCACCGGAAACTTTTTGAGATGCGCGTATCAGCTTGCGAGCTCGGCGTAGTCAGTAGTCTGTTGCGGTAAGCCAAGATTGTCGACTGTGTACACCTCTGACAACTTGTACCGTTTGTTTCCACCTGCTTCAGATATCTCCATCGTGACGACTTCTGTCCCAGCAATCGTCTTGTTGGTACCTCCAGTCCACTCGAGGTGCAGCGTCTCGACATCTCCGTTTGCACCGAGCGCCTCAGCAATTGACCGTTTTACGAGCGTCACCGACGATCCGTCATCGAGAAACGCGTAAGTGTTCACCTGGCCGGATTTTCTGAACAACGTAACTGGAAGAATGCGGAAGAGAGTAGAAGACGACAGCTAACGATGGACTGTAACCACCGCGCTGGTAGTCTTAGACCCTGCTGGTGGTTCAAAATGGAGCAAACGATGATGCCTCTTAGGGCAGTCGTTGATACCACAAACTTCCCCTTTGCACGGCCACCGCGCATGCAACGTGATGCAGCAAGCACATAGTTTATTCGCCTTCCTCGCTTTCCACCTTCCATCCAAGTTCAAACCTTTAAAAGACGAGCAGTTCTCGATCTGATGACATTCGACGTTACACACTGAACATAACTTAGTCGCACCGCCTGTACCGTTTCCCTTTTCGTTCCGCTGTCCACTGTTGGCTTTCTGTATCTCTTTTCGCCGATCCGCTTTCGGCTGATCCGTAGTCACGTGCGCGTTTACAAACAATCTTTCCTTTGGTCGATTTCGCTCTTCTTTCGCAGGTTTCTGTGGGATGCTTGCGAGCTGCGTTACGCCACTTGCCGCCGACGACAGCCTCGCCATGTAGTCGCTGAACACGTTAAGATCCACCATCGGAACTTGCTCCTGGTAAAGTGCCCAGCTGAATTTTACTGTTAGCTTGTCCACCAGCTCCTGGAGTAGCATCGGATTTGCCAGATGCCTTTCTAGTCCAACCGCTCTCAAGTGCTCGCAGAGATTTTGCACAATCAGCTCAAAACTAACCAGCGTCTCCAACCGATCGAGTCTCGGGGGAGGGGTCGCTCGAACCATGGCGATCATATTGTTCACGATCTGTTCCGGACGCCCGTACAATTGCTGCAGAGTGGACATGACTTGGCTCACTGTCGACGGGTGGAGCAAAAAGCTGCTAACGGAATCCTTCGCACTTCCTTTTAGACTTCGCTGTAAACGTAACAGGTTTCCCGAGTCCGTGTATCCGCAGGTCTGCGTGTAATGCTTGTGGCTGCTAATGAATAGTGACCAATCGATTGGATCCCCGAAAAAAGTCGGAAGCTCCCTGGTAACCACTTGCCTAGCAGCAATCTGTTGAGGAGATGGTCCATAATGACTTTTCGCAAACGTCGGCACCGGAGCCTGGGGAAACAACTGCGGTTGAACTGTTGATATGGACGGAAACACGTTCGAAGCAGTCGGAATTGGAGCAGCCATGTTTATCATTGCACCACCAGATACCCCGGATTGTATTCCGAGTTCTCACCGACTAAACGAACCGTCATTCGCCGATATCGGTGGAGGAGGTGGGGGAAGGGAAGAACTTGGAACGCCGTGACTTGAACTTTCCATGGACTCGAACCAGGTGGAGGAGGTAAGGGCGCTACGGTTGACCTGATCACGCAAATCTATTTCCGAAGTGCGCAATTGCTCCTTTTTCTCGACGAGTTGCCTCTGCAGATCCTCGATTTGGCCTTTCAGGTCGAGTTGCTCGCGATCTCGGTGTGTGATCTGATTCCGCAAACCTGCCTCCGATTCACGAACCCGCTTCAAATCCTCAGCATACTGTAGATTTTTGACATAGTTTACCAGCTCAACCTCACGCTTGCGTCTCGTGTCAATTTCCAGTTGGTGCTTCACCTGTAGGTCCTGGATAACTCGGTGTTCCTACTCCTTCTGCATCACATTCTGCTTCCGAAGCTCACCGGTTTCCACACTCCAGCGTTTGTAGCAGTGGGCACCGAATCCAGTGGTTTTCGGAATTATGCCAGTGTTTGTACGAATCGGTGGGATTTCCTCAACCTTCAGGAGATCTGCAAACGGCTGTAGATTTACGAAAGGCAAATTGGATGGATTCTCGTCCTGGTTCTGCTCGATTCCGGCTCCTCCGGCAGAATCTTCAGACACCTCCCCGATCGTAATGCTTCCTAAGGTCTGTGGGATCGATTTTGCCTCTGAACCCGTACCAACCTTGTCTACGCAAATGGGCGGAGGAACGACGGACTCTATCTTCTTAAGGGGTGTTGAAGAGGGATGCATTACCTGCGGATTTCCCAGACTTGCATCAACCGGTCGATCAGTACTCGCAGACGTCGACACTGGTATCTCAACGACGACCTCACTGGAACTCTCGGTGGCCTTACTCTGCTTCACCCAATCTTCCGTACGTTTTGCACTTTTCTGACTGCTCCGCACACTACGCACACTTCTTTCTTCGCCTTCTTGCTGCCTCATCAACTCATGTTTCCGAGCGATGAATTGTCGTTCCCTTTCCAGCTTTTCGCGATGTTCACGTTCATTCAGGGCTCGTTCCCTCTCGATCCTCTCGCGACTAAGGTGCTCCATTAGCTTTTTCTTCTCGTCGAGAAGTTTCCGCTCACGATCGATTCTAGCCTTCCGAGCACTGGACGAACTCGAAATTCCACTAGAAACACTTTCCGTTCGTTGCAGTACACTAGAAATCCCCCCTGGGGCACATTTTGTGCATACAAACTTTATCGTACGAACCGTAGAAGTACTGACGTTCGCACATGAAAAATGGTACCAGTGAGTACAGGCCATACACCTGAAGCTGTACCATGTACCGCTCTGCGTTGTGACCGACCCACAACCGGAACATTCACGCAACTCACCATTTTCATCGTCTTCCATGGAAGAGATAAACGAATCATCCGACGACTGATTCGACACCTGATCGTCGTCACCGGTGCGAGGTTAGCATTATCCTGCTCGATGGCCCTCGTCTTCGACCGAGTCTGTCGCACGGTAAACTGGCGATTCATCTTTGCGGATAAAATCTTTGAGAAACTGTTGCGAAGGAACATGGAGATGTTCGCTCATCACCATGACGCACCAAGAGTGGACATTAAAGTTTTTGTTAGAATGAAAGATAAAGTGTTGAAAGTTCCGTCAGTGTACGGCAGGTTGGAAATAGAACAGATGTTTTTGAAAATTGAGCGAAAAGAGCATGTGTACAGTGGTACTCGAACCAAAGTCGTCATCTTTTTGCCTAACATCCCACTGCGGGGTAGGTCGAGGCACGACAAGTCCACCATCTTAACAGGCAAAAGAAGACTTTTGGAAGGCGCTGATGTACCACTGATGGTTTTGTTATGGTTATTCTAGCGATATATTGTGTGTACACTGTTTTGATGCGCACATGAGAGAGGAACTCTCTCGTTTTTGGGTTTGTTTTGGTTCGCAACGTCTGAGAGCACTCATGTTTTTCTCGGTATCTCTAACGTAGAGACCTCCAAACGCCTTCCAAACGTCACCTTTTGCCTGTTGAGGCGACGGACTTGTCCGTGCGTAACATAACAATTAAAGTATGATCAAACAATGCTAAACTCCGGTCCAAATGCTTAAAGAAATATTTTCAAAAAATCTAATGTTTTCTTGAAGAAGCAAAAGCCTGATTTCTGCAAACACTTCTCTATTTCTAAATCAGTTTCATTTGTCAAATTTATTCTCTGGCGAATCGGCTCTATCGAAGCGAACCACAATTTTGAACTCACTTGCTGAAAGCTTTCTAATCTTGTCAGAAAAGATGCTTCAAACGTGTTGTAACTGACTTCTAGCATAGATTTATACTGCTAGCTCACTGTAAGGCAAACACAATAATTAGCACTTCCCTACCTCGAGTACCGCAAAAACAGGCAATGCCACACTTTCTACAATATATCGAGTCCCCAGGCAAATGGACGAGAAAGGCTCGAGTCCTCAGATTAATATTTTGATTTTGATTTAATTTTTTGGATTCTTGACATTTTTTGATTTTTTGGATTTGAGCATGAGCATGAGCATGAGCATGATTGAGTGCTTGCTTTTGCTACTCTGTTATTGCCAGATCGGCTGTTATTACACAGAGAACCAACAGGTGATGTTTGGGACTAACAGTCATCCTCAATGTGTAAAAACTGGCGATCTAGAATTTAAAAAAGCAATACCAGCGCCGGCCGCATCCATGCAGGTCAAATAAGGATAGGGTAGGAGTATGTTGACGTGATACTCGCTTTGATGGAAGCCGAAAACACCTCTGCACTTCCACAAGAACTCACTGGATTTCACTCATTTTGGATATATGGGGTAGGGTTAGCAGCAGGGTTCATTTTGGTAAACGGAACGCTGAATTTAGGTAGGGTTATCATTTTGATAACCATAAGATTTTAGACGTTGTTTGCGGTTTATTCTCCAGACATCCCGTTGACCGAAGATGTACAGTATAATTATTTAAAATTTTGATTCCGATTTAAACCAACAGAAAATATGAATGCTATTGGGGTCAGGCACAAGTGTGCGTGGTTCACAGTACTGGCATATATAAATGTTACGAAATAAAGCTATTAGTTTAAGAATGGCAAGCGTAAAAAGTAAAATAAAGAAAGAAAAAATTAAAGTTGAAATGTTGTTATGGAAGAAATCTGTTAACAACAATCCCACAAGTGATCATTGGAAGCAGCTTTAATTCTAGAGCTAGAAAATGATAGCTCTACTGCAGATCCAGCAACCCATTTCATAATGTCAGGAGAGTCACGTCCATTCCGAGGTTACTTTCATCAGTTCAGGATATCAGTTGGATAAGGGCACAGCAACACACTTCCGAATTTGGAAATGTTAAATTTCCAAACCAGGCGCGTATTTGGTATTATTTAAAAATAAGGTTATTCTTATATAGTAAAAGTCAGATACATCTCACCCATGGCAGCTTTCTTAATTTCGTTCGCTTGTTCATTCGTAAACATGAAAATTCTCGACGTTGATTCGTAATTAGCTTCATGCACTCGTGACAAGATAAGCGCGAAAATTGACGTTGCCAAACCGCCCGTCAATAACGAACTTCAAAACAGCAAATAATTATCGATTCACTCGCGACAAAGTGGACAAACACTCAAACTTTATCATTTTTGTCCGGAGTTTACAATACTACCACTAATAAACAAAACTAAGCTGATGTAACTTTTCTTCCGAGTGCGGGGGCGAAGCACAAAAAACCAAAAAATGTGGAAATACTACCGACACTCACACATTTCGGGAGGGAATCGGTTGTATTCACTACGCCTTTCCCAAAGCACGTCTATATTTAATGATTTCACTGTTAGTTAGAGTTGAAATACGAATTATTGTTTGATTTTTGTTCGCGAAAACGACGCATCAAAAACAAAACACGTCAGTTTAGAAGCACGGCTTGCTGCGATCTCTCATGTAGTTCTAACAGTTGGGCATTAAAAATTGGGATATGTCGACAAATTACAATGACAAGTAAATAATCAAATCCAAAACAAATCATTTGCCCGGGATGTAGTGTTTACGACTGTTTGGTTCTTAAGTGTAGGCCCATGTAGGATCATTTTGAGGCGATGAAAAAACCATTATTTCAGCAGTATCCTTTTTCAGTTTTTTTTTTCATCAGCGGAAGTAGAAAGTAGCTTCACTGCAATGGAAGAACCTAGCTCCAAAAAGCTGAAAATTGATGATATCTCGAAGTATGCTCTATCCTCAATGCAATTTAAAAACCAATTTACCGCAATCAAAAATTGAAAAAACGATCAAACAATCCTAAGCTCTGGTCCAAATGCTTAGGAAAATATGTTCAAGAAAAATCTAATGTTTTCTTGAACAAGCACGGTTAACGCTTGATTTCTTAAAACATTTCTCCATTTCTAAATCAGTTTCGTTTGCCAAATTTATTCTCTGGCGAACTCTTATTTTCAAATCTCTTGCTAAAAGCATTCTAATCCCGTCAGAAAATATGCTTCAAATGCGAGATAACATCCGTCATACTGATGGCATTTCTCAAAAAGCTTAAGTGAAATTTGTAACACGCCGAAAATCGTTCGACAACGATTGGGAGCACAGTTCCCAAAATTATCCTAGATCACACCCAAAAACTAGGAACTACCGTTCCGCTCCTAATATTGATAAACAATTGGCTTATGCGCCACCTCTAATGAGGACCGATCATCAAGGTTTGTTTGCTTGGCATGAGAACTTACCGCTGGAGGGCTCAGATTAGTTCCTTGAAAATGGTCAGAAAGCCAGGTTGTCTCCAAATTCACCCCCTCTACTTACAGAGCATCACCCCAAGACAAACAACATCTCAAATTCTACCCTACAAGCACAGCTTTAATTTAAACTCATCATGAGAAGCTTTCAGTCAAACACGCTAGAGAGGGACACCATCGAAGAACCATGCTTCCAAACTGCATCGATACAAATTTGAACGTGAACTGTAAAATCTTTAGGGGAACTAATTGGTATGCATTAAAACAGTAGATAAAGGGAGTCGAATTAGTGTCCAATGTATTCAAGTTTACAGGTGTATATTATACATGTTTCCTGGGTTGTCCCTACACGCAAAAGATAAAAAGGCAGCAAAAAATGCAATTGCAATTTTTGCAATCATATCTTGAGAAATCCGTATGATTCAGAAAAGGCAATTTTGCCCATCATGATCCACAATGCGTTTCATGGTATAAACGAAGCCATGCAAGTGTGTGCAAGCGGTTGGCAGCACACAGATTCCTCGAAACAAATGTATTGTTGAGTGCTTAGTGCCTCGACAGTCGAAGAAACCGTTGGGTCTTTGTTCAACAGTCACAACTTTTCAATATGGGTGAGACAACACCATAGAATGCCGCAACGCTATTGGCCACTGTTGGTATTCCGCTGTCAAGTGCTCTATTTTTATTTTCAATCGTCATCACACTCCGATTTCCCTCTCTTCAAGTTTGCCCTTCTTTATGAAATAAACGAAGCCATGCAAGTATGTGTGAAAGACATTTGCTTCATTGCTGTATCTCCGAGTCTCGATAATCGAAGCAACTGTTGGTTTTTTATTCCATTCATTTAAACTTTTCAATGTGACTGAGTGCTGGCGATCTAGAGTCAAGATGCAGGCGGCTTCGGCACGAAACTCGGTGGCGTATCGTGATCGGTTTTTTTATGAGCCATCGAACTTGAATCTAGTACTCAACACTAATAAACTGCACAACCTCACTCACACATTGACATTTTCAAAGTGAATTGATGTGTTACTCTTTTGCCCACGACCAATGTTGCATTTTTTCTCCAAGTTGCGATCCATTACGAGAAATGAAACAAAATCATGAGAAAATGCATCACAATCTTACTTTTTTATTTTGGGTGAGGCTATAGCTTCTGTGCGTGTTTAACTTCCATTTACGTTCCGAATCATTGTCTCAACAACAAAGCGCTATTTCGATGATATCAATTCACTTGGGTACGACAATTGATTTGCCAACGGAGATCCCGAAGGATAAATGTGGCAGCAGTGGAACCCAATAATCCGACTGTAAATAGAAAGCCGTCGATCGGCTGTTCTAAAAGGGACAGTTAAAAGACGCACAAGCTGCTCTTTTGCCTGTCTTTAATACTTCTTGTAACTGACTTCTAGCATAGATTTATACTTCTAGCTCACTGCAAGGCAAGCACACCAATTAGCACTTCCCTACCTTCGAGTACCGCGACAAATTTACACTTCCAACACTATATCGAGTCCTGAGGCAATAGGTCGAGAAAGTCTCGAGTCCTCTGATAAATATTTTAATTATGATTTTTTATTTGGAATTTTCAAAATTTTTGTTTTTTTGGATTTGGGACAAAAGTATATTTGCTAATATGTCAATATCTTTGGATCTAGTGCACCAACTTAAAATCAGTTTTTCATGAAGATGAAGCTAAATAAATTTTCTATCGGTCAATTGAACATTATGTCCTGATTAAAAATTAATGTTGGTGTTATTAAAAGGTTCTTGCATTTTTATTTTTTTTCTGAAAATTTTCCATAAAATTCTCGTTTTAATCAACATTTTTGATGAGATCACAACATTACAAAATTCAAACTATAATTGGACCTTTAAATTCCATTAGAAATCAAATAAAACGAGTCTCTATTGGATGAAAATGGTTGAAAATTGTCGAAGTTATGAGTATTTTTTGTAAAATCATGGAAACTAAAGGTAATAATGATATTGAAAAGATTGGATAGTTAACACTCGTATATAAGTACTCATACATACATCCACAAATCAACCTCTGCCAGCTGTCACGCAAAATTCAAGCTGTTATTTTCAACAACGTATTTTGCGCTAGTGTTTGTGAGACCGCTCGGTGAGTACCTAACGCAATCAACTCAATTTGTCAAAACAGTTGGGTATTCACAAGTGGTTTCTATGACAAAACCTTTTCCAAATTTAAGTTCAGTCCCGTATCCTGTTTAGGTATCCAAAGCGTAACGAATGCCCTTTTTTGAATCGACCATTAGAATTTTTTTACACAATCCGAATTCAATGATTTGGTGCGAGACCTCGACTTATCGAAGGAATTGCTGGCATCACGCTTGAAAGAACACAACATGCTGAGCAAGGAGATTTTTTGTCAAAGAAATTGTCAGCAATTTGACAAGTCTCGGTTTTTTTTTTCATTAGGGCGAATCTAGCATTGAGAGATTCTCTCCGGGCTCACTCTCTTTCATTCATTACAACGCCTTTTTAACCCAAGTAGCAAACTATGATCATAATAAGTTGTGGTAACTTGATTATGACTTAACAAGTCATATTTATGTTATCTCAACTGAATGGCACCAAGTGTGCTACTAGGGAACACTTTCGAGGTACTCTTTAGTACAGATCGAAACACAACAGTGCTGGCTAGCATACTCTTCAAATAGTAGAATGAAAAAAGTAAAGGTGATTGCAATATGAATGAAAGAGAAAGCAGTCAAGGTAGTAGCCTCTCAATGTTGAATTCGCATTATTAAAAAAATCCTAGAAGTATTATTTTTTAAAAGGACAAAGCATGCAATGGCGTAAATGGCTTGTTTGAAGAGTTTTATGAGCCATATGTACCAGCTGAATGGCGTTTATTCATCGATAGTAGCAAGTTGAGTTTGAAAGCCGTTCTCTTGCATCACGGAAATGAGAAACCTTCTATTCCATTAGCTCATGCCGTCAATATGAAGGAGACGTATGAATCAATGGGTTTCTTGCTCAATTTGATAAATTACAATCAACATAATTGGAAAGTTTGGTCCGATCTTAAAATTGTTGCCATATTGACTGGATTGCAATAGGGATACACAAAATATATGTTTTTTTTTCGTCGCCCTATTTCCTCACATGGTGACTATCACCAACGCCAGGGAGGTAACTCCACCACCTGGACCCTACCTATTGACTCATGAATATTTTTTCACCTAAGAAAACAGGGGTGCCAAGTAGCAGTCACGCTTACCAATACACCACCGACACCGGCACAAAATATATGTGTTTTTGTGAAAATGGGACAATCTAGCTTGTAAGAAACACTATTTCCGAAAAGATTGGCCAAAACGGGATAATTTCACAGTTGGTACAGAAAACGTTAAGGATGATCCCCTCGTAGAAATAGAACGCATACTATTTCCCCCACTACATACACTGAAAATTAAGTTTCGTTTATATTACGAAATCGAAGGTAGGACTAACAAATCTATTCGTTGTTTTCTGCAACGAAACTGATTTGTACTTTTTAAGAAGCTACCTTCGTATTCAATGCTACACTCGCAACTGTTACAAGCACTAAGCATTTGTTGACACAGAAAGAACATTCGTTCATTCTACGAAAACAATACAAAGAGCTACGAGTAATTTGTTACCAATAAAAAAGAAACGGCTTTCTGGTGGTTGCATGAACGACTGACAGATCAAAATATAATTGAAAAAAAAAGCGAATCCACGAGAGGTTGTTTGTAATATGAGGGATTCGATCCTGCATTTTCAGGGAGAGCGGGTATTGAGTCCTGAGACTTGTGAGAAGTTTCTTGATTATTGTGCATGAAATTCATTTTGTGCATTGTACAAACAATGTGTTATGATAGAATTTTGTTAGGTGACAAGCTATACGAATGTTTCATACAATTTACGAGACATTGGCTCTATGTAAAAAATCCATGTTTACGAAACGAGTGAAAGATAATTTACGAAAATAAATTTTCAGTGTATAAAGTTTAGGCTGTTCAAAAATTTCGTTAAACCGTTACAATAAGAAGGGCCAGCATTCCAGTACTTGAAAACCGTATTTCAAAATTTATCTGACACGAAGATAAAGGAAGGTGTATTTGTTGACGCACAAATAAAAAAAAACTGCTCAATGATTCCGCATTTACCGTGTGCATTAAAAAATGGATTTTTTTTTTCGGATGGTGATAAAAGAGAGCTAAGACATATAAATGCTTTTGATAAATTTCCAATGGAACGTAATTATTTAAGCTTACTTGCAACTAAAATTCTGCGCCCTTGTGAGGCCTTCCGGCAGTTAACCGGAACATTCGCAATGGCGGACGAAAACATGCGTGTAGCCAGGTTTTTTTTTGTTCATTGGGTACCACATTGATATTCAGCCGCTCCATCTCCTTCAACGATCGCTTCGAGTAGTGGGCCGGCGCCAAATCCGGCCAGAGCACCGCTTCACCCTTATGGTATTTCTTGATGAACGACGCAACTTCCGGCAGGCATTTCGTACTATAAATTTCCCCGTTCACGGCCAGTCTGGAGCGAAAGAAGAGCGGCTTTGACATCCTCTTCTCGCTGATTGTCAGCCACAGCAGCACCTTCTTGGGAAGCTTGGTGTGTGAAATGAACTTCACCTCGGTGCTCACTATCTTCGTGGGGAAAGTAAAATACGAAGTGCCCTGCCATTCGTTGCCATCCAGGGTGAGATAGGTCTCGTCGTTAATCAGCACCGCCACGTCTCAAATCGTCGGGAAAATCGAGTTGACTGTCTTATTTAGCCGCTGCCGCTACGTAATTACCTGCAGCTCCGAAACCAGTGGACGTGACTTTTCCGCTTCCTGACATTTATGTTCATGTTCGCCAGGTACTTTTTCACTGTTTGGCCGGTTGAACTGTGTATGATGTAGCCACTTTTCCCTCGGTCTTCCTCTTCAGCATCCTTTGGAGCTTCTTGTCGCGTCGTCCGTCCGGAACTGGGCATTCTTTCGATGCTCTGATTGTTGTCTAATAGTGCCAAGATGTTGTAGATGCCGGAACGGGCGTATCCAGTGTCCACAAAGTGTTGCACAATGTCCGTTTCCGATGCAACGGGGTGCCCTTCTTTCAACGCGCACACTTCAGAACGGAAGTTCGACTGATGAAGCTGTCAAATTTTGTCTGTTGACTCATAGGTTACTATGATTGATGCTGCATGGGTAGTTTCGTCAGTGCGGGTGAAGGTAAACCCATGAAATCGACCGATAAGTTTATCATCAATTATTCTGAAAACAATGGAAAAGGTAATAGATGTCTACGTTAAATCAACATTCTTGAAGAATTTTCCTCTGAGCAAATCCCAATTTGCATACCAAAGCGGAAAGACTACTATTACGGCTCTGAGTTACCTAATAAGAAAAATTGAAAATTCATTTAAAGCCAAGGAGATATCTTTATGTGTATTTTTAGACATAGAAGGGGCATTTGACAATGCATCTCATAGCTCCATGTGCACAGCCATGGAGACTAGACGCTTTGACAAAGAAATAATAAGTTGGATAGAGGCGATGCTTAAAAATCGAGTCATGTTTGCAGACTTTGGTGGATCGCGATTGGTAGTCAGACCACAAAAGGATGCCCACAAGGTGGAGTTTTGTCACCCTTGCTTTGGTCGCTAGTAGTTGATGATCTTTTGAAAAAGCTATCCGATCTTGGATTTGAAGTAGTTGGATATGCCGATGATGTTTGTATCATCGTGCGCGGAAAGTAAGAAAATATAATTTGCTGCCAAATGCAATCTGCATTGAATTTTACTTCGAAGTGGTGCAAAAAAGAGGGTCTGGGTATTAATCCCTTTAAAACGGCAATTATACCGTTCACAAAGCGAAGAACGGTATCGTTGCCTAGACTGACTATAACTGGGGTTGTAATTGATTTTTCGACTGAAGTAAAATACCTCGGTATTACTTTAGACAGAAAACACATTTGGAACTCACACTTAGAGAGTGTTATTAACAAGGGAATAAATGCCTTTTGGGTCTGCAAAAAAACATTTGGCAAAAAATGGGGTCTACGTCCAAAAATGATTAAATGGATTTACACCAGCATAGTTAGGCCAAGAATTACCTACGCCTCTTTAGTGTGGTGGCCAAAAACAAAAGAAGTAACTGCTCAGAAAAAAATTGGTAAGCTGCAAAGACTAGCATGTCTTTCAATAACCGGGGCAATGCATAGCACATCATCGATGGCGCTAAATGCCCTCTTAAATTTACTACCACTTCATCAATTTATAGAGTTGCAAGCAGGGATAAGTTTTCAACTAATGATACAAGCCGACGGGATTCAAAAAGGAAAATTGATGGGCCATTTAGAGATCCTTAAAAACTTCCATTTGAATCCAGCGACAAACTCGATAGTAGACTGGATGCCGATGAAAGCAAACTATGAAATTCCTTTTAAAGTGGTCGCAACAAGTCGCTACTTATGGGAACAAGGTGGGCCAAGCCTTCGTCCAGGCTCTACTGTGTTTTTCACAGATGGTTCAAAAATGAACAACAAAACAGGATGTGGGGTTTTTGGTCCGGGGATAAAACAATTTACTCCTATGGGAAAATATCCAACAGTATTTCAAGCGGAAATTTATGCAATTATGAAATGTGTTTATATCTGCCTTAAGAGAAGGTATAGATTTACAAATATTTGTATTTGTTCAGATAGCTTAGCAGCTTTAAATGCAGTTAAAGCGTATACATGTCAGTCAATGTTAGTTTGGGAGTGCATCCTATTATTGAAGCAATTGGCAAGTGGGAACGAAGTCAATTTGTACTGGGTTCCCGGACATTAGCGGAATGAGGAAATGAAATAGCGGATAGTCTGGCCAGGAAGGGCTCCGACGCTGCGTTCACAGGCCCGGAGCCATTCTGTGCAGTTGCAGACTGTTCTCTAAAGATGGAGTTTAAGCAGTGGGAAATGTCTATGGTACAAGCAAACTGGAATACCACAGATACATCACGACAAGCAAAAAGATTCATAGTACCGAGTGAGAAAAACACTCTAAGCCTACTTAAATTAAACAAAAATAATCTGAGGGTGATAACCGGTCTATTAACTGGCCACTGCCCTAGTAGATACCACTTGGAAGAAATGGGTAAACTTGAACACTCGCGATGCCGATTTTGCCAACAAGATAGCAAAACTTCAGAACATTTGCTCTGCGATTGTAATATTTTATTTAGGACTCGGCTTCGAATTTTAGGAAAAGGGCTTTTACAACCCTATGAAGTCTGGCAGTTAGGTCTCAGTAATGTAATAGACTTTAATAGACAAGTCGTACCTACCTGGGACAAAATGCAGGCTCAAACATTGCCCATGACATCACAATTGTGATGGGTAAACTGATCTGCTAAATCAAATGGGTCATACCACAATATTCCTCTAATTGGTCGCAGTGGTTTTTCACGACTCAACAAAAAAAAACCCATGAAAAACCGTTACTTTTTGTCCATTTTTTTTAACTTTACTACAAAAAATCAATTCAATTGACACAGTAGTTTTGGTCACCCAAATCCACTGACCCTCTTTCGGAGCATTTACATATATCTTAAATTAACGCATATATCGCTGTTCTCTATTGTGCTAATCAGAGCATATTAATTTGTACAATCTGTTCAAAACACTTGGTCCAACCGCTAGACGCACCAACACAAATTAGTTCGGCAGAGCGTCCATCCTGAATCTGGGGTCAATGCATCAGCAAAAGAGCCGTATTGTCATATTTACACGATGCCTATGGGTAGGAAGTCTCGCCGAGGAGAATGAAACGACAACAATCCTACACGGAGAATCACACGTAACTTCCATAGAAACAGTACAATGCACTATGGCCGGGATCAGAACTATCCACTCGGACACGTTGTAAACAACGCTGGAAACAAAAAGGTTCTCGCACAAATGTCACTGCAAAGTTTCATCTCCAGTTTTAGTCCAATTACAACTGAGAGGACAATCGTTCTCGTTTGTCCACCGTGCCACCAGCTAGACAAAACTTTCTCGCCTGACGACAACGAGGACGAACGGCGTGATTTAATCATGAACGGAAAGTTTCCCTCGGAATGGGCCTTTCTGCGAAATGCAGCTTCAATTAAGGCTAAACTACGAAGCGCAGGGCAATAAAATTGCGATGTCATTCCGAGGCAACTTTCCGCCATTGTCGTTCGCTCATAATTGAGTTTCCAAGTTGCCGGAATCCGGACATCGGGAGGTGAAAGTTTTGCAACTGCTGCACCGATTCTGAGGTGTGAATATTGATGAATTGAAAGATTCAAACTATGATTCTGAATGTCTCAATTCAAGAAAGGGAAATGGGCGATTTACGGTGATCCAGCTGAGCGTGCCGACAAGCAAGTGCACAACTGTTTTTATACTTCCTTCAACATCCATAACAAACCCAATTATCTTATCTCATACCGCGTATCCTCGCTGACTTCAAGGAGAAGGATTGATGTGCTTATTCCACCTACCGCAAACCGAATTCCTCCTACCACGCGGAATGTGGAAGAATCTCAAACCACCGATGGCTACAATTTCGTTGAATCCGCCACAAATCTCCTATTTCTTCGGGAAATGTTCCGAGCTGAATGATTTATCAGCATGAAAAAAAAAAAATCTCGCGAAACTCCGAGAACTATAAATTTCGAGCAAGAGAGCATATCATCGTTGTCGTCATCATATATGCAAAGTGAAAAGAAAGTTTTACATGCACTACTCGCGCTGTGTACTTTGGTAGGATCCTTTACATGTGCAGTGAAAAAGCGAGGATGAATATGACGCAAAAAGGAAAGTTCGCCAAAGTGCTGCAAAGTCTTGTTTCACAAAATAAACAAGCATTTCGTCGTCGCCGTCTCCGCCGCCACCGCCGCCGTCGTCATCGTTGTTGGGCGTCGTCTTCTCGCGGCTGATTTGAGCGTAGAAAAAAAAACCAAGTCGATGCGGAAAGAAACCCACAATCGCAGTTGCACGTGCTGCATTCGTTCGAGATGTGACGACCCCGGAGCGAACAAGGGGGGCGGGGGGAGGAACCGAGATTATGCTAATTCATGAGAAAATATGAAAATTGGAATTACTGATGCTGATATTACACACATCCACCCGTACCGACATGGCACTCACGTGGTGCATTTGGTCTGAGTCTCTTGGAGCTTGAAAGAGTGCACACGGCACATGGTTCAGCTTTTCCTGCATCGGAATATTTGCATTCACTTTGTGTTTACTCATTCGTTTTTTTTCTTCTTCATTCTTTTCTGTGTGAGTGTGTGCATTTTGAAACATTGATATGACAAAGTTGATTCCAGGTCACGACAACGGCGGCGGCGGTCGATGGCAGGCGACAGTGACGTACAGTGGTTGCATTTTAGGCTGCGACTCATCTTGTTCAGTAATTAGAAAACTTTGTTTATTATTCAAATACGCTTCTCTATTGAACAATCGTTTATCCTGCGAAATGGCAGATCGAGCAGGAACGGGCATTTTTTTCGATGGCACTGCAGAGTACTGAGCATTTTGGTTAGGTTGTTGCTTGTGTTTATCATCAAGTAATTGATTGGTTATGACTCTTATGGAACATAAGAGGTATGATTTTTTGCCTAATTTTGACAATATACCATTGTTTTTAGATAATATTAAAGTCCCAATTGATGTGTTAGTTGTTAGTGAACCGTGGTTAAAATCAAATAATTTTGCTCTAAACTAAATACCCGTGAAACGTCTTCAGGTGACTTTGCCATATATGTATGTCAATGTAGCACGGAATTGTAAAGTTTTGGAAAATCGTTATTTTAATGGATTTCACCTAGTACCCGCGGAAATTAAAATAAATGGATCTTATTACGAAGTGATTGGCCTATACAGGCCACCATCATTTGATGAACACATTGAACATATATTGTCGGTACAAAATACGTGTCCTCATTTTTTACTTGAAAAACAACGTTAAATTTAGTTTTAGCAAAATGGAAAAAAAAGTGGAGCGTAAAGATAAGATTGTTGCTGTTTTTTTTATTTATCAAAAACGCGCTTTTGAAACGATTTCTCGACTTTTGTTGTTAGAAACTTTGGATTTTTGGGTTCTGCATATGGAAAGCTATTTGTCAGACAGAAATCAACGGACTGTTTGAATGATTTTGTTTCGAGCCCTGTGGAGAATAGCCGTGGTGTACCACAAGGGAGTGTATTTGAGCCCATTTTATTTATTTTATATCAGGGTTTCCCAACCGGTGGTCCGCGGCCGACAGGGGGGCCGCGAAGCCCTCTCAGGGGGGCCGCGAAGGTCTTGGTTTTTTAAACAAAAATTTAATCTTTTTCCGCTAGTTTAGTAATACGCCTTTTTGAAAAGTTTGACAAGTCCCATTTTAGTTGAAAGTGTAAAAAGTTAAACAAGAATGGTTATCTTTTTGTCTCCGTGTACTGTCTGACAGCACTTGTTTTCCGACTGCAACGTCTGCAACTCTCGAACAGGGAGAAAAAGAGACAAATAGTTTTCTGTTTTATGCGTCGGCTCTCTGCCGCGAGAGCAACACTCCCAACACAACAAGCAAGTCAATTGAGTATTTTGGCCTTCAATCGGAGCACACTACTGCACGATCTTAAACGAAGAACTGAGAGCAAGAGGGAAACAGATTAGTGGCAGACGGAAAACAAACCATCACTAATTCATGTGTGCTAGATTGAGAAAGACGATCAAACGTCAAAGAGTGGCAGCAATGAATGAGCATCTCTTGCTCTGTCCCTCTGTACAACGAAGTGTAGCCATTCATGGGTCGAGTCACATCAATTGACTGCACGATTTAAAATTTTCGGAACTAAAATTGTTGCTGCTCAGATCTTGTTTCTTGTTTTCGTCGGAGGATTACAACGAGTGATTATTTCTGCAAA
This sequence comes from Aedes japonicus, assembly GCA_034211315.2. Classification (NCBI taxonomy): domain Eukaryota; kingdom Metazoa; phylum Arthropoda; class Insecta; order Diptera; family Culicidae; genus Aedes; species Aedes japonicus. The sequence goes on from JASCZW010001177.1 coordinate 67,412, forward strand.
TACTGCAAATTTGAATCGGTAATTTAGCCTTGAAAATAAAAATAAACATGGAGCGTAAAAGAACTAAAAATTAACGATTTATCGCAGGTAGTCGCAGACATGGAGAAGAAAAGAAAGTATTCCGAAGAATACATTAAGTACGGATTTACGATACTAACTGTTAATGGAGTCGATAAACCACAGTGTGTATTGTGTAACGTTGTGTTGAGTGTTGAAGCTATGAAACCGTCAAAACTGAAGCGACATTTGGACACGAAACATTCCGAGCATAACACCAAGCATTTTTTCGACGCCATGAAGCTGGCCTCAAACGGCAGCGATTGGATGCTACAGGTAGCATCCAACAACAAAGTACTGCAGTTGTGCAGGCATCATATGAGGCAGCATTGGAAATTGCGAAAAACAAAAAACCACACACAATCGGAGAAACTCTCATCAAGCCCAGCATGCTGAAAATGGTGAGTTTAGTTCTTGGGGAAGCAAGTGCGGCCAAAATGCGGCAAGTCTCACTGTCGGACAACACCGTTCAAAGACGAATCGCCGATATGTCCGAAAATGTTAAAGTGCAAATTTTGGAAGAAATCAAGCAATCCCCTTTGTTTGCAATTCAACTGGACGAATCTACGGATGTCAGCTCATGTGCGCAACTTATGGTATTTGTGAAGTACGTTAACTCTGGCGATTTGAAGGAAGAGTTTCTTTTCTGTAGCGATTTGGAAACTACTACCAAAAGTGATGATATTATGGCTAAAATCAAGACATTTTTTGAATCGGGTGGCTTACAGTGGGAAAAAGTCGGTGGAGTTTGCACCGATGGCGCTCCAGCAATGCTTGGTAAGAAATCAGGATTTCAGAAAAAGGTCAAAGACCTTGCTCCACACGCCAAAGGTATTCATTGCATGATTCATCGATATGCCCTTGCCAGCAAGACCCTGCTGGAACCATTGTTAAAGGTACTTGATTCGGTCATCAAAATTGTGAACTATGTTAAATCTGGGGCTCTAAACACTCGTTTATTCAAAGAACTCTGCAAAGAAATGAATGCAGATCATGAGGTTCTTCTTTTCTACACTGCCGTGCGCTGGTTGTCGAAAGGGAATGTTCTCAACCGAGTTTTTGAATTGAAGGACGAGATCAAAATGTTTTTGGAAAATCAAGGGAAAAACGACTTGCTTGCTAATTTCAGTGACGATGGTTGGCACATGCGCCTTGCTTACCTAGCAGATATTTTTGAACATCTGAATTCACTGAACTTGAAGCTACAGGGAAAGCAAACCAATCTAATTCACTTTCAAGACAACCTTCAAGCATTCGTGGCAAAGCTGAAAAACTGGCGCCGAAAGGTTAGTTCTGGAAATGTTGCCATGTTCGATAGGCTCAGCAGTACGACTGACAAAGGAGCGAACGAGCTGGATTCGGTTTTGAAATCAGAAATTATTTCTCATCTTGACTCGCTGGATGAACAATTTGAGCGCTACTTCCTGAGCTAACGCAAGAAGATGCTGCTTTAGTCCGGAATCCGTTTTCTTCTTCGCTGGATGTGGCTAGTCTTCCTGACGAAATACAGGACGAATATTTGGACCTGAGAAATGATTCCTCATCTCGTGATTTGTTCCGTGAAAAAGATTTGAACCAGTTCTGGTGTATCATGTACGAGTCGTATCCCAAAGTTGCTTTGCTGGCATTGAAGATCCTTGTCCCGTTTGCTTCTACGTACCTCTGCGAGAGCGGATTTTCAACTCTTCTCCAAAGAAAGACCAAGACCAGAAACAGATTGAACGTTGAGGATGATATGAGATTGGCATTGTCGCAAACACAGCCCCGTATTACGAAACTAGTTGCTCAAAAGCAGGTGCAACAATCGCTCTGAATCAGTTGTTTCCTGTTATTGACATGTTATTTTGAAATAAAACGAATATCTAACAGTAACAGATCAAATCAATTGTTTTTATTTATCTCAACGAAATTTATTCACGGTACTTTCCAGGGGGCCGCGAGACATCCAATTGTTCACAAAAGGGGCCGTGGAGCTGAAAAGGTTGGGAACCAGTGTTTTATATATTAACGACTTACTAAGAGCCTTACGATTTTGCGATGTCAATCTTTTCGCTGATGATACCATGTTATTCATTGCAGCTAAAATTCTTGAAAAGACCGTTAAACATTTGGACACATTTTAAAAATATCTAAGTAGATGATTGAGTACATAGAGTTGAAATTAAACATTAGTAAAACTAAATTCATGGTGATTTCGCGGAACAGAGTAACTCTGTTAAAATTGATGATGAGACAATAGATCGCATTCGTGAGATTAAATAACTTGGCGTCATTATTGATGATAGATTAAAATAAGCCTTTCACATGTCCGGAAGCGGAAGTCGCGTTCGCTGGTTTCGGAGCTGCAGGTAATGACGCAGCGGCAGCGGCTGAATAAGATGGTCAACTCGATTGAATCGCGACGGCGAATCGCGACGTGGCGGTGCTGATGAACGACGAGACCTATCTCACCCTGGATGGCAACGACTGGCAGGGCACTTCGTATGTTACTTCCCCCACGAAGGAAATGAGCTCCGAGGTGAAATTCATTTCACACACCAAGTTCCCCAAGGCTGACAATCAGCCAGAAGGGGATGTCAAAGCCGCTCTTCGCTTTCGTTCCGGACTGGTCGTGAACGGGGAAATTTGTAGTATGAAATACCTGCCGGAAGTTGCGTCGTTCATCAAGAAATACCATAAGAGTGAAGACGCGGTGTTCTGGCCGGATCTGGCGTCGACCCACTACTCGAAGCGATCGTTGGAGGAGATGGAGCGGCTGAATGTCGATGTGGTACCCAAGTCAACGAAACCGCCCAACGACCCCCAGCTGCGTCCCATCGAGAATTTCTGGACCAACCTGAAGCGTAAGATGTACTCCAACAATTTTGTCGCGAAAACTGAGGAAGACTTGATAAATAAAACGAAGAAAGAACTCAAAAACAAGCCTACACGCATGTTTTCGTCCGGTATGCGAATATTCCGGTTAACAGTCGAAAGGCCGCTCGCAAGGCTGCTCAAATAATAACCTTCCATGGGAAATTTATCATAAGCAATTATCTGTCTTAAAAAAGTCCATTTTTTGAAAAGGCAAACGTTAAATAAGTTAATATCCACAACAAGAAACGAGTTGTCTATAATTTTTTTCAAAGAGTTCTTTCACACTTCATATATATCGACTTCCTATATTTCCAACTTATGTTTGGGAGTTCCCTGCCCTCACTACCAAAATGGAATCGAGGGAACTGAATCAGTTCAACGGCGATTTATTCGATTCGCACTACGACGGTTGCCATGGAATGATCCAATTCGTCTGCCAAGCTACTAGAATCGGTGTCAACTAATTAGGCTGGATACCCTAAGTACACGAAGGAATGTTGCGAAGGCTCTTCTTATCTCCGACATTTTGCAGAATCGAGTGGATTGCCCCGAAATCCGAGGACAAATTAATTTCTTCGTCCGACCTAGAGCCTTGCAGAACGATCACCTGCTGCAACCAATACATCACCGCACTAATTACGGACAGAACAGCGCCATTACTGGCCTACAAAGGATTTTTAATCGGGTGGCAACGGAATTTGATTTTAACATTTCACGTGATACACGTCGGACTAGATTTTTTAATGTGTTTAGATTAGCTATTAATGTGTTATTTGTATGTTTATGTTTTTTATAAGACCAACAACACATCATTGGGGCATAGGAGCCTGTTGATGTATAATATTAAATAAATAAATAAATAATCCCAAGCAACACAACTTGTATAAAACAAGTTGAAAATACTGTCAAATGACAAAAACAGGATAAAAAAGGAAGTGTATAATACTTTATTTCAAACTTTAATATGACGTAAAAAGCACTAAAAGTGAAGCCTTATATAACATAAAATGCAATAAAAATTACCCTCATGCAAATATTTAACATCATCAAGCAAGGGATTTGAACACAAGTCCTTGTAATGATAGGTTTGAAGCTTCTTCGCTAAGCCAAGTCTGAAGTTAACTTTGAGTATTTATGGTTTGGTTCCCATTGGCAGTGAAACCACAATCTTGTACAAAAAATTCATCGTTATGAACAAGAAAACGTTTTGCAAAACATTATTGATGTAATGTAATTTCAACATTATTTAGATCTGTCTTGTTCACGTTTTTTAAATGTATGAGAAAATGTTTTTAAGAACAATAACAGAGTATTTATCAATTGAAGCAGTGAAAAAAATTAGTTTTAGCTCAATCGTTAGTCAGAAAACAAAACATCCAATCTGCTCCGAACTTGACATGTTTTGCAATACGTTTATAATACATCTGTTCTTGCGAAAATCGAAAAGGAACCAAGATAACTAGGGATTACGGGCGAAAATAAAATAAAACGAGCCTTTCGCTTTAACTTGAGAATTATACTGATTTCTTGTAATTTGTCTTAAATCTTAAATAGCTAGGGTTAACAATACTGGGTTATAACAAAGAACATTGTTATTTTATTGAAGATAGGAAGAGGGATAGAGCGGTTTTTAAAATAGCGTAGTCATAATAGCCGCTGTTGAAGTAGCCGTTGTTAGTAGACGAGTTTGTGAAAATAGCAATCGACATGTTTTGTTTGATTGTTTTCGATAGCAGATGGGTAAAGCCTAGGACAGGACCTGCCAGCTGTTAGTGCAAAAGCAAGACCATTTACCTGTCAAAAAAACCGTTTTTTATTGGTCGCTTTGACAACCGCCTCTACCGCCTCCGTCGAGTTATGTTACAAGCAGGCAGTCTGTTGTTGGTTTGGCGGTGTTGCTAGTAGTCACTGCTTTTTCACCTTTTTGTTTGTGACAACTAGAACAAATGCGGAAATAAAAGTACACTTTTGCAGTGGTTTATTTTAAATCTGTTCGAAATGAAGTGCTAAGCGATAAATTGTGATCGCAGTGACGTGTCACATCCGGGTCTCCATTTCCATCGGTTCCCGAGAGATCGTTCGCCGAGAGTGGGTGAAGGCCTGCATTGGGAACGCAAGCGAGGAAGACATTCTCTTGCTCAAGCTTTCTCCCCACAGCAGAATTTGCAGCGTAAGCATCAATGAAATTCAATGAAACCTTAAAAATTAACGTTTAGTTTGATGCAGCTTCATTTCCCGAACGACAAAAGAAATTATTTTATTTACTTTATTTTCAATGGGATTACAGTGTAAACATATCTGGCAACATTGGATCGACCTCCGTATCATAGCAATCATAAATTTATAAGAGGTCATCTCCCTCTGAGCTGGCAGGTCCTGTCCTAGGGTAAAACCTAGGACAGGACCTGCCAGCTCAGAGAGAGATATGACCTCTTATAAATTTATGATTGCTATGATACGGGGGTCGCTCCAATGTTGCCAGATATGTTTACACAGTAATCCCATTGAAAATAATGTAATTAAAAATATAATCAGAATTCGTAGATATTCTTTTAATACTTGGTAATATTCAAAAAAGTAAACGTTAAACAATTGTCAATATTTTAAATGGAGAGGTTCGTGAATTTGAGGCTTTACGAATACAAAACTGCCTTATAGGGAAGAAAAGGATGATATTAAAAATTCAAATAATTTATACGCGTTACTTTTATATCTTTAAATCTTAAATGAACCACTGCGAAAGTGAACTTTTATTTCCGCATTTGTTCAGTTGTCACAAACGAAAAAAGTGAAAAAAGCAGTGACTAGCAACACCACCAAACCAACAACAAACTGCCTGCTTGTAACGTAACTCAATGGAGGCGGTAGAGGCGGTTGTCACAGTGACCAATAAAAAACGGTCTTTTTTGACAGCTAAATGGTCTTGTTTTTGCACTAACAGCTGGCAGGTCCTGTCCTAGGGTAAAACGCAAGTCGTGATTTTCGCCTATTTAATTTTGCCTTCGCACACATGCACGGAAACGCACTCATACATTGTTGTTAGTTGATGTAGATATTGCGGAGCTGAAGAAAACATTTTCTTGATTGGAAAGCAATCCGCATGCTTTCAATAAGTCTCTTGGGAGCTTCATTCCATGGCTGTGAAGATTTCTGAGTCAAATGCTCGTTTCTGTAGGTATGTTCCGATAGATCAGAAGTAAGCAGAAGAATGATCGTTTAAATATTGGCAGTTATAATTATAGATAACAACCAGGTTAATACAGCTTCCTATTATTTAAATCCCGTACGCGTTGATTTAGATAATAGGAACTATATTCAAGAAAAATACCTGTAATTCCCTTGAACCGTCTTCACAGATTCTGTGTGATTTTTAGTTCTCCTTGATGGCGGCAGCATGACACATTTGTCAACTTTTGATAACAGCAGCCAACTTCACTTCTCTATGACCGATAGTGGTGAAGCACCGCGAAATCAATAATGCAGATGAGTGTAAAGTATTAAATAAATGGGGTTCGTATTCTGAAAAATTATTATGATGCTTACTTTTTATTTGATGTAACTGTGATATCATCACAATCGATTGTTTCTTGTCTACTAGTCACTTTACAATTACACGGACAGGAATCAAAACAAACGGCCAGAGATAAAGCCTCAACACGTTCGAAGAAAATTATGGAATTCAAGGCTCCCAGTAATGCCAAGATTATAGTTTCATTTCAGTTTCTTAGTTCAAACCTCTGCATGGTACTGTCACTGGATAATTTCGGGTTGATTTCGTTTCACGCCTGACAGCGCTTCCATTTATTTTATTTATGAGTTGACCTTTCAGAATACTTTCTCCAACTCAAAACATAAAGCTTTTCCACACAAATTCTAATGGTGTTTTGTTATCTGCTGAAAATTTAAACAAAAGTCAGAATTGAAGACGACGGAGCTAACAAAAACAGCCGCCAGTTAGCAGCAGTGAAACAACAAGAAAGTCGGAGAAAACCTTCGCAGCTTCGTGGAAATTGGGCCCTCTGCCAAATGATGATTTGCCTTCTGCCGTTGGCCTTTGGCACAGGCCGAGGCTGCTTATGCTGCTGCCATACTCACAAATGGTCGTCGTGTGCGCTCGAGAAAAAAAAAAAGTACTTTTTCAAGTAATTCCTCTTCTGCTTAATGATGCACGCAACACAATACACAAAAGCTTTCTCGCTAGCCATCCAGCTAGTCAGCCAGCAACATCAGCAGCAGAGTGGAATCCAACCATCGGGAGCTTCCAGTTGTTGTTTATTGTTCAGTTGGAGATGAAAATTCTGTGGAAATAATTTTCTCTGAGCCCGACCAAGAATCGACCGAGTTTCTCTGGCTCTGCTGCTGACTGACACTGCACAAGCCGCGGCACCGGACGTGCATTGTTGTGTCATCCAGCGCAACCGTACAGCTACAGCCGCCAGTGGTTCGGTGGCTAATTTTCCGTGATTTGCAATGACTGAACCATTCTTTGTTGTTCTACCGACCTTTCTCGGCCGGTACTGGAAAACTTTTATTGAAGTATGAGGCTTTCGTGGGAACATTGGAAAATCCAAACCGTCCCAAGAAACAGCCAGACATAACGACCTAATCAGTCAAATTAATTGACCGTGAATCAAAATATACCGAAGAAATGGCTTGCTGAGATTCTGAGAGAGTTTTCTTTTTATTCGTTTGAAATGCATTCACATGGAAATACACAACACTGAATTGCTTTGAACGAGAGCAGATTTGTACCACATTTCAATTCGGTCCGGATAAATCCCCTTGCAATCTCTTATTCATGACATCAGGTAAACTTCATAACTCACACGCTGTCTGCTGGAATTGCTACATGTGCTCTATCTGTGCTGGGTGGAATTCGGAGGGCGAGAGGAAACGCGAAAGTCTCTCGCCGTAATATTTCATACCTTCATCTCTGGGGGTGAGCCATTCTGATGCACCAACCGTCCGACCAACCGACCAACCAACGAGCATAACCAAACTTCTGGTCGTGTAGAAGCTACAAATCCTCCAGCCTTCACCGGAGTAAAGCAGCGCCACTTTTCACAAGCCATGGGAAGATAAGTTGCACCCAGTTTTTGAAAGCCATTCTCCAACACACAAGTACACATGCGAGGGATGCGAGAAACTTTAGTTTTCTTTTATTAAATAATTCCCCTTGCGGATGATGGTAGGTACAAGCTCAGTCAGTTTGCTTGCATTGCTGTTCACATTCAAGTCACTTACCTCGCGGCCCCACCCAGGTAGGACACCGACGACCGTATCAGCAGGGAAGGCTGGAGCAAAATGCACTGCTGGTACAATTCTTCAGACGGGCTGGGAGCGTTTTGGGCTGCCTCCTCCCAGCTGAAGACTCTCATCCTGGGATCTTGGGTGCTGAAGACGGTGTGTGTGCGAGCGGCGTTTCAACGTATGTCGTACGTGAGTTGAAGGAGTTCTTGGCTACCACTTACCTATTGTAGGAGTTGAACTTGGAAAAGTTCAGTGCAGTTGATGGCTAGTTATGGGTTAACTTTTTCGATGCAAACCTCAAGCGTGAGCGTCTGGAAAGGAAGTTCAAGTTGGATCAAATGAAGGAGGTTGGAAAGAGGTGGGAAATTGAGGGAATTATTTGTAATTATTTATTTATTTTTTTGACGACTAAGACCAGAGAACCTTGCGTTTCATGCAACGACCTTTTCCTACTAAAGCCTGACCACGTTGAATTTCGGACACCAACATAATAGCCACAACCAAATTTACACATAATTGAACAAAACGGATTGTTTATTTTACAATAATAGAGTTATTTCTACATAAGAAACAGTTGATTGAGATGTTAATCCTTCTTTCTGTGAAATTCTCGAACTTTCTGTAGTACACCCGCCATCAGGTTCCGTACGGTATCCTCAGATACAGATACAGATTCTTTCTTCTAATTTTCGAAGAGTTTTCGCTTAGCTAGAGCCCAGTACTTCTCAATTGGGTGAAGTTCAGGACAGTTTGGAAGATTGACTGTATTTGACCATTCCAGGGTAGATTTTGCATAGTAAAAAGAAGCCATATTTGGCCAAAACAGAGCTCACCAATTGGTCGTGACTTCTGATAAAAGATAGCTACAACTTTTGCAGACATTCTTTCTCCCACACGTCCTTATTAATGGCAGCATAATTAATCATCAATTAAAAGAGAGATTTGAGCAACTAGAAATGAAAAAAGTGCCATTAGATTATTAGGCCTCTGCCAACAATAGTGTGATCAGCATTCAAAAATTAGGAATGAGCAATAAAAGATGAGAAAAGATCTTCGGATAATCTAATTGTGACCGGTAAATCTATCAAATAAAGCAACAGCTATTATATATATGTGCAATTAAATATGCAGTATTTCCGCAAATTATGTAATTTGAGCACTAAACTATTCGCATATGTCTTTTAATTTTGTTGGATTTTCCCATAAAAACAGTAAAATGAGCAATGGATAAATAAATATCCATTGCTCATTTCTACTATTTTTATGGAAAATCTAACGAAAATTAAAGACATATGCGAATAGTTTAGTGCTCAAATTACATAATTTGGCGAGATACTGCCATATTTATCACACATATACTAATAGCTGTTGCTTTATTTGACAGATTTACCGGTCTAGTCAATTATCCAGAATCTTTTCTCATCTTTATTGCTCATTCCTAATTTTTAATGCTGATCAGACATTATTTGTTGGCACAGGCCTTAATAATTTAGTGGCACTTTTTCATTTTGGTGCTTTTCTGAATTACTAAGTGCAGGTAAATATTTTAGCCCTTATTAATAGTGCCGGTGGAGATGAAACTTATCGATTTTCGACCAACACTACGCATGGCCTGCCAAATCAAATACTTCTTCGGAAATTTTGACACCTTCTTTGTCAAGTAAAGCTCTGCAATGGTGTTCCTTTGTATTGTGGTATGAAAAGCCAGACCCTGAAGCTATTTAAAGTCTTTGCGTACGCATATTTCATTATAATACAAGAAAATATTAGCAAAACATGGGTGTAAATCTCCTTATCACAACTTTTTGCAAAAAAAATGGTAGCTGCCATCGAAAGCTCTTAATTAATAACTGTGGAAGAGCATTTAAAACACTAAGCTGGGAGCAAGCAATAAGTTTGAAATGCTAAGCAATAAAATAAAGGAGAGGGGGGGGTTTGTTTTAATCACGGTAGCTCCATTTCAATTTCGGTTGAGTTCCTTGTCGGTTTTGTTTCGGCTCCGTTTCGGATCTATTTCAGTTCCGTTTCAGTTCTGCTTTGCATTCGATTCAATTCCATTACAATTCCATTTATGTTCCGTTTCGTCCTCGTTTTGCATCCATTGCAGTTCTATTTTGATTCCGTTTCGGTTCCATTTCGGTATAATTTTGATTTCATTTCAATTTAACTCAGGTTCAATTTAATGTGAATAAAAAAAACACGGTTTCATTTATACATTTTCCTCTGCTCTCAACTTCTACTATGTACACCTGAGTTACCTTTAGGCAATGAGTGTTCATTCCAGGTTTCAAGAGCTGAATGCTGCCCAAGTCAAACTCTACAAATCAGGATACGATACGATTGAAGTATAAATGAGAAATAAGATACAAATCAGGAAGTAAGCCGTAAGCCGTTTGTAATGGGAAACCCAAGTAGCACCCTACGATCACAATTAGTAGTAGTAACTTGATTATGACTGAACAAGTCGCATTTATGTTATATCAACCGAATGACAACAAGTGTGCTATTAGGGAAGAAGATGGTATGTATGTTTAAATGCAACTGTATAGCCTGGATAATCAGAAAATTACGATAAAGTTTAATGTTGAAGGAGCTGTTCGCTTATCACCATGAGCCCCAAGAATGGACAGTAATGTTGGCTAGAAATGAAAGATATAAAGAGAAAGTGTTGGTAGTTCCGTCAGTGTACGGCAGGTAGTTTTGATGATGATGATGATGATGATGCATCCCACTGCGAGGTAGGTCTAGGCACGGACGAATCCACCACCTCAACAGGCAAAAGAATGCGTGCCTGAACGTGCTCAGTACCACCTATAGCTTGTGAAAGTTTCTAGCGGTTATTTGTACCCACTTCGTTTTGTAGGATGTATGGGAGAGAAACTCTCTCCTTTTGGGTTTATTTTTGTACACGACATCTGTTTTTACTAAAAAATTTCCTACACTGCCGGAACTATCAACACTTACTCTTCATATCTTTCATTTCTATCAAACATTACTATCCACTCTTGGGGGCTCATGGTGATAAGCGAACAAGATGTCTATGAAGGTAGCATGATTTCTCAGCATCTTCTTAAGTCCCTCCCATCCCTGCTGATCATAAGGACCTGACCAGTTGTTGTGCAAAAAAATTGATGGCCTGTCATACCCAAGCAGCTGACAACAATATATCAATCACTAATTTTGATCATGATAACTGGCCTTGGTATAAAAGAGGCATATAAAATACCTAACCAAAAAAACTAAGAATTGCAAGCAAAATATCTCTCAAATAACAAAACTTGTTATTTTGATTACCTGGGAATACCTGAGAGGTACTTTTTGGTATTGTCTTACCTCAATTTGGTAATCGCATTACATTGTGAAAACAATTTTATGGTGAAATTTGTCGCTTTCATCGTCTCTACAACAGCCAACCCAGGATAGTATATGTGTGTGTGTGTGTACAATCTAACACTCATTGGCCGGCAATGGTATTATGGAAGAAATCTGTTTACAACAATCCCTCAAGTGACCATTGCAAGCAGCTTTAATCCGAGAGCTAGAAAGTGATAGCTCTACTGCAGATCCAGCAACCCATTTCAGAATGTCTGGAGAGTCACGCCCATTCCGAGGTTACTTTCATATACAATAAGCCCCGCATGTAAACATTACCGATATCATTTGGATAAGGGCGCTGCAACACACTTCCAGATTTGGAAATGTTAGATTTCCAAACCAGGCACGCATTTGGTATTATTTAAAAATAAGGTTGACGTTTTATAGTTCTAGTCAGATACATCTCTCCAATTGCCGCTTCTTCGTTACACTCTCTTGTTCATTCGTAAACCTAAAAATTCTCGACGTTGCACACTGGCACAATTCTGAAAAAAGACGGTCAAAAACACTTTCACCCATCTGTCATCGTTCCATCGACCAGGTGTCTATAGAAGAGTTGCTCAAAATAACATTCCGCATCTTTTGAAAAAACACGCATAACCCTTCACAAGGGCCCAACCACACTTTCAAACTCTAACCCTCCTCAGCCACGAGACAACGGGCTACTGTCCTCAACAAAGTTGTAGAACAAGTAATTTCAAGAAAAGTTGCTGAAGACACTAAGTTTCCAGAGCCCAACGTCAAAGAGATACAAATGGCTCTCTGTCAGCACCACCCCAAAACTAGTTTTCTGAGACAACAAGTACTCCGTTCAAACCTGACGACTTCAACATGTTGCAAGAAATTGTAGGAATCACTAAAATACACATCTGTCTGAAGTGTCTGTGTGACGTCACAATCAACCGCCTCAAAAAGGGTGGGCGGGTCCCGGCGGGGTCCAAAACAGCTTGTACTTGAAAGGTTATCCTATGAACAAGCACTCCTGAAACTCTCAGCGTTGGGCACTGAAGGGTACCCAGCAAAACGTCAGTTTGAAATTGTATGGGTTACAAGCCAACCTACATCTCACACGCAACGCAATGTTCAACAAACCAAAAAAACATATGCGGGTCCCTGCGGGATCTCAAACTAATTGTCTTTGGAAGAGCATCCTATCAACTAGTCATCATGATACCTTCAGCGTTGGGCGTCAAAGGGCATCTGGTCAATTCTCAATACAAAAAAGTAGAAGAAATAATATGCTGAAAAGTGTAATATTATCTATTTGACAATCCGGCGTTAAAGAATCCATTTTTATTTAAAAACAAAGCTCAAAAGTAAAAGTCGCCAACAAGATAGTTAGGGGTGATCCATAAATATCGAAGCATATTTTAACCTGTTTTAGATCTTATGCTTTCACTCGTATTTTGACTTCATATCTAGGATAATTTGTCAAAAGAACCTATCTGATTTTGTAAAGGGCGATACGGTCAAAATTTGGTCAATATCAACTTGACGTATTTCTTTCAATTTTGCATTTAAAAAACCTGAACACCCCTCATTTTGAAGGTGTGTGTGTGTGTAGAATGTTGCTCCTATTTTTATTTTGGAATTCACTCTTCAGTTGTCAAAATGCCGTCCAAGCAAGAAGAGCAGCGTATCAAAATTTTGCTCGCGCATCGCGAAAATCCGAGCTACTCGCACGCAAAGTTGGCAAAATCGCTAAAAGTTGCCAAATCAACCGTTACAAATGTAATTAAAGTGTTTGGGGAACGTTTGTCGACAGCCAGGAAGTCTGGATCGGGGGGAAATCGAAAACCGGAAGCCGCTGAGACGACAAAGAGAGTTGCCGGTAGTTTCAAGCGAAACCCTAACCTATCTCTCCGAGATGCCGCAAATAAGCTGGGTGTATCGTCTACAACCGTGCATCGAGCCAAAAAACGAGCCGGACTATCGACTTACAAGAAGGTAGTGACTCCAAATCGCGATGATAAACAAAATACGACGGCCAAAGCGCGATCCCGGAGGCTGTACACGACGATGCTGACGAAGTTTGACTGCGTGGTAATGGACGACGAAACCTACGTCAAAGCCGACTACAAGCAGCTTCCGGGACAGGAGTTTTATACGGCAAAAGGAAGGGGAAAGGTAGCAGATATTTTCAAGCACACGAAACTGTCAAAGTTCGCAAAGAAATATCTGGTTTGGCAAGCCATCTGTACCTGTGGCTTGAAAAGCAGCATTTTCATAGCTTCCGGGACTGTCAACCAAGAAATTTACGTGAAAGAGTGTTTGAATAAACGTCTGCTGCCTTTCCTGAAGAAACACGGTTGTTCCGTACTGTTTTGGCCGGATTTGGCATCTTGCCATTACGGTAAAAGGCCATGGAGTGGTACGCCGCCAACAACGTGCAGGTGGTTCCCAAGGACAAGAACCCTCCCAACACGCCAGAGCTCCGCCCAATTGAGAAATACTGGGCTATTGTCAAGCGGAACCTAAAGAAGACCAAAAAAACTGGACTAAGGACGAGCAGCAGTTCAAGGCAAACTGGCTTTCTGCGGCGAAGAAGGTGGACAAGGTGGCTGTACAAAATCTGATGGCAGGGGTCAAGCGTAAGGCCCGGCAATTCGGATTTGGAAAAGTGGTAGCCTAACTGAATATTTTTCCTGAATTTTATACTAATTGAACTTGAAAAAGAAATTTAATTTGATTTTTTAAATAAACGATTTGACCGATTTACACGCGTTTTCCCTTGACCAAATTTTGACCGTATCACCCTTTATACAAACATGTAAACAAAATCAAATAGACTCTTTTGAACAACTTTTTGAAATATATGTCTCGTCCCTACATCTGAAAACCCTTCCCCCCCTATTATGCATCTTCCCTTTATAAAGTTATTCACAGCGAAGCCCAAGCAGCAATTTAAAGTACCAGTAGTGACATCACGTTGAAAGCTCAACATTCTATCTACAGAAGTGGTAAATTTAAAAATATAATAGGTACAATTTGACATATTACCAACAATATATCGCATTTTGATTAGACTCGGTACATAACAGAGCTCAACGGGCCACTCTTCTTCTAATTCGTTGAATATTATGACACATCCGCAAAATGAATTGACTAATAACTAATATTATTTCTAACAAAGACTTTTTTGGGTACCCTACAGTATTCAACGCTGAAAATTTCAGAAGTACTAGTTCATTCGAAACTCTTTCAAATATAATCGGTTTGAGACCGCGCCAGCACTCGCCCAGTTTTTTCAAGTTTGTTGAGCATTACGTCACATACTGTTGCTATTCATACCATTTTAAATTATGGATCCACCAGGTACGTTCTGGCACCCAACGCTGAAAACTTCAGGATTTCCAGTTGATAAGACACTCCTCCAAATACAACCAATCTGAGACCCCACCAGGACCCGCATATATCCCCTAGCTTGCCGAACACTACGTTACATGTGAAACATAAATTGGCTTACAACCCTTACCATTTCAAACCGACGTTCCACCAGGTACCCCTCAGCACCCAACGCTGAAAACTCCAGGAACACTTGTTCATAAGATAACCTTTCAAATACAAGCCGTCCTAGACCCCGCCAGGAATCAACAAACCCCTGAGGCGGTTGACCACGACGTCACACAGACACTTCAATCACCATACACAAAAATGTGGCAATCAGAGAGCACCGGTGTGTCTCGCAAAATGTGTATTTCAACAATTCCTACAATCTCCTACAACATACCGAAATCGTCAAACTTAAACAGAGCACCCACTATCTCAAAAAACCAGTTTCAAGGCAGTGCTGACAGAAAACCACCTACATCTCCACAACGCTAGACTCCAGAAACTTAGTGTCTTCAGCAATCCCTCACAAAATTACCTGTTCTACAACCCTGTTGAAGACAACAACCCGCAATCCCGCAGCTGAAAAAAGTTAGAACTTGAAAGCGCAGTCAAGCCCCTATGAAAGGTTAGGCGTGTTTTTTCAAAAGATGCGGAACACCATTTTGAGCAACTCCTCTATAGACACCTAGTCGACAAAACGATGACAAAAGGGTGAAAATGTTTTTGACCGTCTCCCCTCAGAATTGTGCCACTGTGCGTTGCCTCGTTATTAATTTCATGCACTCCCGACAAAATAAGCGCAAAAATTAACGTGGCCAAACCGCCCGTTATATATGTAACCTGCATAAGAAAACTCTGTACACCACATGGTGAACGCATCTGAAATTATGTGGCAGCCTTTCCCGCACGCATGCGCATTGTCTTCGTTTGCTGCTTCTGATAAGCAAATGGCCGTTTTCTACACGCACTGGTCTTCTTTTTTTGCACTCCACACTCTGCCAATAATCAAATGCCCGCTACGAGGCCACTCTATATCGAACTTCAAAAGTGCTAATAATCATCGATTCACTCGCGACAAAGCGGACAAACGCTCAAACCTAATAATGTAGGTCCGGATGCCTCAATACTACCACTAATAAGCAAAACTAAGCTGATGTAACTTTTCTTCTGGGTGCGGGGGCGCAGCACAAAAAACCACAAAATGTGGAAATACTACTGACACTCACACATTTCGGGTGGGAATCAATTGTATTCACTACAGGTTTCCCAAAACACGCGGATATTTCATGATTTCACTGTTAGTTAAAGTTTAATTAACAATTAACAATAAAAATTATTGTTTGATTTTTTTTCGCGTAAACGACGCAGCAAAAACAAAACACGTCAGTTTAGAAGCACGGCTTGCTGCGATCCTGAGCCAACCCAGGATAGTATATGGTCGAAAAATGCTATGCTGTAAATTGAATGGTTTGTTAGCGCAAACCCTAGCAGGAAAGTTTTTAAGTTTATATTGATCACTTTCGATTACCTACGATCGGTACAATAATTGCCCATCCTCATCACTAGACTTCACCTTGTGAGAGGAGAGAATATTCAAAATGAGCCTTTTCATTCCTGTCCGATACCATGTGCTAACTACTGAATCTGCATATATGCCTATACACGAAACAGATTAGAAACTCAGTTGTAATAAACAGAAACAGAATCAGAACTCAGTTGTAATAAACAGTTCAAACTACTGCTTTCGAATAGAATAAAGTTTGTTCTTACTTCCAACTTTCGTGGCCTTTTGGATTGGTTGCTACCAAAAGTGTGCCTAATTACCCGCAGAGACGTAGTTTATACTACGGAATCTTTCGTTTAATGTATTCGTTGTTTTCTGCAATGAAATTGACTTGCACCATCTATGAGGGCTGCAAAATGGTGAGTCGACAACTGCGATGGAGCGTGCTTCCCCGCAACATAGCTCTGATCCTCACAAGTTCCTACCTCATGCTTCCACGTGTCAAGAGATGACAAAGACCGCCAGCTAAGGGTTGCGTACTTAGCTGCTAGTGCAGCTGTTGTCCTTCTGACTTCAGCTAGATTGAGGAGGTGCGTGCTAAGCGTCTGTCCACCAAGGAGGTCTGTCCACCTGCGGCTGAGTAAGAAACGCTGTATCTCGTCAGCTATATCTTAGGAGGCAGTCCCATTGTAGGCAGTATAGTCCCGAGTATTGTAAAAAAATTAAAAAAAAAATTCTTCCTGGCAATGATAATGCAAGTCCATCTACAATTGCAGCAGGACTACAACCGAAAGACATGCAGACAGTACACATGTTATTTTCATTTTATATTATAACATCCCTTCACGATATATTTATGCTATTTTCAGCTTGGCATTTATCCATCGTCGTAAGTTTTGGTCCACTTACCCCCCATTGAGCGAGATAAGGCGCTATAACCTTGGAAATTATTGCCAGGCTTTTGGTTCAAATGCCAAAAGTTCATCCACAGGCAAAAGGAGTATAAACTAATCTTTCTAGCATCTATGCTCTCAACGATAAAGTACAAATTATCACACTGTTTAACTCTACATGGAAGGGTTTGGTACGGGAGGTCCGAACTTTCTTCCTTCCCTTGATTCAAAGTAGAGCGATTTTAGATCTTTCTGGAATCGCTTTATTTCGTGGAATCCTCTCTGCGACACAAACTACGCAGTTGGCCTGGCCGATGGCAAGACAAATGATGTATTCAAGAAACCATTATTTTGCAGGATGCCTTCAAGAATTGGCTGCGTTAGTGTGCAATTAGACTAGATTAGAAATTGATTTGCACCATCTATGACCCTTGCTTAGTATGCAATACCACATGCGCTGTCTAAAGAAAAAAGCATTTGTAGGATGCGGGATGGGTTTTGGGCAGTTTATTCAGCACCTGGGACATTTGATGAAGCTTTTGTAATATATAACTATAATTACCAAGATTAAGACGTTAATCCTTCTGCTTACTTCTGATCTGTTGAAACATACCTTCAGCAACGAGCATTAGACTCAGAAAATGTCAAAGCCATGGAATAAAGTACCCAATTGCAGGGACTTATCAAAAACATACGGATTGCGTTCCGATCAAAAAACTATAAGGGACAGCCCAATGGGGTTGTACGCAAACTTGACGTAGGACTACGTAGCAATGTGTAAAGATTTTTATTATTATTATTTTTAACTGCCCTTATTAGAATAGAGGTTGCATTGATCGATTGAATCAAGAAACCTTGCCGAATATCAGTGTATAACACACGACCGGTTTATGTAGACAAAGTTAACCCGTTTGATGCATTGTCTGGTTCAACATGGTAGATAATATCTATGAAATAGTCGGTGCATGCCAAAAAATAAACCCAACAGCAAGAGATAATTTCTCACCCATGTTAGGCATTGAGAGGGAAACAAACAGATCGCTAGAACCAGAACAAAGCAATAGGTAGTAGAAGAGCACGATCGGTCGCATACTTCTTTCCAGTCAAGGGGCTATCCTCCCCTTGCCTACCCCGCATCAGGGCTATCTTGGTAAAAGACTATGCGCCCGATTGTATACTACCTTCATATGCCATTCGCTCGTTTTCAACTGGTATCTTTCAATTTTCATAACCTGCCGTTACTCTATACGGAACTATCAATGCTTTCTCTTCCTTAGTTCTACCAATAAATTACTGTCCACTCCTAGAGCCTCTCATGTTGATAGAAATTATCTGCTTCTGACAAATTTCATCATTAGATATCGTTACTCCGCGCATATAGAGAATACAACAAAACAACAATCAAAGTGTATGGTAGAATAGTTTCGTTCGTTTTGAAGAGCAACATTGAAATGTAGGTGCTGTTCTTATGGGACGCATGGATAAGTAAGTATGTTAGAAAATTCTATGATTTGCTCTTTACCAATCTTTTGGCGGTGCTAGACTGCATTTAAATGTTGGTATGATGAAAGGGCAACGACTGTGCTGGCAGTGGTGATTGAGGTGATATGATCGACTAGCTGGAGACCATTATCTTTATCACGTTATAGATTGTTGAAAGTCTGTTTGGGAATTCAAAGTCAATTATTACTGATATTTTTGAACATTGACTTCACAGTTTCAATGGATTGATGCAATTGATTGAGAAATGATAAAGTTATAAGCGTTCAAAATGTTTCAAATATTCGTGATGGTCGCTATTTTTCAAATTTTCATTTGACCTCTACCCTAGCCGATGGATGTAGTCTAGGTGAAAATAGCGTGGGTGTTCGTAGACCAGCGTTAGAAGGTAAGTATGTGAGAAAATTCTATTGAACACTTTTTAGAAAGCATTTGGTGGCTCTGAAAACGAACATGTGGTTTGAATGATAATACGGACACGGTGGTAT
This sequence comes from Aedes japonicus, assembly GCA_034211315.2. Lineage (NCBI taxonomy): Eukaryota > Metazoa > Arthropoda > Insecta > Diptera > Culicidae > Aedes > Aedes japonicus. The sequence continues at coordinate 86,668 of JASCZW010001177.1, forward strand.
TTGCTACGATGGTTGAGAGGATTCTGATCTTTATGGCATGAAAGATAGTTGAGGACCTGTTCAAAATATGAATTTTATATACAAGTACAACCAAGGTTTCTTTAAAGAATATGTAACTGTATAAAATTCAGCATGTTAATTGGTCATCAATTTGAACAATATTTGTTTTGCAGGAATTCAATAAACCCCTAATAACTTCTCCAAATATTTGAAAGTTGACTTCAAACTCATGCTATTATTTAAAATAGCTTAAGGATTCATTTCACTTTCTCTTTCAAACACTTTCAAGCACTGATTGGATTTTGAAGAGAACATTACCAACATTCAACAACTTATTATAATAAAATTATGTCTGTAATAAGAAAATCCTATCGCAACCAATGCTGCGATTGCCAAAGGCAAATAAACTTTAAATGACCCTGAGCTATTTTCTATAGCGAAACATGATTAAGAAATATTTGGTATTTATCGAACAGAAATTGTGAGGAATTCAGGATCGGCCAGGATTTACGAATTAGGTGAGTTGTCATGCGGATACAATTAGCACTCTTATAACAATTAACACTCTTTCAAAATCAGAATAGTAGCCCTGAAGAGATCTTTTTGTGTGAAATACATCATATAATCATATAATAGTTATTGACATTCTGGCGAAATTTGGGAACCAGGGCGCTAAACACAGATGGTTCTACCCTCAAGAAATGCCTTTTTGCCTGTATCGGCATAGTGATTGCGAATTATTAACACTCAACGTTGCGTCTTATCTTTATCATCTACATATATATCGATGTCATCTTCAAATACATTTATATCATCTACACATATATCAATATCATGACCATATACATCTATATATTTATCTATATCATCTACATATATTTCGAAATCATCTACATATATATCTATACATATACATGTACATCATTTCGTGATATGACTACCAACTGGATCATACATATCCCTCCAAATTTGATAAATTTGCCACGAGCTTGGCATAGCACATGACCGCATTATAAATGGCTGTCCAGCCAGCCACTCGCTAGCGACAGCCGCTGAGCCATCATTCTAGCTGGTTGCTCGCCCGCGTACCCTCCTGTAGGGTACTCGCAACCGTCAGCTGCCAGAGCAGCACTGGCCCATTGCCGAGCGAATAATTTTTTTTTTAAGGTGTCCCTCTTTTATACCGTACACTGCTGCATGTGAGACCCTCCTTACTTAAATAGGAAAGTACTTTACATTTAGTAAATTTACTTTAAAAAATCGGCATTATTAGACCTTATATTTGCGTTAATTGCAATAGTTGAATGTTGAAAATCGATAGTTTTATTTATGGACAACGAAGCGTAAAACATGTTTCGATCGATTGATGCAAACAATTTGGAAATCAATCGTGAAATGACTTAGTTATTAACGTTCAAAACCTATATATTTTTCGTGACGCTCCAAATTTTCGCAATTCGAACGTGTACCCCAGTATTGAAAACACAGACATTGTCTTACGTCAAAAATGTTATCTTCAGCTCCGCAATCTATAGACTATTCCACAGAAAAAGCTTACCTCACTTTTGACCATCAGAGTATAAGAGGTAGCAACAACCATCGTGTTCCCCGTCCTTTTTTTCTCAAACACGAATTTCTGAACACAAGGGCACCAGTATCTGTCAAATCTGAGGTGTGACGTCACTGTGATTTGGACCATACATAAACTAACAATATTGTATGAGAGCGATTCCGTGCTAATGTGGGAAGGCAAATGAAATAGGCCAGTTCACGATTTGCTGCCAACGTCAGTTTCTTCAACCCGCTCCATCGTTTTATCCATCCGCTCAACCAAAACATGTCGATTGCTTCGATCACAATCTTGTCTTCTAGCAGGTTAAAAGACAGACGTACACGACCAAACTTTCAGTTATTTCACTTATTTCATTTACTCTCGCGGAAATGTTAGACAAAGCGATTGTGATGACAAACGGGATGTTTCGTTTGAAAACAAACAAATGAAAGAGACAGCAGGCTTCACGTTACAATACCGGTGCGCTATATCCATGGATAACAAAGAAGAGAGGAAACATGGGCTTTCTCAAAAGCAACAGTGATGCCATAGCTGCCGCTCAACGGCGAAGAATCGAAATAGTTGAGTACTATTGGACTTCGAAACATATTTTTTACTGCATATGATAGTGCCGGATGATAGACAATTAAATCATAAGCATGGATCAACCTAAAATAAATAGTGATTTCAGATCATCTGAATTGAAATCAATTTAACTCGATGTTCAACATCCTATTCTGGCAACAAGCCTAGATGTGAGAAAGAGCTGATGATGACATTCTCCGGTACACGCGAACAAATGCAAAATACGCCATAATCAAAATTTGGAGCGAACTTTTCAGCAGGTAGAAAACCGATGGTTTTGTAGATGGTGTATTGTAAATCTTCAAAATATACATGTCAGTAATAAATTGATCATCAATCATGATGTATACATCGAATCATTTGCCCTATTGGTAGAACTTATGTTCGTATCATTAAAAGTGAAATAATTTATAAAATGTAGTAGTTTTAGACCTATTTCCTAACAACTGATTGAAACCCCGCCGCTTCCCTACCCTATATTCAAAAACAACAACATCGTACGAAGGCAGTAAAAAGAGCTACAGCAATAATGTTGAACGAAGAAAACAGAAACGTCTTAGTGGTGATTACCGTTGCATGCAAGTTTGTCAATTCTGCTTTATCGACTCAAACAGAAACTTTAAAAACCACAACCGTAGAGAAGAGAGAGGTGTCATCGTATTTTTGTGTGTTTCTTCATCGGAGAGAGCCTAATAAGGAAGATCCGGTACGAAATCCGTGATTAATCTCGCTAGGACATGGTGATCTGTTAAAAGTAAGGAGTTAAGATAAGGCGAAGTTTTAAACTCGAATTTATTTCCAAGGTAAATAAACGATTTAATAAACGCCACAGCAGCAACACCAACATGTTCGGTTATGTTAGAAGAAGAGCAACGATTGGCTGGACCTCACAATATTCATTTGCATTAACGAATGAGTTATAGAGCAAATCGAGTGCAAGTGAATTTAAGAAAAAATCGTTTTACACAGTTTGAGAGAAACATTTAATATTCTGCGATATCTAATGCACATAAAGGGAACGCAAGGTTTGGAAGAAATTAATGGAATATTTCATGTAAATTTAAGCCAAATATCGCCTAAATCACGTTTTTTCTAGGAAGAATTGCCAGCAATGTTGTATGGCGTATGAAAGTTTGCATACAATTTCGTTGTTTACGCTTGCTTTGGCTTGGAATTAAACGAGTGGAAATTTTACCTGCTAAAATTCATTATTTTTTCTGTATATAGTTATTCTTGTTTTCAACCAGTGAAATTGCGATCTTGTTGTTCAACAAAAGAGCCTTAAAGTTATGTGAGATGACACAAATTAAGATGAGGTTTGGAGCCTCGTTCACGATTGATCATGGTTGGGTGAGCTCATGTCGCCTAGGAGGAGGAAAATAACAGCCCGCACGTGAGAATCTACTCCATATTTTGCGAATCCTGAACGCCGGAAACCACCAGACTATCAACAATCATAAATAATAAATTGAATTATCATTATTAATGTTCTCCCGCATTTATATGTAGAGACCTGCCCACACAGACTCCGAAAATGGGAGACACTTGAACTCGTAGCAGAAGTTTTGATCCCGCTTGGAGCGGGGTGGGATAGAAGCCTGTTTGTTGCCCTTTTCGTTCAGGTATTATCATTTCACCATGCCGACCGGGAGGTTTTGTCGTTCGCAGAGAGTCGCCGCCCATTAATATTCATGATGTACAATTTTATGAATTCGTGCTCTTAATGTGTATGCATTAAGTGTCAGCTTGGACAACCTGTGCCATTCCCCTGTTCCGGTCAAACTCCTAGCTCTCCTCGCCTTAATCTAGCCGTCATGTCCTGCGGGGTGGAGGGGCTTAATTGACTTGCGGTGTTTGTAATTTTGCAGCTTCCGAATCAGGTGCGCACCGGCGACCATCACTCGAAGGATTAAAGCAGATTGACTGCGATGCGATGCCGGAGACAGGATGGGGATGGGCCTCGTTCGTTGGGTGGGACAATTTAATTTGAGAAAATTCAAATCTGCTTGTTCCGGCTCGATTCATGTGGTTTTAGCAAAGAAAGCATCTCCGGTTTAAAATGCAAATTTATGCCAATGGGTCTCTGGAGTCATCCCTTTGACGCAGTCAGTAGTGATGCGTTGATAATTTCAAGGAAGTGGTTTTTATTTTGGACAGGAAAATGTTTAAAATTCAAGTTTGCGAAATTCAAAATCGATTTCGGTTGACGCGCTCTTAAATTATTCAAATCCATTAATAAGGAGACACTGAAATCAAATGGCAGATTCCTTCGCCAACTAACTCAATCCACGCTTGAGGATCTATACAACACAAAATAACTTCCCACCCAAATAATCTCATGGCGACGTCTTCGGTCACCATAAAATGACATCCATTTTCAGCATCATCTTCATCGAACTTGATAGTAAGGAAAAGCGTGTTTCTTTCTACCACACACAAACGACACGGTGCATCCTTGCTTCTCCTGTTCTTTTCTTTTTTCACTCGACTCACATGCCAGAAAGCGCACTACAAGAAATCACATTTTATGCTAACGATGCAGATAACAATAATACTATCAGAAATCACACACAAAACATTATGTGTACTGTAGTAGCACACCGCTGTATCTCCACAAAGCTGTCGTTCCGTTGCACGCTGTCCTACCAGGCAAGGTTCAACTTGGCTCAACTGCCAATTCCGACAGCAAGCATCCAAGGCCATCATCTCCCCTGGCCCTCCCCCCACCAACCTCCCGTCAAAGCCAGGAATTGGACACATGTGGAACCGGGCTCGTAGAGGTCGGAGGAACTGCAAGTCGAGGAAAGTCCTGATTCTTTCGCATTGTAGTGCCACCTATCAGTGCGAGTACATAACACCCTTCTTCCACTAGTCCTGCTTCAAAGCGACAAACGGGATCTGGGGAGTTGGAAAATGGCGAAGAGTGTATTATAACAGCATCAAGCGACGCAACGAGCGAACAGAGGAAAGTCGCTCTATCTATATTTTTATATAAAGTGAATGCACTACAAAAGCAGCAATTCCACCACCACCCAAACCCCGAGTGGAACGACGCTAAGGATAACAACTGTCAGATAGCGGAAGAAAACGCAGCGAAATAATAACACTTTTAAGAATAAGTGTTTATGACCGTCGTCATATTTCTGGCAGTTTATGAACGGGGGAAGGAGTGCTGTTTTTCGAGATTGGGTCGGGAGAAGAGGATTCACACGAGGGAGTGTTCCGGTTTTCTATAAGAAGGCAGCAGGTAGGTAAGGTGCTTTCTTGCAGCACATCGTAAGTGCACTGATTAGGGACGATCAAGGTCGGATGGCTAAAGAGAATGGGTTCTGAGAGGGTGTAAACCCATTTGAAAAGGATTGCTTAAATTTGCAGTAAAAAACCGAACCGAACGCATTATCTGCTTTTTTTAAGATAGGGTGAAGCTCTACGTCGTCGAAATTGCGCAATTCCATTCTATAAAATCGAAGCATTATTAACATAGAGCTGCATAACCATTTCTAAAGGTCACATTGGCTATGATCGGTTCTTCACATCGACTTTCCCATCGGGTAATAATTCGGCCGCAAACAGATCCACTGTAGTTTTTAATTTTCCTGATGCATTTAATGTAACACAGTACCTATTCTGCATTAAGAGGAATATTTATTCAATTGAACAGTCCAAAAGCTACATAAAGTTGAGAGGCAGGGGTTTAAAATAAACCACTTGGACGAAATTACTTACTTTGATATTTCGTATTAGAAACCAATTTATTCTACGTTTCATTCAGATTATGTTCATTATTTTGAGGCATATCTTATCAAAATAACTGTCAGTTTTGCTCCCACACTGAAAATTTATTTTCGTATATTAGCTTTCAATCTTACCGTAAACATAGATTTTGTACACACAACATTTGTCTCGTATATTGTATAAAACATTCATATTGCTTTTTATCTGGAATGTTACCATTACACCTCTTCGTATAATGCACGAAATGATTTTTATGAGGAACAGCCAATCACGGGTTCTCTTTTACCGTACTCAAGCATGACGGTGTTGCTGCTGGTATGAGTGGGCATAATTTATCCCAAAATAAAAATTAAAGCGCTGCCAAGAGTTATAACCTCATATATCGAGTTTCTCTTCACACGAGACATCACGGCCTAGTGAGATCAGCCACGGATTCAGTATCAGCACTTTCCAAAAATACAGGTTCAAATCTCATGTCAGAAATATAAAAAAAAAACGCTGGACAACTCCATGTGGTAGTGTTTTATTTTTCAACTAAATTTCGAGTCGATGAAGTAGATCTGTCTGTCAATCATGCAACCACCAGAGAGACGATTCTTTTTAAATAGTAGCAAAATATTCGTTGCTCTTTTTATTGTTTTCGTATGCACGAATGTTCTTTCTGTGTCAACAAATGCTTCTTTCTTTTGACAGTTGCGCGTATGTCATTAACTACGAAGGTGTCTTCGTAAAAATAACAAATCGGTTTTGTTTCAGAAGACAACGAATAGATTCGTTAATTCTGCCTTCGATTTCGTAATATAAATTAAAATTAATTTTCAGAGCAAGCATTTTACAAAAGTAAATGTTTTGTATAGGAGCACCGTTCTAAAATTTCTGAAATCGACCGCGTTTGAAACGTAACGGAGATTTTGAACAATAATATCTCCTCTCTGGCCCACAGAAATTATACGATAAGTATTTCATTCCAAAATTTAGAATGAAATTGCTAACTTAATTCATTACATTTGTTTTAAAAGAAATAATGTTTATATACACAATCTATTGGTCGAAAATGGCATTATATTTTTGCGCCCCACTTTGATTGTTTCACATTGGCAGGGTAGGGTGCCAAATGACAATCTGAAAATAGCGACCGTCACGAAATATCATGCCTTCTATAACTTATAAAATATAAATAAATATTTTCAAGATGTTTACATCAATTGGTTGGAAATTTTCCCGCGTATCACTCAATTATCAACATTTCTCCTTAAACAATTGTAAACTAATGAAAATAACGCACATAAAAGGTGACGTCTTACAATACAGTCTTGCAGGCTGAATATGGCCTCTTTCCTGGAGAATAAGAACTCCGCAAGGCCTCCCTAAGTGTTCAGTATGGTCAGGAATCCTCAGAATGTCCTCTACAAACCTATTTTTGCAAAATCATAAAGTTTGATGTGTCGCAAGACAGGTTTTGGCAAAGATTTGGATATGACCACTTTCCCGGAGGAACTCGGATCCTGCAGGGCCTCTTCAAGTGGCCATTATGGTCAGCAACTCTCAAAACTTCTTCTCATGACCTAGTTTTGCAAAATCCTGAAATTTGATGTGTCGCTAGCCAGGTTTTGGCAGCGATTTGAAAACGGCCTCTTTTCCGTAGGAATTCGGATCTCGCAGGACCTCCCTCAGTGGCCAGTATGGTCAAACACCCTCAGAATGTCTTCCGAGGACCAAGTTTTGAAAAATCATGTGGTTTGATACGTCGCAAGCCAGGTTTTAGAAAAGATTTGAATATGGCCACTTTCCTGGAAGTACTCGGATTCCGCAGGGCCTTCCTAAGTGGCCAGTATGGTCAGATACCCTCATAATGTCCTCCGAAGACAAAGTTTTGCAAAATCATGGAGATTAATATGTCGCAAGCCTGGTTTCGGTCACGATTTGAAAAAGGGCCACAATCCCGGAGGAACTCAGAGTCCGCAGGGCTACCCTAAGTGGCCAGTATGGTCCAACAGTCTCAAAATGTTCTCCAAAGAACAAGTTTTGCAAAATCATGAAGTTTGATGTGTCGCAAGCAAGGTTTTGAAAAAGATTGGAATATAGCCACTTTTCCGGAGGAACTCGGATCTTTTAGTGGCTAGTTTGGTCAGAAATCTTCAAAATGTCTTTTGATGACCTAGTTTTGCAAAATCATGAAGTTTGATATGCCCCATGCCATGTTTCGCTGTTCCGATGGCTAACGATGGAGTATCATTAATTTTAAATTTTAAATTGTCTGTCTCAGAGGGGTTGGGGACGTACGTTTTAACAAAATGCACAGCTGTTTCCTATTACAGATTTCAAATATGAGCAAGGGTTGCCTCATAATTTTTCGTTCCCATCTTAAGTTTTTGCTAAAAAATCTTGTTTATCTGAGTTGTTTATCTTGTTTATTGAGTTTTAAAAGAAGACTGGAAACTTTTTACGTGCTTGAATGCTTACGCACTTCTCTTTTATAATTAGCTTTTGAGTTGAATGCAAAAAAGATCAGATATATACTGATCAGAACACATTTATTTCGATTAGCCGATAAAAAACGGTATTTTCAATAGAGCTTAAGTATATTTATCGTTTTCTCTACATCACACTACAGTAAAACGAATATTCTTTCTTAAGGAAATTAGTAAAACTGGAATTTGGAGGAAGTTCGCCATGAATTTTCTTAGCAAGGGAAATGCCTGCTTCCATTCTGCTCGTTCGAAACACAGCCGTATTCTCCAACAAGTCACCCAGTCATCCGATTCTTCTACCTAATCAGCACAGGTTACTTATTTTAGATGACCTGGTACTCACCGTATTCAAACAAGATCGGATAAAATTTAATAATCGAATAGAAGTCCTTCTCGGGATCAACGCTCAATGCAGTAGTCAGAACTGGATCGTTCAGATATTTACCTCACCAATCAAACTAAGGTCGATGTGGCCTTTGCTGTACACAGAAGTTTTCTCCATTGTATTCGGTTCATGCTTGTACCCCACCAGCCTCGCGGTCTACGGAAGTCCGCAGGTCGGCTTCTACTTGATCGATCAACCTTGCGCGTTGCGCGCCTCTTCTTCTTGTGCCCGTCGCTTCGTTTTCGAGAATCATTTTAACTAGGCTGATTAGACAACATTCCTACGACATGCCAAGCCCATCGTAGTCGACCGATTTTTGCGATGTGTACGGTTGGAGGATTTTCCAGCAACTGATGCAATTCGTGGTTCATTCAGCTCCTCCACGTTCCGTCTTTCATCTGCACTCCACCGTAGTTCGTACGTAGCACCGTTCAAGGTCGTTCAAATAAAAAACGTGAAATGATCTGTTTAATCAACGCGGTATAGAAAGTACAGCAGATCAAGTAGATAGCCTCGTTTCTGGTATCATCCAAGCATTTCTCCTGCTGCTTTCCGACGTCATACGAAGATGTGTCTCAAGATCAGAAACTCCGAAAAACATTCGTTGTTTTATGTAATCATTCTCGCAAATATATGCAAGGAGAACCATTAGCAAGGACTTCAGCTGATAGTACCTGCAAGATATTTAGGAATTCCAAAGCCTTTCACTGGAAGATACGATTCACTTGATAAGGGGCAATACGTAGCTCAAGAAATGGAGAAGTGGGTGTGTCGCCAGGTCATTCAAATGACAGAAGGTGCGCTGTGCGGTTTAATTGTTGTCGCAGTTAGATTGGAACGCGAACGCGAAAACAACACGAGCCCGAGACCCGTTACAATTTCCTTTTGACAACCGACTCCAACGACAGCAATCTGGTGGCATGTATACGCAGAACTTTCAAAGGCTTCAATTCCAAAATACTTCGTATCATCTGGAATTTCTGGAATCGTATTGGATCATATCAACTATGCCAGATACAATGGCAACTTTCCGCTTAAAAATCTTGGTTTATATCAAAACAAAGATAATCTTTACATACAGATATCTGTAAAAATACGAAAAAAATTTTGCCAATCTTGATGAATATGTACATGTGGCAACTGCTCAGTGAACGATATGTAAGAGGTACGACCTTTGGAAGAGGTCCATTTAACCCGAATTTCCCTCATACTGGCAGAACCTTAAATAGCATACGGTTTTGCGTATTGGACCCATCACTATTATCCCCATTTGCACTGTACTTATGCAAAATTGTCCGCAGAATCCAATAAAAAGAATACTGCTTACGTTCGATCTTTCCATTTTACCCGAATTTCCCTTATACTTGCGAAAACTTATATAACATAGGGTTTTGAGAATTGGACCCGTCACTATTATCCTCATTTGCACTGTACTTATGTGAAATTATCCGCAGAATCGAATGAAGATGATACTGCTTTGGTTTGACTTTCAGGAATAGTCCATTTTACCCGAATTCCCCTCATATTTTAGAAAACTTATAAAACATACGGCTTTGAGTATTTGACCCATCACTATTATCCCCATTTGCACTGTACTTATGTAAAATTATCCGCAGAATCGAATGAAGATGATACTGCTTTGCTTTGACCTTTGGAAGTTGGTCCATTTTACCCGAATTCCCCTTATACTAAGTGCAACTTATATAACATAGGGTTTGAAATTGGACCCGTCACTATTATCCCCATTTGCCTGTACTTATGTAAAATTATCCGCAGAATCGAATGAAGATGATACTGCTTTGCTTTGACAACTGTGAAGTGGTCCATTTTACCCGAATTCCCCTCATACTTGCAGAAACTTATATAACATAGGGTAAAATGGAAAGGTCAAACCAAAGCAGTATTGTCTTTATTGGATTCTGCGGACAATTTTGCATAAGTACAGTACAAATGGGGATAATAGTGATGGGTCCAATACTCAAAACGGTATGCTATTTAAGTTTCTGCAAGTATGAGGGAAATTCGGGTAAAATAGATCACTTCCGAAGGTCAAACCAAAGCAGCATTCGATTCTACGGATAATTTTACATAAGTACAGTGCAAATGAGGGGTATATTGGTGACATCAATGTATAAAACTTAATGACATATGAGTTTGAGGTATAATCATGGGGAGAATCGGGCAAAATGGACAACTTCCCGTGTCGTGCGGTAGCTGAAGCCATCTCCATCTTACACTAGAAATGTTCATCCTAAGGGACTGAAACTAGCGGCCATAGTTGATTGTTTTATAATTGTATTATAAACGCATTGCCAAACATGGCAAGTTCGGAGCGGTTTGGATCTCTCATTTTATTTATCACTCTGGCTTACGTTCGAGCAGAAAATACCAGTTTCACTACTGCAAGTGATTAATACTACATTATTGTTCTTAAAAACATGTTTCTATACTTGTATAAAACATGAACAGGACAAGATTTTATGGGTAGTTCTAAATACTGTTGAAATTACACTACACCAACCATGTTGTGCCAGATTGTGGTTTCACTGCTATAGGGAAGCAAATCGTAGATACACAGAATTGGCTTTTCAACAGTCGGAGTTTGGTTAGCAAAGAAGCTACAAAGCAATCACGCCAAGGACATCTGTTCAAATCTCACACTTGGTGATGTTATAGTTTTGTATGAGTATATTTTTTTTTCATATTATGTTTTTAAAGCTTTATACGTTATATTAAAGATTGAAATATAGTATAAAACACTTATATTGATTACCTACATTTGTCATTTAAGAGTGATTTCAACGTGTATCATACAAGCTGTGTTGCTTTGGAGTAGACTGAATAAAATAAAGTAGAAATTTATTAATTCGATGACATCAATTTCTTAACATCAACAAGAAGTCTTACGTAAACTTTGCAGTCATGTAACTGACATAACTCCCCCTTTAGTTTTTAGAGCATTTTGAATATTAAAGTAACGTGTTAAGAGTTTTCATTGATTTATATGGTTAAACTAGCTGAACCCGGTGCAGACGCTGCTACGCTTGCAACTAAATGAAGGAAAATTTAATGTAACTAGCACTTTATGGTTTTTTTTCGGAATGAGTTTTTTTTTCTTGAATAAGCAGGGGTTCAAACTTCTATCAAAACATGCTTCTTACCCGAGAAATACACGTTTTGTGTTTAAGTATCCTGGATAATTCTCATTTTGGTAGAAATTTGTGTTTCATTTGTATGAGAGGGGGTGGTTTCTCAAACCACCATACAATGATTGCCTACAAAAGCTCCCACATGCCAAATTTGATTCGATTTGCTTGATTAGTTCTCGAGTTATGAAGAAATTTGTGTCTCATATGTATCAGAGCCCCCCTTCCTGAGAGAGTAGGGGTCTCAAACAATCATAAGAACCTTCCCCAGCCCCAAAAAAAACCCTCATATAAATTTTCTCGTTGGTCGGTTCAGATATTTAGGAGTCTATAAGGGTCTGACAGGCAGACAGACAGAAAGAAATTCCTTTTTATGTATATAGAAATCTACCCTCCAAAAACCTCCACATGCCAAATTTGGTTCCATTTGCTTGATTTGTTCTCGAGTTATGCTGAAATTCGTGTTTTATTTGTATAAGAGACCCCTCTTTCAGTGAGCGGAGGAGTTTCAAACCACAATAGAAACATTTCTTGGCTTCAAAAACCTCCACATGCCAAATTTGGTTCCATTAACTTAATAAGTTCTCGAGTTATTCAGAAATTTGTGTTTCATCTGTATATGAGCCCTCCTTTCAGAGAAGGGAGGGGCTCGAGTCAACTTAGAAATATGTCTTGCCTTCGAAAACCTCCATATGCCAAATTTGGTTCCATTAACCTGATAAGTTCTCGAGTTATTCCGAAATTTGTGTTTCATTTGTATTGAAACCCGCCTCCCGCCCCCTTCCAGATGGCGGAGGAGTCTCAAACTTCCATAGAAACATTTATCTCCTCCAAAAACCTCCACATACCAAATTGGGTTCCATATGCTTGATTAGTTCTCGAGTTATGCACAAATTTGTGTTTCATTTGTATGAGAGCCTCCCTCTTACAGAGGGCGGAGGGGTCTCGATTTACCTTAGAAACATTTCTTGCCTTCAAAAACCTCTACCTGCCAAATTTGGCTCCATTTACTTGATTAGCTCTCGAGTTATGTAGAAGCTTTTGTTTCATTTGTATGGGAGCACCGCCCCCCAACCTAACAGAGAGAGAGGAGGGATCTCGAACTATCGTAGAAACATTTATTGCCTTTAAAATCCCCGCATGCCAAATTTGGTTCCATTTGCTTTATTAGATCTAGAGTTATGAAGAAATTACAGTTTCATTTGTATGACAGCACCCCTTCTAGGAGAGGGGAGGGGTCTTAAACCACCATAAAAACATTTTTCTCCTCCAGAAAACTCCACATGCCAAATTTGGTTCCATTTGCTTGATTAGTTCTTGAGATATGCAGAAACTTCTGTTTCATTTGTACGAGAGCCTCCCTTTCTAGAGAGGGGAGGGGTCTCTGACTACCATAGAAACATTGCTTGCCTCCAAAAACTTTCGCATGCTAAATTTGGGTTCCTTTGCTTGATCAGTTCTCGAGTTATGCAGAAATTTGTGCTTCACTTGTATGAGAGCCCCCCTTTCCAGAGAAGGGAGGGGTTTCAAACCATCATAAGAACCTTCCGGTGTCCAAGTCGAATCCAACAAAGCAAAAACGGTTCTTCCGCTCGCGAGTTAAATCGTGACAAAGGAAACCCCAACTAATTTTTATTTATATAGATTTCAAGTAAATTATACACAAATAACTTGCTCTCATGCGTAGTTTCCATCTGCAGGAATGCAGAGTGATTTTTGATGACAAATTACTGTTCTTAACTGAGACAGTTTATATTCAAATTGGTGTTAGCATTCACGAAAACCAGTAGTAACTTAAAGCGGATACCTTGCAATGCATCGCTTAATTATAAAGACTATACTCGAAAAAAAATGACACAATAATAAGCAAGCAACTTTTGAGCGTGTGGATAAATGTTGACTTAAACTAGCTAAGAGTGTAATGCGTACGTTGGCAAAACTTCATCTGGTTTGTTGAAAACACGATGAAACGTGCCAGTCTCTACGTCTACAAGGTCGTAGGCGCCAAACCGGATCGACATACTAAACGTGGAAGCCAAAACCCGCGCCAGGAAGCTGTATCGAGAGTGGCTGACGGAACCGAGGTGCGTCTTGATGGACGACAAGAATGACATCATGGCGGACACAAAGCATTTTCCGGGCGGAAGTGGACAATTCGCCAAATAGTTCTTGGTCTAGAATGCTATCCGTGGGTCTGGAGAGTTGAGCCGACCATACAACACGACGGGTACCATGAATGGGCAAATCTACCGAGACGAGGGCCTCCAGAAGCGCCTGCTGTCCTTCCTGCGGTTTCACGGAGTCGGGACCCTATTTTGACTGAATTGAGTACCCTGCCACTACGCGCGGCTAGTTCGAGATTAGCACAGAGATAACAAAGTTGTTGTTTTTTACCATAAGACTTACTTCAACGATTGAGAAGCTTTGCGCCATCATGAAGACTAAACTTCGGAAAACACCTGAAGTAATCGAGAATGAGCCCGCATCGAAGCAATAGTGGCTTAGAATTTCCAAAGAAGTCTGCCCCACTATTGCCCAAATCCTTATGAGATGTTTCAAGGGCAGAGTGCGGGCATTCGGTCATGGAAAAGAAATTCAACAAACCAATGAAGCTGTTGTTTATTCTCAGAGAATTAAAAGAAAATCCAAAATGAATACTTGGCGACCATTTTTGTGTTTTTCATTTTTATCGAATTTACTCTCTTTGATTGTGTAATTTATGAAATCATGGAATAACAGATGCGAGTTGTTAACTTCGGAAGTATTATTTTGCCTCTTATCTAAGGTTGTGAAATCAGCCTCATAAGTCATGAATCTATTCAAGAGCTGCAATGGCGTAGTCTGGCCATACATCAAGTACTATCACAGCTTTTCACATTGACACTAGTTTTTTTGACGATGGATTATTTTTGTTTACATTAAGAGTCGATAAAGTAGATTCACCAGATTCACGAATCATGTTTTGAGTTCCAGGAACTAAGTTTATAGTTTGAAGCAGATTGATTCATGATTTCATGCCTTTCCATTGCGGTGTGAAAATAGTTCATTACAGCGTGAATATTGTTCATGATGTATTTTTATAACAGCATAACACAATAGGCTGATGCAAAATTTGAAATATTTGCTCCCCTAAGCTTAATCGACGCCAATTTGGGTCCTGATAGTTCCCAAAAAATTTTAACACATTTGGTTTTAATTTGGCTTTGCACACGCTATTCAAAGTTTGTATGGGAATTAGTATGAAGAATCTCAAACTTACATTTCCAGATCCCTAACATCTTGATATTATGTCCTTAAACCAAATCTTATATACATTCATATAGTGTAAGTTGCCAACTATCAAAATGCCGATGATACCTGACATGTAAATTTTATTCAAAAATAGTTATTCTATAAAACATAAAATACACACTTTAGGTATGATGTTTTATTCTTATTTTTGTTTTCTTATTATTTATATGTTTTTTATATTTTATATTCATATATTTTATGTATTTTATTTTATTTATATTATTATATATATTTTATATATTTTATATTTAAATATTTTATATACATTACATATTTTTACGTCTTATTATTATATTTGATGAATAACTATTTTTGTATAAAATTTACATGTCAGGTATCTTCGGCATTTTGATAGTTGACAACTTAAACTATATGAATGTTTATAAGATTTGGTTTAAGGACATAATATCAAGATGTTAGGGATCTGAAAATGTAAGTTTGAGATTCTTCATACTAATTCCCATACAAACTTTGAATAGCGCGTGCAAAGCCAAATTTAAACCAAATGTGTTAAAATTTTTTGGGGACTATCAGGACCCAAATTGGCGTCGATTAAGCTTAGGGGAGCAAATATTTCAAATTTTGCATCAGCCTTATAACACAACATATTCCTGAAATCATTACCTGTTTTTTCTCATTTTGAAGAACAGATTATTTCTCGTCTATAACCAGTGAGAGATTATGTTACCTTTTTAATTCTATCAGGAGTCTGATGATTGTTGCAGAGTGGATTTAACAATACTAATAGTTTTAAAAATCATACAATATTTTACAACAGAAGTGCTCTACCGGTTTCAAAGAACAAAACTCTCCGTGGAAATAGTTTCTACCATAAAATGTTTTGCTTTACGACTTCTTTTTCACTCGTTGTCGCTCTCTCTGGCGGAATCATTAGCCTTTTTTTAGCTGTGCTTTATCTAAACAAAACCAAGGTAAGGGAACGTCCATTAATTACGTCACGCAAAAAATGACTTTTTATTACCCCCCCCCCCCATGTCACGTTTTTTGTATGGACCTTCAAATTTTTTGTATGAATCGTCACGTTTTCCCAAACCCCCCTCCCCCTTACTGCGTGACGTAATTAATGGACCTTCCTAATCAACCTGTTCAGAAGCGGTAAAGCACCAGTGTTATCAGAACAGCTAACCCCACTCTTTGAAATCAATGTTATGAATCCTTATTAGTGGCTTGATGACGCGTGTAACTACAAATGTTAGCAAAACGAAAAATAATATCCAAAATTCATTGCACGACAACTCGATACCTGAGTACCATATTTAAGTTCCGCCCAAGTGAATGTTAATCCGATCCTCGACCGGCTTTCACCACAATCACATATTTCAGTAAATTTTACGGCCATTTAAAACTTCTTTTATCGCTCTGAGAGGCACCAAAAATGCTGCGAAATTGCTTTTCAATAAACCCCCAAGATAATTACCTTTCAGTCAAATGGCTCCATTAAAAAAGTCCTATCGAGGCAAATCCTGCTCTTGTTCCTTCCACCACCTTACCACCACCTTTGGCTCCAGCAACAAATCAGAAGCACCTCCGTCTGAGGTATTTCGGAAAAAGATACTCAAAATGCTTCAACTTTTCGTGTATGGTAAGCAGAGCTTACCGAGGGAAATGTGTGTCGTTCCAAGTCTTGAAAATTTATACACACACCCTTCCGAATCAACCAACCAACCAACCGTTCCCGGGGCCCCACTCCGAGCTTCTTTTAGTGTCTTCCAACTGAACCATGTCGTCAGTAAAGCCCGACGAACTTTTTGCCCACCTTTCAGAACTTTTCACGTTGAGATACGGCGGAAAAAAGAGTGTATTGCAGGTAGATTCACTCCGAGAGCAAACTTTTCATCCCGATTGTCGTCTCCAACTCATTTCGTCGTGATCTGTCGGCTTCCGTCCCCCCCAGTCGCACCCGGAGAAAGTTTTTGGTCCAAGTGGATTAGGATGAACTCAACCGAAACGCCCAATGGCAAACGATCGAACAGGATTTCATTGATTTGAGCTACCAAGGCAATTTTCCTTTGGGGTCGGACTGGGGAAGTTTATTGAAATTCAACTTACATAATCCCATGACCTATTCCAATGCGAAACAAAATCCGAATTGAATTGAGTTCCCTTCCCCTCGGTCGGAACCTGGACTCACCTGTGTGCCACCTGCCGTCCGATGGTCAAATTTTATGCGTTTACCTAATATTGATCCGTAAAATGACCTTGAGTGGACCACGTGATCAATCCATCTGTACCGAGAGGGCGGATAGGAGGAGGGCTGGCTGGCCGAAGGCATCAGCACTGTGCTGAGTAACAACCCTCCTCATATTTCCTCTCTGCGTGAGATAGAATGAAATAAAATAAACTTCCCCGAAATGAATTGCTGTTTTACCTTCGGGCGGATTTGATGATGGTGGGGTAAATGTTTTCGTCGAAATAGGATTGAAATATCACAGCTCGTTTATAACGGTCCACGGAGTAAGAGTGGTAAAAGAGTTTCTGTTTTACGGGACTTTAAAATTTGACTTTCCGGCCGCATTGCTTCGGAATCGTCTAGACAGTCGTCGTCAAAACGGGTCGTAATGGGGAGAAATCCGGCAGATCATAAACCTCCGACGGAATCAACGGGACTCACCTGAGTTACATACATATCTGTTGCCGTTTGCTTTGAAATTTGCATCCATCCGGTCGTGCCGGTCGTAAATGGGGTGTTTGATGACTTTTCGTCGGAGGGACGCGATTGAAAATTAAACACCACATCAGCCGGTGGTGGCGATGAAATGTTTTGTGAGGTAAGTGAGTCCTCATAGATCAATGTGTTCACGAAATGCTAGATTTAGTGTGAATTCATATCTCTTGAATGTAAATTTAAGTCCGATATCGCTGAAGTCAGAGAACGATTCCAAACCACTTCGTTGTTTACGCTTGCTTTGGCATAAGTACAATTGAACGACAGGGTGTCTGTTAAAATAATGTTAAGTTTAAGCATTCAAAAAAGAGCACACAAAAAATGTTAAAATAAATACGAGTTCGTCACAAGTATTCAGTACATTTCATTTGAAGAAGTCTCACATTTATGTTGAAAAAAACCACATCGTAACACAAGCACCGAAAAATTACAACCCATCTCAAACCACGGTGGAGACGCATGATATTTCACGATCATAAACCAACCGAGAGAACATAAACAATGGAATATTTAAGTCGTATGAAATGCGCTAATTTATGACACACCTCCATTACAACGCATGCTAAAGTAGGTACATACACACCGCACTCCTTCTAACGCATTTATTATCTGATACCTCATCCCACCGCCTGATGGTGCTGCTGCTCCCACAGATTCACCGGAACAGCCATTTTTACGACTGTAAAATATTCCTTTATCGCGGGGCCACCGTTTATTACATATTAATATACTCGCACACTGGTGCCAGGTTCATATTCGCAATCAACTCCATTTTATTCGGAATTCAATGGGAAAAAAGTTTCCTTCCTCGTGGAGCCTGGTTGTTAAAGTATGTAGGGGCATGTACTTTAGATTGGTATTATTTACTTTACATTTCCAAAATCGTAAAGCAATCACGATTTTCAGGGTGATGATGCTGGTTTTTCGCTGATAGCTGCTTAACAATTGATTTCTATTTTTGGGCATGAATTGAGAATTTCTAGCTTCTGGCATTTTTGTGTGCTGCTTAGTCGCTCAGTAGAAAAACAAATAATCACAACAGCATCCTTCTTCAAGTCACTTTATAAAAGGAATTATAATCGCGATTCTATAATGAAGTAGGCTGAGCTTTAATGCGAAGACAACGCCATTTTTCTGCGTCAAAGTAAAACAATTTAAAACTTTGAAGTAATGTAGCGTATATGTTTAAGCGCACATCACTGTAAAATATAAACATTCAATGTCGAAGCCACTAAAGGCAATATCTTATGCAACACACACTTAGTTGCAATTGAATGAGACCCTTTCCATGGCGTTTTGCTCGCACTCTCGCTTTCCACCTACCCACTACGTGTGGTCTAAGCAGGGCCGGACTTACATTTGAGGGGGCCCGGGGGCCAAAGAAGTGTGGGGGCCCTTTTCTTGATGTAAATTTAAAAAAAAAAAATTCTGTGTCTAAAAATTTTCTGATGATGATTTTTATTGGTTGATAATCAAAATGTATGGTTAAAATACAACTTTAAGTTTAAAAGGCCTTCCTGCGAGACTTTGCTAGCTGAAATGAGTCAATTATATCGTCAACACTTATTTCTTTCAAGATCTTGTTTTCAATGCTTAACAGAGTCAAATTCACGAGCCTTTCGTTAGTCATCGATGTCCTCAGCCTATTTTTGATGTATTTCATTTTTGAAAATGACCGCTCACCACTTGCGTTTGATACCATAATACTTAGGTAAATTCGCAATGCAACTTCTGCGTTAGGAAAAGTGGCACGCAAGTCGTTTTTCATAATGAAATTGTATAGGAACGACTCTACTGGCTCGTTATGAGTGTAGCGGCTTTGCTTTGCGAATGAAACGAGTTGGATGAGCTCGTTGGTTAACTCCGGACCAAAGTCAGCAGAGTACGTTTCAACCAACCTTTTTGCTCCCTCTTCTAAGGCTGACGGGGATGCATCCAAATCCGACAGGAATTCGAATAAATTTGTCACCTTTGGAAAATATAAATGAGACAAGAGAAAAAAGTCAAAGATTTGATAAAAGACATAAGCCAGTAATTATCTTTACCTGTTTATATGCTTCAGCACGCTCTGCCAATGAAACTTTAAGCTGATCAATTACAGGAGAAAAGGCATCAGCTTTGAATTTTTCCTTTGGAGATTGTGTTTAAACAGTTTCAGCTTGCTTGGCCCGACCTAGCTCATTAAGTCGAACGTTTTTTGTTCGCAATCGCGTCTTCCGGTAGCTCTCCGTGCCTGACATCTTCTTGCCATTAGACTCGTATTCATCATATTTTGCTCGTTTGGATTCAACGTATTCAATCAAACTGATAATTGAGTTGACTGCTGGTTTCAAAGCTGTGGCCGGGTTTTGGAGAAACTGACTAGTGGCGTCGAATCTTTCCAGTATGTCGCACCAGAACTGGGTGTAAATCGCATTTTCAAGTTGTGACATCTTATTGAAGAGACACAGTGCTTCATTTTTACTAGATCCTTCTCCTCTGCATTCTCAGCAATGGTCAAAAGAGCGGATTTGATTTCAGAATACCCGTGAAGCAATGCTTTCGTTGCATCAGCCCGACACGACCATCGAGTGTCACTTGGGTTTTTCACCGTATACTTCCGTTCGGTCTTGGAGAGATGTTCAGTCAATAGCTGGAATCGACTTGTTGAGCCCGTGAAAAGTTGAACAGGTTTAGAACAAAGTTGAAGTAATCCACAGCAGATGAACAGGTATTGGCTGCGGCGCTTTCCAACTAAATTCAACGAAAGAGCGCAACAAGGAACGAAAAAAGCATATGGGTTTTTGCAAAACCAACGCTTGCATGCCCTTGTATTTTTCCCGACATGTTCGGCGCGTTATCGTAAGACTGTCCTCGGCAATCCTGGAAATCTATGTCGTGTTTTTTCAAAAACTCGAGAAGTGCATCAACCATCTGCTGACCCGCATGACCGCAATTCGGAATAAATGTTAGAAATCGATCAACGGGGCTAGTTCCTTCCATATATTTCACTGTGACTGTCAGCTGGTCAATATGAGATTCATCGGGAGAAGAATCGACGGAAATTGAATAGTATTTTGCTATTCTTATTCGGCTAGTACTAACCGCAAATACCTTATCTGCCATAAGGTCGATGATCTCGTCGCAAATTGTAGAAGACAAATAATTGGCGTGCCCACTCCTCTTATTGCCGTGCTTCTCGATATGCTGAGCTAAAAATGGGTCAAATTCTGAAACTAGCTCGAGAATTCCCATGAAATTCCCATTTTTGGACGAACCAAACAGCTCGTCTTCTCCACGAAACGCTAAACCACGTTCCGACAAAATCTTATTGTCTTTCACCACTCGCTTCATGACATCTCGCCAGTAGCTTGCCATCTGTTGTTCCTGTGAGAATTATAATATTTGGATAATGGGTATCTTATGCTCCATTTTGTTATAATAATAAAAATCTTACGGCTAAAATATAAACGACTAATTAAAAAATTAAAACTATCCGTAAGAAAATCAAAAATTACCAAAAGAAAAAGGGATAATAGCAATAATAAAATCAAGAATTTCAATAAACAAATCAATAAAACAATTAGTGAATCAAATGTTTCCATAAACAATCAATTTATGTTCCATAAAAGTTCCGAAAAAAGCGAGAAAATACTCAAAAATTTCATTATAAAATTAAAAACCTCCAAGTCGAGAGAAATACGAAGTTTTCATAAATTATTAGAAAAATTCCATAAAAAATCAACTATTCTCATGAAAAACTATCAAAAAAACTATAATTTAAGTTAAAATTACAAGAAATGAATCATAAATCGTCATTTAATTCTTTAAATATATAAATATATAATATTTAATCCTTAAATATATAACCCAAAACACTGATCTTATGTGGTGTAGTTGAATCACCCTTAAAATTTTGATGCAGTAGGGAGCGTAGCTCCTTCGTTGCATCGATTCAATTTCAAGCAAACAATCATTTATGTTAAGGAAAAATTACTTGGTTTTCTGCTTTTTATACTTTCCTTGAACTTTTGGTGTTTTACTAATGGTAAATTTTGATTATTTTTATTGTTTTTCATATTTTCTTTTCTATGTATTTTCTATTTTTTGTAAAGGTTTTGTTTTTTTTTAATGGAAATTTGATTTTTTTAAGAATTATTGCTTTTTGACTTTTTATGGAACGAAAATCTATTTTTATGGAAGTTTTTATTGATTTATGATCTTATTGATTTACTAATGGAAAATGTTGATTTATTAATTGCTACTGTGGACCCCCGCTGATTCGAATAACATCTCATCAAAATTACCAGAGTAAATTTTCAATTTGAGCTTCCAGTAACAATAAAACCATGATCCTGGTAACCTTATTTGCTGTTCTGTTTTTATTCTGCGTTCCGCTTCACAATTTACCATTTCGCTTCGTTTTGTTCCATGAGCTGAATGACGTTTGAACCATTTTTAATTGGAACAAAGTGCAAATAAACGGGGTCAAATTAAAATGTTTTCAAATAAAACACGGTCAAATATACGGTGGCACTCGGTACTACCCTTTTTTACTATTGGTTAATTTTGATTAATTTATGGAAGCTTTCTATTTTTTATGGGACGATTAGTTGTCTGCCGAAAACTTACCTCTCTTTTTAAACTTTGATCAAGACCAAGTTTTCCCGCTCGCAACGAAATGGCGACTGAAGATTCCAAATGATCCTTCGATGTTTCATGTGAGCTTAATTTCTCTTGGGCGCGCTTCCAATTGCAGAACCCATCACCAGAAAAATTCGACAATGAAACGTTCATAAGCTTGCAAAAAAAGCAATACAGCTTACCGCTGTCCGGCGAAAAACAAAGCCAATTTCGGAACACTGTTTCATTCTGGAGCTTTCGGTAAAACAAGGATTTTGTGCATTTTCGGAAGCCTGTAACATCCCCTCTATCTTGGCTTACCGAGAAATTTTCGAACATTTGCTCATCATTGTCGTGACCTGACCGAGGTTTCCAAGCTCGGTCAATCGTCTCAACATTATCTACGCACAACTGTGCTCTAAGAAATCCGTCAGATAACTCGGTTATACACATTCACCTACTTTGATTGATTTTTCACACGCTTCCTTGTGAATATCCTTCTTGCGAGTTATAATCACGTTAACGAAAATAGACTCAAAATAAAGTAAATATAATAACTCATATATTTACAAAAATACAAATACTATTGCTGTTACTATTATTATCAATCTTATCATTAAACTACTATATCTACCACAATCATCACAATTATGCAGTTCACTAGGACCTTTTGCAATCCAGTAATCAATTTCCTTAGTATTAGTTTTGACCACTTTCCCACATCCTTCTCAAAATTTGGGTTGACTTTTTCTTCCACTTTCCTGGCAATTGAATCTGAACCAATAGACTTGGAGCTCGAAGCCTCTTCTGAGGGCACCGGCAAGGGGTACCGGATCCCGAAAAACATTTGACTCAGTTTTCGGATTCACCCGCTGCTGCACTTAGTACTACCCGCCGCAAAAAATGAACTGATTTTCGGGGTTTTTGAAAGCACTTCCTCGACCTTTTTGTTCCGCTCATCTTGAATTTTTCTTTTCTCCGATCCACTTTTATAATTTCTATGCACAACGTGACGATCGCCCATTTTTTGATTTCAAATCACCAATTTTCACAAATGGTTGCCGAAACGATAACAGTTTCACAGACGCACAAGCAGAATAGCAAACGGTTCGCGGCGGTGGGAGGAAGAACACACTGATTGTTTATCATGAATATTCGGTTTAGCGGTTAGTGAGGAGAAGAGAGAGTCACATCGAGGTCATACACGGTAAAAAAATAGTTTAGACGTAGTGAAAATATAAATCATAAGTGATGATTTTTGTGGGGGCCCCCACAATGTGCGGGGCCCGAAGGCCATGGCCCACCGCCACCCCCCCCCCCCCAAATCAGGCCCTGGGTCTAAGCTTAAGCATGATTGCAGGCAATGTGTCAAGTGACACATACCGGGCAGTGGGCGCGTTCAACTAACAAATAGCTGAGGGTGCATGTTTACCAAATATGTCGTTCCAATTGTATTCAATCAATAGCTGTCCTGTTCTACTGTCTCACTTCAACCAATAATGTAAATGTACGTTTTAATCTTAATGTTGGAGACTTTTTCGGCATGTAACTTTAGAAATAAAAAGAACCGGGAAATAAAGCAAAACAGAGTATGACTATAACCAGCAAACTGGACTCACTCTTTTGCGATCCCTAGTGGATACCGAGAAAGAAAGTCCTTTAACCCATTTTCGCCGTTTTCCACAAAACATTTTTTTTCGACGATATCGTATCAAAATATAAGTCTTGTGGATGTATTAATGAAATTTAGCATTTTTAGAGGTTTTGTTTTTGACGCTTAGGAACACCGTCACAGCATGTTGCGTATACGCAACACTGGCGCATTGCTCGACAAATAGAATGCAACATACATTTCAAGCTCAAATGGTAAACACTCAGCCACACCTTAATGGATGGTTAACTAGCTACAAATAATATTTGGCCTTTTGTGAACATATTCCCATTGTGAAACGACAAAAAATATAACCAGTAACTTCTAGTTTATGATTGAAATTGTGTCCATAAGACATGTACCAACTCATACAACACAATTTGTGAGTTTTTTTTCTATTGGTGTGTGTGAACATAGTCAGTAAGATAGCCAAATGATATACGTTTCAAACAAACTAATTTGTTTTGATCGTATTCAACGTACATGCATACACGAATTTTTCAAAACCACTGTTGCGTATACGCAACAGCGGACGGAAATGGGTTAAGCGATCCCAAAAGGGACACCACTCCAAAACTCTAGTTCTGCACTAAGGTCAATAGGTCGTGAGCATTACATGGCTGACCACGCAGGTGTTTAACCGTGCAACAATTGGCAATTTACCCTAATGAAAAATAGTGTGTGAAAGTGATGGGCAAAGAACAATCAAAGTCTGCCTCCACGTCAGGAGACGCTCATATAAATATATTGAACCAGATCGAGAAACGAACGTCACAACCATCTTGAACTGAAGTTATGGATACTGTAAGTCCTTAACATTGCTCAAATAGTGTACAAAATGTTCAGTTGGTACCAGAAAAGAGTTGCTAAAAAAGCCTTTAGGAGAGGATGCGCCCAATCCTCGGAAAACATCGACAAAATATAGTGTGAAAATGGCCATGCAAAATGCCAAAGTGAACTTGTTAAATGAACTACAGTGCAGTAAGACACCAAACGATAGTGATAATCAACGCAGGAAGACCAACGATAAGAAAATTAATAAAATTGCTACACGACGAAAAGGCAATTAAAATACTGTCGAGCAGAAACAATAGGCAATATGTTAAAGTGAACATAATAAATTAGCTCAACGCCAGAGTTCGTTAACATTAACAACGAACACTCAATGGTTGAGCTGGCAAAGCTATTCCAACTGTAAACGTAACTGTCATCCTTGCAACAACTGATGGCCTAATAACACATCGCCAGGCTTTAGAACGAGATATTGGAAACCGAATCATCGGGTATTTTTTCTAAACCGATAAAGACAACGGACCAATAGGGAATTAGGAGGACACTCGACATCGATTTGATACAACGTCTAGCAGTGAAGTTACGACACTAATCTAAAAGAAACACGTAAGTCAAAAATAAGTTTTTTTTATTTTTCTCTGAATGTTAGGTATAGATATTAAAGTTAACACTAACAAAATGCTTATCAAGCTTAAAAAAATCTAGATATTATAAAATAAGTACAAAAAAAATTATTGAGAAAGCTAAATTAGCAGAAACTTTAAGAAATGAGATTGAGGAATATTTGCTTATAAACGAACAAAAAAATCCAAACACTACACTAATATTTTTATCTAAGGTTGCGAGAAATACCAACGCTTGAAATCCGAACCCTAATTAATTTGAAACTTAATGAAAATTCAGGCAAAAAAGTAACCATAGCAAACCTACCAGTACCAGAATTTGACTTTAAAGAGCAACAGCTTTTGTCCAAACGGCTCACCTAGTGGCCTAAACACATTTTTGGATTCTGTTTCTCTACTAGAAGAGTTAACACCGGCACACAATTTAGCTACAACTATAAAGTTAAACACGTCTCAGTGGTAAAGCACGCCCCGCTCTACCATTGAACCCAATAACAATACAAGATATAACAAATACTGTAAAAAAACACATGTAAAAGTACTGGAACACCTGATTCTGTACTTGCTAAGTTGAAAGCCACGAAAAACAAGGGCGATCAACAGTTTGTTTTAGAGACAGTGGAAACCCTGTCAAATCAATTAGCATCATTGTATGTCGATATTCAAATACCGATCCAAGTAGCAAACCAAATGGCTACAAAAGCAGGAGTAGAAACCCTGATAAAAAGTACAACAAGTACTGAACTCAGAACCGTTTTATTAGCTAACGAGTTAAGTTCAATACAAAAGGCAATTCAAAAATTCAATGAGTCGCAGTCTGTACAACCGGCTCAAGAACTGAATTACAGAGTACAAAATAATAGAGGAAGAGGACGTGGAAATTTTAAAAATTCCCGAGGATCCAACCCTCGAAATGAGTATCGAAATAAATACCAAAACCGGTATCAAAACAACTATAGAGGACGAGGAAATATTTATCGTCGTGGAAATGGCAAAGGAAATCATCACCAAAACCACGGACAAAATAACCAAAATTACAATAGGACTGGACAGGGACACACCGTTTATTATACTCAAGCGGAAACTGTCCAGTCCTCATGCGATTGTAGTTGGAAACAATCCATCGACCCAGCAACAATCACAACAACAAGTAAATCAACAGATGCACCAATGTGCAATGATGAACAGAAATTAATCTATCAAGTAAATACACACTGCTCAAATTTTATTTACATCAAACTTGGTTTTTCAAGTTCCAAATGTACTTTGTTGGTAGATTCAGGAGCTGAATTTTCAATTTTCAAAAATAATAAAAGTCACCAACCATCATTAATTAATTCAAACAACAAATGTAAACAATCTTTCAGTAAAAATATTAGGATCAGCAGAAATTAAAATTTATTCACCAAACAGTTCAGAAATTTATCACACATTTCAGTTGGTTGACTATTCATTTCCGATTCCAACTGATGGAATTTTGGGACGGGATTTTTTGATAAAATTCCACTGTTCAATAAACTATGATACATGGCTCAGGATATGTTGGTAATGAAGAGGTTCAAATACCAATTGAAGACAATTTGAATGGAGAATTTGTTATTCCACCACGTTGTGAGGTGTTAAAACAAATTCATACGAAAGAATTAAATGAAGATCAGGTGTTAATTTCAAAGGAAATTGGCCCTGATGTTTTTTGTGCTAATACGTTGATAAATAGAAATAATAAATTAGTAAAATTCATGAACACAAATAATAAATTTGTATAAATACAGAAACATTTTAGCAAGAAATTAGTACCTTTGAAAAATTATGATATTTTCTCATTTGACAAATCGAACGATGAGAACCGAACAAATAAACTTCTTCAGGAATTAAAAACATATCATATTTACAAACACTTATAAAGAAAAACTTATCAAATTATGTTCCGAAATACAATTGACGTATTTGCCTTAAAAAAGGGATCCGCTCATTTGCAACAATAAACAAACAATAAATTTAAACGACAATAGACCAGTTTTTATTAAAAATTATAGAATCCCTGAAATCCAAAAAACTGAAATCAACAACCAAGTAGAAACGATGCTAAAAAATAATATAATACAACCCTCGGTCTCACCGTACAACTCACACTTTGTTAGGTGCCAAAGAAATCCATCGCTAACGAAGATAAAAAAATTGAGACTTAGTACGTCGATTTTAGGCTAACTTAAATAAAAAATACCTATTGCCGACACACCTCCCCTACCCAGGGTTGATGACATGTTAGACTCAATGGGTAGAGCCAAATATTTTTAAACTCTGGATCTGATGTCAGGATTTTATCAGATTTTATCAGACTCTCCACTACATCCGTTCATTATGAATTTAGTGGGTTACCGTTTCAGATTGAACAGTCTCACCGAACAGCTTCCAGAGAATGATGACCACATGCACTCAGTAGGGTTTACCCGCACTGAGTGCTGCAACACCTGTACATCGATGGCATCATTGTTATCGGTTGTTCAGTCATCATTTAAAAAATTTAGAAAATGTTTACAAAAAAAATCAACATATCAATTTAAAACTATTAATTTAAAAACTGAAAAATGGAATTTTCTATCGTGTTTTCAAAAGAAATTTAAATTTTGAGTGCTTCGAAGTGCTTCTGAACAGAATTTGATAACTGATGGGGGAAAGTCTTTGCATTCCCGGTGGATTTTCCGAAGAACTTTCGTATCAGCGGTTGGTGGAAGTGTATTTCCAGTGTTTTGCCAAAAAGACGGAAGTTTCTATTTGATTTGTTGCCAAATTACAACCGCACGTAGGGGAGAAGAGCACAAAACGCACTGGTGAGGTAGAATGGCCCACTCAATCAGTATGC
Source organism: Aedes japonicus (assembly GCA_034211315.2). Classification (NCBI taxonomy): domain Eukaryota; kingdom Metazoa; phylum Arthropoda; class Insecta; order Diptera; family Culicidae; genus Aedes; species Aedes japonicus. Next base: position 115,050 of record JASCZW010001177.1, read on the forward strand.
TCAAATCTCAAAAACTATACCTATAATGGAATGATACTTTATCAATTTTTACATATAACAACGTAACTCATAATTTTATAGTACAATAGCGCACTAAACACACCAAAATATGATCAAAATTGAAGAAATTGTCATGACACATGTAAATAATAGTGTTAATAAAATAACCTTTACTATGCGTTAACATCCACGATTTATAAAAAAAATTCACATCACATCTATCGCACACAACAAAACCTCAAATTAAAGGTTTTACGGAATCACTTTGCACCAATTTTAAATGGCTGTAACTTCTTACCAGTTGGGTATTTTCTATTGAAATTTTGGGTGGAATTAGTTCAATGTATATTTGTTGTAAATTTCACTATCAGATGTGCAATCGTTGCGAAGATGGAAGAACAGTAGCAGCGAAAAGATCTTTTCGCACGTACCTCGGAAATCCGGATCTTTCTCATCGTACCATCAGCAGGAAGCTGGAAATGATAAATTCCACGGTGTCTCGTGTTTTGAATCGGTACCATGAACGTTTGACCATCAATCGGAAAAAAAGTGGCAAAAATGGATCTTCGTATAGTGTTAAGGATCACAAGCGGGTAGTTCAAGCTTTCAAGAGGAATCCCAACTGTTGAGATGTGGCGAAGAAACTGAATCTAACCAAAACTTTCGTGCAAGATGCGAAAAACCGGGAAGGACTACACACGTACAAAGTCCAAAAGGTGCCTAATCGCGATGAACGGCAGAATACGGTAGGTTAAACACGTGCACGGAAGCTCTACACCCAGATGTTGACGAAACCACATTGCCTCGTTATGGACGATGAGACGTATGTAAAAGCAGGCTTCCGGCAGCTTCTGGGGCTCCAGTTTTTCCTTGCTCATCATAAATTCGTTGTCCCTGAGGACGTTAGAAACCAAAAGATGTCTAAGTTTGCAAAAAAATATATAATTTGGCAAGCAATTTGCTCGTGTGGACAGCGGAGTACCCCATTCGTGACAACTGGAACGGTCAATGGGCTGGTGTACCTAAAGGAATGCCTCCAAAAGCGTCTACTTCCTCGTCTGCCGGGTTCAGCCAGGTTTAGCCTCGTGCCATTATTCGAAAGAGCTTTTGGAGCGGTACAAGGCTAAGGGGGTAAATTTCGTGCCGAAGCATCTCAACCCCTCGAACGCACTGGAACTGCGGCCAATTAAAAAGTACTGGGCCATCATGGAACAGCCAGATTGGAAGCATCCTAAGGAAGCGAAATCGGAGGAAGACAGGACCTCATGAGTAGTGTAAAGAAGAAAGTTTGTGCATTTTGGATATGGAATTGAAATTGAATAAAACAAACATGGGAAAATATTCAAAATATGTTTTATTTAACTCACTGAAAGTTTTAAGATGATTGGTTGAACGGGCGAACTTTGCCGAATATTTGTGTGTATCGCAATTTGATTCCGTACACCCTTTATAATTCAAGTTGGGTAAAATTACTCAAACGCCGGCGTCGGTGATGTAGTGGTGGCACCCCAGTGGGTTCAATCCCAGTCGACGTCGGTGATTTTGCTGAGGCGAAAAAATCTGGTCACGTCTTCCTTCGGAAGGGAAGTAAGGCCGTTACTCAAGCGTGATAAATGATTCAAGAATAGAACGCAGCGCGGAAATGAATTGTCATTGGTTAGGGCTGACAGATTTGATCACAGTTAGGTATAAATGTAAGCTGCCTGAATGCGAAAACGGCATCAGTTGATTTTGAACAAGCGACAAGTTCGGACGTGTTTTTACCATCACGGTAATTTTTCAGTTTTTTCATTAATACTTTCACAATATCTCGCGTTTCCGTGGGTTGGTATGGGCAAACCTGGCCCAAGCGGTGGACCAAAACCCGGCGGCAAGCGGCTACTCGAAGGCAGGACCGATACCGTTGCCCAGGTCCAGGGCAGCAACAAGAAGCAGAACCAATTTGATGGTGCCAGTGGCTGTACCCCTCGAAGCGTGGGCCCCCTTGGTGGCGGTACAGCAATGAACACCAGCAATGTCGGGGATTTCGGCGGCAAACATTGTTTACGCTTCCTTTGTCTTAGAATTAAACGAAGCGAAATTTTACGCGCTTGTTAAAATTAATTATTTTTTTCTGTGCAGGTAGTGAAGCATCTGAAGGATTGCAGTTCGGAACTCTTCACGCATGACATCCCCGGGGAGAAGCCATTCAAGGCCGTCATCAGAGGCCTGCATGTACACATCGCATCGGAAATCAAGGACCGGTACAAACTGGCCGTAAACGCCGTCTACATGATTAATCGGTGGAACGAAAACGTTAGGTATCACCTGGATTGCCTGTACCAGGTGCATTTCCAAAAGGGAACGGTGACGCTGAACGCGCTGAAAGCGATCCGTTCCATCCTCATCACCTGGGAGCCGTAGCATGGTGGACGCCGTGATGTGGCGCAGTGCCTGGATTTTGGTTACGGTACCTTAGTGTACTTCCACAGTTGTAAATTGAAAGAGCACCTGTGTTCAATTATACCCTAATAGCAATTGTGTAGATCCGGTTTTCAAGAGAAGGTGCACCTTGACAGACACGAATAACGAGAGAGAGAGAAAAAAGAGAGAGGAAGAGAGAGAGAGAGACTTTTGTAAAACACAAATTTCACATTACATTTCAATTGTAGTTGTTTATTTGGGATGCATTGGATATGTATTTACAATTTACGAAGTCAAAAATAATGATTTTTGAAATAATAATGAAATAATAATGCAATATATTCGTGTTTACTATTTTGCTATGCTCAGTCATTCCGTTGTCCTCGTGTTCCACACAACTCATTCACACCACAGCAAAGCACACGGCTATTCTAGGCTCAAGAGATTTTGGTTGCTTGACTGAATGTTCTTGTAACCAGTCATTCATTTTCGCGTACGTGAGTGATTTTTTTTTGCCCCAGGATTTCAAGTATTCCCGAACATGGCTGAAGGCAAAGGAAGCCAAAAAGCCAAATGGCCGAAATCGCTACAGAGGTTGTGGGGTATTTGTTCGAGAAAAGGCATTTGCAGGATCGATTCGAGAAGTTTTGGTTTTTTTCACTTCATTGATTCTCCAAATGAATGACTGTTCTTTCGTCTTCACGGTAGAACGTTTAAATTGAATGAGTTGTTTGCACTTACGTACATTCACTGCTTTCTGGAACGAATGAATGATCAAAGTAAAGCAACACAAAACAAGTTGACTCATCTTGCACAAGAGATTCATGAAGGCAAATTTGTGTTTACTTCATGTTCGCTAGGAACAGTGATTGGTGACTTATATTTTGACTCAGTCAGGGTGCAATTTGAGAATTGAATATGATATTTTTAAGCTCTGAAACCAGGTGACATTCTCATTGTACGAGCCACACGTTCGACCATAGAGATTCGGGTTTTCCGTCAATACCGTCTTCATCTTTTGGTCCATGACAGGACCAGCTTGTAATTTGTTTGATCGCTTCTCGGTTTCTTCTCGACCGTCAAACGTTTCGAAAATGATTTGAACGCATCGTGAACAGTGAATTTATGTAAATCCAATTTTCCACGTTCCCGAATTGAAAAGTCAATATTTGCCTTTCGCTCGTGCGAAATCCACTGGCGCACGTGCTTTCCATTCGTCACCATCTTGACTACTAAAAATGGAATGAAAACACCAATCAAAGGTGTTTTCATCAAAGACTCCCAGCAAAATCACAGCGAAGTTTTTCACTCTTTCGTGCGATATTACAAAAGGTGGAGTGATTTAAAGGTGTCCGGATTAATGATGATACAGACCTTATGTGATAAAGATGTATGGAGAAGATGAAAGAATCAAGAGCTATCGCAGCTCTATGGCAAACACAGTATCCCAAAAATTGCTAAAGCTGCCGGGTAACAATCCCGAAAAAAAATTTGCTTACAATTCGGTCAGAACAAAACGCAGAGGTGTGCAGCGATCAATATAGAGTCAATATAGACAAAGGGGTACAAGATCTTGGAAGTATTGGATCCTCGAGAAACTGGGGATAAGCAACTCTCAACCGAGTTTCGGGGCGAAACATTGTAACGTAACTGTGGTCCTTAGGCGACGTTCGGCAAGCATAACCAACCCAATGATAATATGTTTAAGAGAGAAAAACCAATATGAAATACCATAGAAATCACTATTTCTCATAACTTCCATGATGTTAGATAACAAAGAATATACTTTTCTCAACTTTTTTCAACAAATAAAATCAATCATCTCTAAGTATAAGATCAAAAAAATAAAGATGTAGAAATGTATAAAAAAAATCTATGCCGATTTTGAATTCTAGCTTAGCTTAGCTCGACTGACTGCAAGTATCAATGTTTGCTACTCCGTGATTGATTAGAATCAGTGAAATTGCACAATGGATCAACTGAATGGTGCTGAGAGTAAACCGACTGTACACGTTTTCAGTGACTCAATTTCTTTAATAATCAATAACGGCGCCAGGTGGAAATAGGGAAGGAATGTTAGTGTGACCTTTGCTGTTCAGGGAGCGTGTTTACCTCTGCATCCCCACGTTTTTGAGAGCACTTACAACCTGAATACTAGAGGGTTTGAGCTGTTTAGTGGAATACCTGTAACTAGAAATTAGAATAAAATGGAAAACACTAATTTTTCTTCTAATTTCTAGTTACTTACAGGCCCATCCAGACCGGCCATGCTTGCCCCATATTGCATTGATCGCGGTCAATAAAGTTTTCTATCACTGAACCATGACCGGTTTTTACAACTTTAATGTCCACGAAATTCTGCGCTTTATGCCGGTGTCAGTTCGTGCCCGATTGGTAAACCCCACGCATGCCAGACCGTTCTAAAAATTGTACTATTTATGCAAAAATGTCCGTCAAAAGATGTCAGAGCTATAGCGCGAGTCCAGTTTGGCACAATTGAAGCATTCCAAATCCAACATACAAAATACCGATTTTTTATAACGTTCTCGCGATTGTCGAATACAACTTTTGCAACTGGAAATCACAGCAGAATGTTTCCATTTTGGACTTGTGCTCACTTAATTTCACACTCATAAAGCCAAAATTTGGAACCATTTTTTTAAATCACGAATACGACGTGATCCAAAGAAACACAACAACCGTCTATCATCAGGTGACCGGAATCAATTTCTCAGGTGTTTTTCTCCAATTTGGGAATCACTTGCGAAAATAAGTCAAAAATGTCGACAAACTTTTTATGCATGTACTCTGCGCCACCAAACAATAGATAATCGACATAATAGATAACGCGCTAGGCCCGAAAACAAAATATTTCGAAGCAAAGCATCGACACCATATATGGCGAATATGGTGGAATAATAGTATCGATCGTATTTGATGACCTAATTACCGTCATATCTCACCTAGAAGCCTAGAACGTAGTTTTATTGTTCTATTTCGGAGCTCGCTCGATCACTCGCGCCACTGAACAATAGATCACCGAAAAGATAACGAGTTTACTCGGTAGCAAAAAGTGCCCAACAAAGTATCGTCATAACCGTTCACAACCGATGCTTGAAGCAGACTCCTCTATGCCGATTTTGAATTATAATTTTTTAAGTTTAATATGAATACTGGAGAGTTTGAGCTGCTTAGTGGAGTACCTGTAACAATAAATGAGAAGAAAACATAGTATTTTCCATTTAATTCCAACTTCCTTTGCCTATCTTGACAGATACACGTACTTCGTCCCAGTCGAGTTATAAGTACGAGACACTGAAGAAATCATTGCACAGTGGGAAAAAAAGTGCCCGAAACGAGAAAGAATTCTATATCTCAGCTCGGAGTGGAACGATTTCTGTAAATGTTACCTTAACTTGAAATTTTTTTTCCAAGAAATCGAATGAACGTGGTTTTATTGGCCGCACGGAACTGCCTGGGGAGCAAATGAGCTTATTTTACCCCGGTTCCCCTGATACTTCCTTGTTGTTCAGAAATGTCTTTGCTCGGTGTGACTCAAGATCAACCAAATAATGCTAGTTCTATGTGAAATTTCCAGGAGAATCGATTGAAGTAGGTTTTGCTTACCCTATTCCTGATTCCCCCAATATTTTCATGTTTTTCAGTCGAGCACTCGACACTGAAGAAGTCTGTAAGTAGCAGACGAAATAGGCCTATCTGTCAAAAGATAAGCTCATAGTGGAATTAAATGGAATTTGCTCGCGATTACTAGCGAAAATTTAAAAAAGTGTTTCAAGGTTTAAATTTTTTATTTTTTTAAAAAGTGATCAAATGAAGTGTTAAATTTTAAATTCTCCTAGTTTCCCAATCACAATCGTTCTACTAATACGCTCAAAAAAGTTTTTTTTTAAATAGTGTTTAAAAATAAGTGAAAATAATTTTCTTTGCTCAATGTGATTAAAGAACAACAAAATAATGCTATTTCTTTGTCAAATTTTCTGGAGAATCGATTAAAATTGATTTACCACACGGCTCTGTGAAAGTAGATATGGCTGATTTCACACTAATTCCCCTAATAGTTTTGGGTTTATCATAAATTTCTTTGGTCGGAATTACTCAAGATCAACAAATAAAAACTGGTTCATTTGCTGAGGAATCGATTGGAGTTGGATACTTTCAACGCACAGCTCTGTGAACGAAGAAATAGTCGATTTTACCCCAACTTCTCTAATATTTTTGTGTTATTCAGTGATTGCTTTGTTCGGTGTACCTCAAGAACAACAAAATAAGGCCAGTCCTATGAAAAATTGCCTGAAAAATTGATTGGAGTTGATTTCATTAACCGCACGGCTCTGTGAATGAAGATATGGCTGATTTTACCCTCATTTTCGTGAAATTTTTGTATAGTTCAGAAATTTATTTTTTCGGTGTGTTTCTACAGCAACAAAATAAGGCTAGTCCTATGTAAAATATTCTCTAGAATCGAGTTAAGTTGGTTTTATTCACCGCGGTGACGTTTGAGCGGTGCCATGTTCACTACTAATGATTTTTTTCTTTATTTCGAAAATATTGGGGGAATCAGAGTAAAATGTGCCATATCTTCGTTCTAAGAGCCGTGCGGTTAATGAAACCAACTCCAATCGACTTTTCGGGCAATTTTACATACGACTAGCATTATTTGGTTAATCTTGAGTCAAACCGAACAAAGCAATCCCTGACTAACACAAAAATATTAGGGGAATCGGGGTAAAATCAACCAATTCTTCGTTCACAGAGTTCTGCGGTGAACTAAACTTATTTCAATCAATTTCTCAACAAATTTTACATAGGACATATCGAACTTGAGTAATTCCGACCAAAGACGTTTATGATAAACACAAAACTATTAGGGGAATCAGGGGAAAATGTTCCATATATTAGTTCTAAGAGCCGTGCTATTAACGAAACCAACACTAATCGATTGTCCAGAAAATTTTACATAAGACTAGCATAGTTTTGTTGATCTTGAGTCACACCAAACAAATGAATTTCTGAACAACAAGGAAGTATTAGGGGGAACCAGGGTAAAATAAGCTCATTTGTTAAGTAACATTTATAGAAATGTCGTTCCACTCCGAGCTGAGATATAGAATTCTTCCTCGTGTTGGGCACTTTTTTCCCACTGTGCATTGTAGCAAAAAAAGCGTATCTGTCAAGATAAGCAAAGGTAGTTGAAATTACATGGAAAATACTAATTGTTCTGCTCATATCAAGTTTGATATGTTTCTAATTATTTTCCAAAGTGAAACTTACTTACCAAATACTCCAAATTTTGAGAGAATGTACATTCTATATTCAAGAAATGGCTAACTTCTACGAACATTGGAAACAGCACATATGCTCATTCAAGAGCAAATGTGATTTATTGATGTTCCTCCATACTTGAAGATTGTGCACCATTTCACTTCTTACCAGACTGAACTCCATGGCCAACTTACCTTTTTCCACAGCAAATTGTACCAGTAATGTGCAACTGTGCCAACGGTTAGAAGGCCTATTCCGAAAAGCTCCCGATCTTAACCGAAAACCTCATTCGGTCTCCCTTCACAGTCTAACTAATGTAGCGAAACAAATCGTGAATAAAGAATAAGATATCGCCAGAACCAGCTCGAAAACGACGAGCAGCAAAAGTCGAATCAGAAAGTGTAAAGTTTGAACGACGTCGAGCGGCTTCTTCTTCTATTCTTCCCCCTCTCCTGACTAGGTGCATGAGAAGGGAGAACCCTTCTGCGAATGTATGTAGAGTATGGGAATGTGCCTTGCCAGTTCCGTAGAGTATGGGAAAATGCGGGCACAAGTGCTTGTGCGAATGGGAAAAGTTCAATAAAAATAAAAATAAGGATTTATGAGGTCAAATTGAGGCGCGTGGAAATCGGTGCCAGTGAAATCTTCTTCTCATGTAAGAAAGGAGGTAGAATGTTAGTTCAGTTTTTCGATACGCACGGTGATGATCGCGGGACGAGGGGTGGTGGGGAGCGCAGGCTTACGGCGATAAAGTAAACAGCAGTTGTACTAGAGTGGATTTTTATTTCCATAAGTATGTGATGGAGTGCTGTTTAGGATTGGCAAATAGACGCCATAAAATTTGGCACTGATGCCTCTTCCAAATTGAGACGCTTATCTACCTATGTATCGATTCGAGTTGCCTCCTCCGGGTGTGTGTGAGTGGATGGGATTGTGGAAATCGAAAGGAAATGCAATTGAGACGTGGGAGAAGTGTGTTTTCTCAACCGATTGAATTCTGTAAATCGGAAGCTGTTGGCAGTTTAGAAAATTTGATTCCCAGTCAAGTGTGAATGTTTTTTTTTCGTCTTCTTCTGGAATTTGTTTGCTCGCATATTTTATTCGAAATGATGAATTTATTATCGAAATTTCAAACTCGTCCGATGGAACTAACTTTCGGAGTTATTTACCGCAAAACAGAGAAGATTACTTTTGAGTAATGAAATACCATTGCCATCCGCAACTTGTAACCCAAATTAAAATTTCCTCAAAAACTAGATAAGGCACAATCTAATTCCTTTCCGCCATCAGCATCTCATCCCATCCCGTGTAACCCTCATCATCAGATAGGGCTTATCTTGTGGTCCGATGGCCCACCAACAGTGGCAGCCAAGGATGCTCTTTCATCCAAGAAGCCATCATCCATCTCCTCCGGCTTTCCGTGTGATGATTGTCTCTCGCTTATACCTACCTCTGTACAACCCGACAAACCCAGCGAGACAAGGCACATCCCCCTGCAACGACCTCCATCATTCTTTCGGTTGAGTGATTTCCTTGCTGGTCGTTATCCTTCCGTCTTCCGTCATCGTCGTTGGCCGTGAACAGGGTTGGGGTTCGCCTGAAGCTATGCAAAAAAAAACCTCTCGGAAAGAAACATGCGACCTCTCGACCAACCGAGCCCAAGAAGCCAGCACCTCCGGGGAGATTTGCCCGATCGGTTGATTATGTAGCATAATTGAAATGGTTGTTTTTGTTTCCCGATGACGGAGAGCTTGGATAAACAGAGCCCCTACTGAGGAAAGCGCGCGAATAGGGCTGATAAGAAGAATGAGAAAATGGAAAAACCGGCTGATCGTTTGTTTTGTTGTAGGTCCCTCAGCAAAGAAAGAGACCGAGAAGCTAAGTAAGTCTCGTCCTGATCCCGACGAAGCTGATGGTCTTCTGGTCGGGCCCAGGTCCTACAGTGGACAGGTGCAGCGTGAACTCGATGCTGGATGGTATTGTGAATAGCTAAGAGATTTTTTTTCGTGTCTCTATTTCGCTCGATTTGAGTGGATGGGAAGGGACATTCATGGTTGCATATTGCCCTGGAACATTCCCAGTAGGGTGACAATGAAATGGGAAAAACATTTGTTTTCCTTCGGTCGCACAATGGTACTTCGGCTAATTGGAAATCTATTCCTGATGGTTGGATACTTGGCGAACGTTTTCAATTGTCACCAGGATAACCATCCACATTAATGCGCAGAGAAGCTCATTTGCATGCCAATTATGCAGAGCAGAATGATCATCTGTTGGACTAACTAATACTGCAGTCTGGTACTATTGCGAGGTTCGGTTGATGCTAGTGTGTGGTGGATTAAAAAGCGTACGTTTTACGTCCCACACCCATCGTGAAGTAAAGTAAAAACTATAAGGTACAGCCCCATTAAGTTGTTCGGAATGATGATGACGTGGTACTACGCAACTAAATGTAAGCCATTCAGATAGTGCATTATTTTCCAAACGTTATTGTACTAGCAATTTGGTGTATTCTGATTAAATTGATGTTCAACCACATTGAAATGATTGAAAAAAGAAGGATTTCTTTTTAGTTGTGCTAGGTCATCCAAACTGCGCTGGAATTCTGAACTTAAGTTCAACAGTTATAACAGTAGCTTTATTCGTTTTACAATGTTATGGAAACATATTCATTGAATACCCTGGGAGACCAACATACATTATGAGATAATCTTGGGATATTCATGTTGAATAAACTTACTTAACATTGTATAACCCATTAAGCTACTGTTACAATTGACCTGATGATTTGAATGACCTAAAACTAACAAGACTATCCTTGATGTCTGTGGACGTTTCAAAATATTATTTGAATATGTTTGAATATTTAAGTTAGCACCAGCTGCATTCTTCACATCGACTCACACGACTTTGGGGACAAAGTCATGGTTTACAGCCTAGACGATGCAATGCGATCAATAATTGTTATGTCTAAAGTATGTTTACGCATTCCTTTAAACATAAATACAGAATCCTAGTGGGTTTGAGCTGTTTAGTGGAATACCTGTAACTAGAAATTAGAAGAAAAATAAGTATTTTTCATTTTATTTCAACTACTTTTGCTTATCTTGACAGATACGCGTATTTCGTCTACAATGTGCAGACTTCTTCAGAGTCTCGTACTAATAACTCTACTTAAAGAAAACCTTCGCCACCTGTCGTATATATATATATATATACTATTTTCTAAATACAAAACATTCTGCTATCAATTTTTTTTATCGAATCCTGAGTCAAAAACATATGTACTTAATATCTACCTCGCTTTTTATTGTGTAGCAGTGGGTGCTCCGCTTAGTTGGCTTTGATGTCGTATGGGTAGTAAGTTGAAGAGCCATTGTAGACGAAATACGCATATCTGTCAAGATAAGCAAAGGTAGTTGGAATTTAAAAACACTATTTATTCTTCTAATTTCTAATCATAAATACAGAGCTAGTTGGTAAGACAATCAGATTCAATAATTTCAGTTCAAGTAACACCTCAAAGCGCGTAAGTCGTTCCTGATTCGAATTCCACTTTTTTTTTGAAAACCATTTGCAAATGCAAATAGCTTAACTGGCGCCCAAAGAAGGACCAGCGCGAGTTCGATAAATTGTGTCACGGCGATACAGCATAGTGAACATTTATCCGAAACACAACATTATCGCAATGGCAGCCGTGGAGCAGAGCACCTTAGACACCGTCAGCAGCTAATCACTCGAAGACGGACAAACGGGATTCAGCCACTTCACTGGGACAGTTGGAGATCGTGGTTTAGAACTGTGGAGTCCTGCCGATACAGGAATAGGACCCAACCCTTAAGACAATGACAATCACATATGTGACAACAAGCATGTTGCCAAAGGAAAAAATTAAATACTTTACAACACTGTAAATTTCATTGGATGATGGGGGAGGGGGGGGGGGATTTGAAATATTACAAGAAATATTATCATCAGATGAAAAACCGTTCTTGCTAACAGACGCTTCAAACAAAGCAATTGGCGCTGTTTTATCACAAAAATTTTATGATGGATATTTCAAGTACAGAAGAAAATTATGCAACCAATGAAATGGAGATGCTTGCAATAGTTTGGGCATTGCATACTCTGAGAAATTTTATTTATGGTCATATAGTAATAACATGTACTGATCATCAACCTCTAACATTTACGATTTTCCCCCAAGAACAATAATGCAAAGCTCAAAAGATGGAAAGCTTTCATCGAAGAGCATTACCATGAAATTTGCTACAAACCAGGCAAAGCCAATGTTGTAGCTGATGCCTTGTCTCGAATTCAAATAAATTCTTTAGCTGCGACCCAACATTCAGCAGACAATGATGAGAATTCCTATATTCCTTATACAGAAGCCCATGTAAATGTGTTTAGAAATCAATTAATTTTTAGAATTGGAAAAAGGTCAAGTTATGATGTAGTTATTCCGTTTGAAAGCTATAACAGACATATTTTCAATGAACCAAGATTTTCTGTTTAATATCTCAAAGACAAACTTAAACAATTCTTGAATCCACAAGTAATAAATGGCATTTATACTGATGAGCCCATAATGGCAACAAAATATACATAGATACTTTCAACCTAAGATTAATAAAAGCTAGATTTTCTCAGAAAAAAAAGTACAAGATTTGAATGACAATGAAAAACAATCTTCTATCTTCTATCTTCTATATCTATATAATAAAAATGAGTTGGGGTTTCCTTTGTCACGATTTAACTCGCGAGCGGAAGGACCGATCGGCGTGAAATTTTGTATGCAGAAATTTTTGGGGCCGGAGAATAATCTTATGATGGCTTGAGACCCCTGCCTTCTCTGAAAGGGGGGGGCTCCCATACAAATGAAACACAAATTTCTACACAACTCGAGAACTAAACACGCAAAAGAAACCAAATTTAGCATGTGTGAGTTTTTGAAGGCAAAAAAGGTTTTAATGGTAGCTTAGAGAACCCTCCCCGTCATAAAAGGGGGCTCCCATACAAATAAAACACAATATTCTCGCATAACTCAGGAACTAATCAAGCAAACGGAACAGAAATTTAGCATGTGGTGGTTTTTTAAGACAAAAAATGTTTCTATGTTGGTTTGAGACCCCTTCCCATCCTAAAGGGGGGGGGGCTCCAATACAAATGAAATACACTATTCTGAATGACTCGAGAACTAACCAAGCAAATGGAACCAAATTTAGTATGTGGTGGTTTTTGAAGACAAAAAATTGTTCTATATTGATTTGAGACCCCTCCCATTTCTGAAAGGGAGAGGAACCTATTCAAATGAAACGCAAATCCTTGCATAACTCGAGAACCAATAAGAGAAATGGAATCAAATTTGGTATGTGGATTTATTTGAAGGTCAGACATATTTCTATGGTGGTTTGAGACCCCTTTGCCCTCTGAAAGGGGAGGAGGGCTCTCATACAAATTAAACGCAATTTTCTGCATAACTCGAGAACTATTCAAGTAAATGAAACCACATTTGGCATGTGGGGGTTATTGGAAACAGGATTTTTATTTATATTAAAAAGGATTTCTGTCTGACTGTCTGTCTGACCGATCGGAGTGAAAATCTGTATCCAGGTATTTTTGGGGCTGGGGAAGGTTCTTATGATTGTTTGAGACCGCTTCCCCCTTCCGGCGCGCATACAAATGAAACACAAATTTCTGCTTGAGAACTAATCAAGCAAATGGAATCAAAAATGGTATGCGGGATTTTTTGAATGCAAGAAATGTCTCTATGGTGAATTCAAACACAAATTTCAACCAATCCTGAGAATTATCCAGGTAACTAAGCCACAAACTGTGTATTGTCTGGGTAAGAAGAATGTTCTGATAGAAGTTTGAACTCCTTATTACTCAAAAAAAAAAACTTATTAAAAAAAAGCGTCAGTTCTATGTAATGTTTATTCATTTAGTTGCGGCGTAGCAACGCTTGCACCGGGATCAGCTAGTATATATATAAACATGGATTTCTGTCTGTCTGTCTGTCTGTCTGTCTGTCTGTCTGAACCTAATAGGCTCGAAAACTACTGAACCGATCAGCGTGAAATTTTGTATGGAAAAGGTTTTGGGGCCGAGGAAGGTTTTTATGATGGTTTGAGACCCCTCCCCTTCTCTGGAAAGGGGGCTCCCATACAAATGAAGCACAAATTTCTGCATAACTCGAGAACTGGATCAAGCAAAGGAACCCAAATCAAGCATGCGGAAGTTTTTGGAGGCAATAAATGTTCATATGGTAGTCAGAGACCCCTCCCCTCTCTAAAGGGAGGCTCCCATACAAATGAAACAGAATTTTCTGCATATCTCAAGAACTAATCAAGCAAATGGAACCAAATTTTGCATGTGGGGTTTTGTGGAGACAATTTTTTCTATGGTGGTTTGAGACCCCTCCCCTCTCCTAGGAGAGGGTGCTGTCATACAAATGAAAATAAAATTTCTCCATAACTCTAGATCTAATAAAGCAAATGGAACCAAATTTGGCATGCGGGGATTTTAAAGGCAATGATTGTTTCTGCGATAGTATGAGACCCCTCCTCTCTCTGGGAGGGGGGGGTCGTATAAATGAAACAAAAGTTTCGATATATCTCTAGAGACTAATCAAATGGAACCAAATTTGCATGTAGAGATTTTTGAAGGCAAGAAATATTTCTGAAGGTGACTCTTCATCCCTCCGCCTCTCTGTAAGAGGGGGCTCTCACACAAATGAAACACAACATTTGGGCATAACTCTCGAGAACTCAATCAAGTATATGGAACCAAATTTGGACATCTGAAGGTTTTTGGAGGACCGAAATGTATCTATAGAGGTTTGAGGCTCCTCTGTCATCTGGAATGGGCCAAAGGGGGGGGGGGCTTCCATACAAATGAAACACAAATTTCTGAATAACTCGAGAACTTATCAGTTAATGGAACCAAACTTGGCGTGTGGACTTTTTCGAAGGCAAGAAATGTTTTATTGTGGTTTGAGACTCCTCCGCTCACTGAAAGAGGGGTCTCTAATATATATGAAACACGAATTTTTGCATAACTCAAGAACAAATCAAGCAAATGGGAAAAAAAACGAAGTGTGCTTTGCTTGAAAATGGAAGCAAATATTTTTTCTCCCGTCAAATTTCCGAATTTTACTCCAATTTCATTTATTTTCGGTATTGTTAGCCAATTTGAAGTAAATCGGTAGCACAAACTGCGATAATCAGTGATCCGAAAACAAAATTTTCTGGCGTGAACAAAATTGATGGAAAATTAGTGAGATAAAACGGTTTTCGTAACAAATTAGAGCTGAACGTTGAAATTACACTCACGGGCGTTAAAGTGCGGTAAAAAGTTAGTTTCAAACTGGAGGCAGAAGTCTGGCTAACTAGAGATTTGCTTCACGCGTGTGTGATTTTGTCGAACTGGAGGCTAAAATTGTGATTTAGTTGTTGTGGGAAATATAAACACAGCAGCAAAATCAAATAATGAATTGCCGGAAAAATCGTTATACTGCTCTGAAAACCAGACGAATGAATATTTTAATGAATATATTAATCAAAATTTTGTAAAAGTGCAACATAATTAAACGTGAATTTATGCAATGCTTTTGTCACGAAGAGGACAAACCGAGTATCGAGGAGGCTCTGCCCGCGGTCAGTTTGGCTTTTCAAGAAGCTGTCAAGTTTTTTCCGTTGGTTTCATGAATTTAATTTCCAATATTAAAAATTACTGTGAGAAGTGAGTTTTAAATTGTGTAATGAAGTGTTAAGAAGAAAGAATAGTGTCTTTTACATTTAGGATAAGAAGAACTGCTCCACCAGGATCGTATTCGCCAGGTTCCGCTGCGGGGATGAAATTGCTACAAAGATGTTCTTGAGTAGGAAATTTTTCATGTAACCTGCAGAAGGGGCATTACAACAACGTAGTAAATGAAATGAATGTGAGAAGACAGGGCAGTAATGGATACTGACTTTACAGATAAGTACAACTAATTTTATATAACTCTGATGATCTGTATGGCTCTATTTACTCCAAACGAACTTGAAAGACATGGTTGTATAATGCATCTAGTCCTCCCACTGCCTAAAAATCAACCTAAGCAGCGCCTGACATGAAGGCTGCAACGTATATTCACGCGCGTGTGTGTGTGTGTGTGTGTGTGTGTGTGTGTGTGTGTGTGTGTGTGTGTGTGTGTGTGTGTGTGTGTCAATATGTTTGCGTAATGTTAAAATGGAAGTGATAGGTTTATCTCAAGACATTCTTCTTTTCAGAGAGCGAGTAATGGCGCTATAACCATAAGCCCTAGGGTGCTAGGACTATATATTGTCACAAAGTCCGCAACTGCTTGAAGAGAAATGGATATCACTAACCCTTCTTAGACTAGATACTCCCAACGACCCATAAAGTTTCAATTTTTTTTTGTTCTGTACACCAAACAGGGCATTCTGTTTACCTATTCTCTTCGACTATTCATTTCGCTTTTTCCTTTGATATCGCACTTGAAGGCCACGTGGGTTTCCCGTGTCTTCTTAAGGTAGATACCAAATCCTCCCCATTCACCAACGGACAGCATGTGACGTGAAGCCAGGTGATTGCATCGAGGAGTCTCCTTCGTGGAGATTATTGCGTGAAGAAACGTATCAGAAACTGGATCCGATTCATGCGGTGACAAGTAATGCTCCTCAACGAATTATTCCTCATCGTTAGCTCCATCCACGAGGTATGCAACGTCAATGCTAATAAGCACGTTAATGTGCTACCACGCACTCAAGAACAAATCAAGCAAATGGAACTGCATTTGCACATGGAGGTTTTGAAGGAAACAAATGTTTCTGGAAAGGTGGTTTGAGACCCTCTCCATGGCCTTCCGGAAAGGGGGAGACTTCCATAAAATGAAACATAATTTTTTAGCATAACTCGAGAGCCAATGAAGCTGGAATGAAACCAAATTTGGCATGTTGGAGGTTTTTTTGGAGGCAAGAAATGTTTCTATGGAAGTTCAATATCCCTCCCCATTTTGAAAAGGAGGGGGCTCCAGCATACAAATTAAAAGTGCCAAATTCTCAGCACAACTGGAGAACTGAATCAAGAAACTCAAACCACTTTAGCATAAGGGGATAGCTGGAGGCTAGATTTCTATATGCAGCAAAATGAATTTATCTGTCTGGTCTGTTGTTTGTCAGATCTCTTATAGAGACTCGGAAAGTTCTGAACTCGACCAACGCGGAAAATTCTATATGAAGTGGGCTTTTGGGGCCGGAGAAGGTTCTATGATCGTTTGAGACCCCCTACTCTCTCAGGAAAAAAAAGAAGGAGGCCTCTCATACAAACGAGTGACACACTACATACTTTTCATAACTCGAGAACCAAACAAGCAAATCGAATCAAATTTGAGACGTGGGGGTTTTGAAGGTAAAAAACACACATAAAGATGCCAGTTATATTAAGTTTCCCTTCATTTAGTTGCAAGCGTAGCAGCGCACGCACCGGACGCAGCTATTATAATGGTATAACAATGAATTTCTGTCTGTCTGAACCTTAAAGAATCGAAAACTACTGTACCGATCGGCTGGTAATTTTGCGTGAGGGGTTTTTGGGTCGTAGATGGTTCTATGATAGTTCAGAACCCTTCCGTATCTGGAAGAGGGGAGCTCCCATACAAAATGAAACACACATTTCTGCATAACTCGAGAACTAATCAAGCAAAGGAAACCAAATTTAGCATGTGGGAGTTTTTGGAGACAAGATATGTTTCCTATGGTTTTCTTGGAGACCTCCTGCCACCTCTGGAAAGGGGGGCTCCCATACAAATGAAACACAAAATGTCAACCAAACATGAGAATCTATCCCTACTGCCATGGAAATTTGTATGCAGGGGTTTATGCTTGGAAAAGTATCCTATGATAGTTCGATAATCTCCCCCCCCCCTGCCCATAGAAAGGGGGGCTCCTATGCAACATGAAAAGCACAAATTCCTGCATAACCTCGAGAACTTAATCATGCAAATGGAACCAAATTTGTATAGGTCGAGTTTTGAAGGCAAGAAATGTTTTTATTGTAGGTTTGAAGCCCTTCCTCTCTCTCTGAAAGCGGGGTACCCCATACAATGAAACACAATTTCAAACAAACATGAGAACTATGTCTTACCGCTATGCAAATTTGTATGCAGTATGGCTGGAAAATTTTGTATGCAGTATGTCCAGATTTTTTATGCTGGATTTTGGAGTCGGTGAAGGTCCTTATGATGATTCGAGACTCCTCCCTCATCTAGAAGCGGGTGCTCCCACACCAATGAAACACAAATTGCCACATCACTCGAAAACTAATCAAGCAAATGGAACCAACCTTGGTGTGTGGGGAGTTTTAGACAAGTTTTTTCTTCTAAGGTGGTTTGAGACCTCATCTCTCTGGTGGAGGGGTGGCTCTCTAACAAACGAAACAGAAATTTGAACCAAACATGAGAATTATCCAGGCACTAAACTCAAATGTATTTTTAGGGTAAGAAGCATGTACTGATAGAAGTTTGACCCCTGCTTAGCCAAGAATGGGGATGCTTGAGTTACTCTCAGTGCTACATTATGCACAAGAAGCATGATCAAAGGTTATGCAGTATGAAAATTATATTCAAACTGACAGGATACGGCTTCGTTTGATGACATTTTTTGTCAATGAAATGCTTCATGCAGAAAGAAAGTGACCTATAGAAGCTCACCGATCCAAAAGTTTAATTGATGATGATGATGATGATGGTCCTGCCCTTACCCCTACAAAGGTTTGAGCTAGACGATTTTATCTCTAAGATAATTAATTTGGTAACAATTCAAACCAGTTATGCAAAAAAACGAACTGATTTCTATCTACAGATATAAATTCTTCAAAAGTATCCATTTGCTTCACAGCGACATAATTATGAAAAGCTTTGATGTTAAACCTACAAAAGTTCGCAAATATTCCTAGCGATCAGGAAATTCTGTTGCAATTCAGACTCTACAAAATCCAGTAAAAGGACATTATCAAAAGGGTGCAAGCCAATATCCGATCCTGCCCGCTACAGAGTCAGAGGTTCCAACACTCATGCAACTGCCACCTTAGTTTTGGGCTGACCAAGGATATCCTCAATCAGGGAGATCGAGAAAATTTCCAAACCGAAAAATCTCGACCGGCATGTAGTCAAACTTTCACTTTGCAACCACAAAAGAATTGACGAAGAATTCCTCGACATTCAGCTAGACAACTCGCTACTATTTCATAGTACCATCTACAGCATCAAAGGCTATTTTTTTAACGAATTCAAAAAGAAGTCCATCATATCTGTATAACAAGCGCAGAGGCTTCAAACAATTGTAGACTACTTTCTTTATTATTTTTTTTTAAACTAATACAACATTATACAAATCATGCATCATCATCATTAGATGAGATAAAAATAGTGAGTATTGTAGTATTGTAAATGTGGAAAAATGAAATTTAAAAATAAAATAGCCAACTCATTATAATCCGTTTGTAAAGAACTCCTGTCAGATACACTCCCTCATTTACAAAAAAGCAACATAAATGTACAAGAAATGGTCCACACAAAATAATCCGTTTTATAATAGTAAAACATCGTCGTTAAAAACATAAATCTTTGTTTTTTTTTTCAGATATTACATTAGTAAACGAAAATATTTTAACCAGATGCATTCACAAAAACAACATAAATGAGCAGGTTCTATTAAATTTTCATTCATTTTGTTGCATGCGTAGCAAGGCTCGCACCGGGTTCAGCTAGTAAGAAATAAAAAAAACAACAATTTGCACCAAAGAAAATTCAGAACAGTTATTGAAACAATTTTATTTTCCAATAGTGACAAACATTATTGATCAGTTTGTAAAAAACTGTGAAACTTGTAAAACTGAGAAATACCTAAGAAATCCACAAAAAATCATACCGTTCAAAACACCCATTCCACTATGGCCTGGAGAAATTATTCACATTGACATTTTTACATACAACGAAGACAATTTGTTTTTCACCACAATAGACAAGTTTTCTAAATTTGTGAAATATAGAGAAATTAAATCTAAATCACTTGTAGATGTAGAAGAAGCTCTTTTTGATCTTATTCAACAATGGAGTATACCAAGAATCATTTTGATGGAGAACTAGCTGACCCAACGGACTTCGTTCCGTCTAATATTAATTTATCGCTCGCAATATCTTTAAAATCGATTTACACAATAAATCGGTATTTGATGTTTACATCGCTTTTATTTTAAATGGCATGAATGTCCTTCATTGTTGTAGTCAATCTGAAAGTGACAGTCAATTGTCATACTGGAGAACTTGGATATTTTCAATCTTGGCTTCTAAAAGTATGACAATCGGCAGTCATTTCAAATTGTTGATAATCTGTGTTCAATTGGCCATTTTAATTGGTGTATTATGTTAGGATACTGAAGTTGCTTTTTTTTTGAAGTTCCAACGCATGAAAAATGGTTGATTTTTGTATGATGTCTTGCTGCATGAACATGAGTTGATTACAGTGCTGTAAGATATCATGAAGAAACTTTCCAAAAGAACAACGTTTTATGCATTTTCAATGTAACAATTCAGCACTGGCATCTGAATTGAAGATGTTCTATTAACTAATTGTTGAAAATTGGGTATTTTTTGAAGTTTGCTAAGTTTGAAGGTGAAGAAATTTGAATTTATTGTACACAGAAAAAAATAATTAATTTTAACAAGCGTGTAAAATATCCCCTCGTTTAAATCCAAGCTAAAGGAGGCGAAAACAATGAAATTGTTTGCAACTTTTCATGTGCCATACAACAAAATTGGCAAACGTTCATACAACAGGCTGGATTCAGGCGTTATCTGGCTTAAATTAACATGAAATTTCCCATTATTTTCTGGCAAATCTAGCATACCCTTTATGTGCATTAGATAACGCAGAAAATTAAATGTTTATTTTTATCTGTGTATGCAAAATCATTCATTTGTAATTTTTCTGCATTTTTGACAAACAACATTTGATTTTTTTTATGGAAAAATGCCTTGTTTTATTTTTCAATTTTCTGACTTTTCCTAAAATATTTTCAACTTTTCTTTTCTTTTTAACCTTTGTTGGATACAAAGAAACAAATCACCCGAAGATACCGTCAAGATTGGTTCAGCCGTTCTCGAGTTTTAGCGTCACGAACAAACAACCATTTATCTTTATATATAGATGAGAGTTCCTTTAATTCAAATGTAACTGAACAAAGGTTGAGAAATTTAGCGAGGTGTATAAAAAAAGATACTACCGATATGGATATCCCACAATTAATCCGATCCACTATATACAAATATAACAATTTTCTTTTATCAAATATACACCACACAAGAAGAGACAAATAGCAATTTGAATATTATTAAAATTGCCAAAAGAAAAAGAAAGAGTCATGCAAATGTTGTGAGATTATATAAAAAAAATGACTATATTATAGAAAAAGATTACCCCACCTTTGAATCAGGATCATATGCTTTCGGAAAAAACAAAAGAAATCTCCAAAAGATTAAGTATGTAAATACAAAAAAAATCAAGTTAATGAAGATTTCGATACCTACATAATTGATGTCAAAAACAGGAAAATTCATAAAATGAATTTAAGCAAAGACTAATGATTATTTAACTTTTCTCACTTTCAGACTCACTATGTGCTTCATAATAATAATTCAAGGAGAAATACAAATCCATGATCTAAATAAAAATCCCTTAGCAATCATACCTTTGGGAAAAGCCAAAATAAAATTGTGATATGTAAGATATCATACAACCAATCGATCTTATGCAATTACGTGATATAATCCTAAAATTCGACGATTTAACAAAGAAAAATGTCTATAAAATAGTTGGCCATTAAATAATAAATACAATTTAATACAATTCAACACCACACAACAACGCGTCAAACGTTGGAATAATGTAGCAAATATGCTGAAATGGATTGTAGGTACACCAGATGCTGAAGACCTAAGTATAATCAACAAAACAATGAACTCGCTAATCGACAACAACGAGCAACAAATTCCCATCAACCATGCTGTTAACTTCCGTATCAACCACTTAAATCAAATCACCAATGAATTACTAGAATTGGACTTCAAATCAAAAGAGCAACAAGTAATTGAAACCAATCTCCTAACGATCTTGTTTAATTTGGAAGCAGCACAACATCAAATGAAAATACTTGAAGATGCTATTATACTTGCAAAAACTGGTATTCCAAGCAGTCAAATCCTGTCTATAAAAGATTACATAAGAATGAAAAGTTTTCTACAAAAACAGAAATTACTGTAAAATCATTTGAAAAATTACTTACAAAATCTCGTACACATAAATTGCCGCGACAGTCACGCAAAGGGGAGGTATATGCTGTAAATATCACAACTTTCAAATGAAATCTACAGCTCTTTCCAGTTCCGGTACACCCAAAAGTTGAAATTGTAGCAAAAAATGCAAAATTGCAATTTTGCAGTTTTTGGCAATCATATCTTTGAGAAATCCGCATGATTCTGAAAAGGCAAATTTGCTCATCATGTTCCACAAAGCTTTTTATGGTATAAACAAAGCCATGCAAGTGTGTGCAAGTGGTTATCGCCGTGTGCCTAGTGCCTCGACAATCGCGCAACCGTTGGTTTTTTGTTCAACCGTCAACAACTTCTCAATATGGGTGAGACAATGCGCACAGAACGCCGCTACGCCATATTCCACTGTTGCTATTCCGCTGTCAAGTGTTCTATTTTTATCTGCACTCGTCATCACACTCCTATCGCCCTCTCATCAAGTCACCATGCGGTTTATGAAATAAACGAAGCCATGTAAGTGTGTGCGACCGAAATTTGCTTCATTGTTGTAACGTTGAGTGCCTTAAAACCGAAGAAACTGTAGGACTTTTATTCCCTTCACCTCAACTTGTTGTGGTGACTGGATGGTTACAATGAAGAGCTGTCATGCTGATGGTCGCGGTTCGACTCTCGCGTAGCGGATTATAATCTTTTTTTTTGTGCGTCATTGAATTTACTACTACTAATCAACTGTACAACATCACGCACACATTGAATTTTTCTAATCGAATTGATGTGTTGCTTTTTG
The DNA here is from genome assembly GCA_034211315.2 of Aedes japonicus. Taxonomy (NCBI): domain Eukaryota; kingdom Metazoa; phylum Arthropoda; class Insecta; order Diptera; family Culicidae; genus Aedes; species Aedes japonicus. The sequence goes on from JASCZW010001177.1 coordinate 137,858, forward strand.
CTCACGACCAATGTTGCTTTTCTCTCAAGTTGCGATCCATTACGAGAAATGAAACCAAATAATGCGAAATTACATTACAATCTTGCTTATTTATTTTGGGTGTAGTCACAAACGGTGCACTCCATTTGCCACATGAGAAGATCACTTGCCAAATCATGCATTTCTTGGTAAAATTGGAAAGTTTTTGCTTCCTTACTTCCTCCGGAACATCAAACTTGTGCTGGGCGGTGAATATCAGCCCCGGAAGCTGCCGAAAATTCACCTTGATGTTAGTCTCATTTTCATGATGAGAAAATGAGGCTTCGTCAGCATCTGGGTGTACAGTTTCCGGGCCCGCGACTTTTCCACCGTATTCAGCCGTTCGTCAGGATTTGAAGGCTTCTGCACTTTGTTCGTATACAGTCCCTCGCGGTCCTTAGCGCTCCGAACGAATACTTGGACAAATTCAACTTTTAGGCCACATCCCCGATCGAAGCTTTGGAATTTCGCTTAAACGCTTTGACGGCAAACTTGTGATCATATTCACTAATAGAACATCCATTCTGACCGCATCTCTCCTTCCGTTTGATGCTCAGATTCTCGTAGTAACGTTTCATCATACGACTCACCGTTGGCTGTACGATTCTGAGTTGTTTTCCTGTTTCCCGATAAGAGAGAGTTCAGGATTTTGCAGGTGCTTGCGCAAAATCAATTCGCGACGTTGCTTTTCGGGTGACGCCATTTTTTACAATTTTCGAATAACTGACAGCGATAAAAATACAACCAAAAAAACACTCTAAGCTACTTCTACCCAAATTGTCAAGAGAAAATACCCAATGGGTAATTTTCTACAGAGTGTTTTCCGTGATGCAATTTGATGTGGGACACCCTTTAAGTAAGTTTATTTTCTGTTTTTTTTTTCAAATTTGAGAGACAGAATAGCTGTTATGGTTTATGGATTTCAGTAGGTTTTATATACTACTAACGTGGATATGTAGGAAACATTTAGATGAAGTATGACTGCAATTGATTGAAACGAATATATTATTTAAACAATGAGTAAAAATGAGTAGTTAGACCATTGGGGATCATTGTTTACAACTTATGATATATTTGGTATTTTCCTAATTTTTGGATTCAATATATAACTTAGGACAAGTTCTAATTAAATTCACTTAATTCCCCATATTGGGCGCATATATAGGTGGTAAACCAAGAGAAAACAAAACCATAACAAAAAACACATCATTTCGTAACGGCATCAGTGGAAGAAAAAAACCGAATGCGAATGGGGAAATTTCATTTTTTTTTCATTTTTCATTTCATTTTTTAAGCAGAACAAATTGATCAACGAATGAAACACAGCAATGAAAAGAAGCATAACAAAAAAGTGAAATAGAAGAAGACAACGTAAATGACAGAAACGTTACACAATCGAAGAAAAAGAAAAGTTATGCGGACAGATTGGACATATAGAAGTCGAAGAAGAGAAACGGAACAGCAGAAGGACAAGAAGTTGAAGTTGAACGTAGAGAAACAGAAGAAAAAAAGATGAGAAGAAGATAAGCAGAAGAACAAAAGTGGAAGGAGCAAAGTAAAATAAGATGGATAAAATGGAATAAGCAAAACAAAATAATCGCAGGAAGCAGGAAAATTTGAAGCAAACCAACGGAGAACGAGAAGTAGAGAAGTAGAGAATTTGAAGAATAAGAGTTTAGAAGGACGAAATGAAGTGGAGTGGGAAAAGAACTACTGGAATTATTGTACATAAAGTAGGAATTTCATAAAACGCCCTTCTGATGTAAAGTATCGTTAGTAAAAAAAAATTAAAAAAAAAACATTTCATGCACTGACAAAACTTCGAGCAAGTGATTTTCACAACTTGGCCATTTTCGGCATCCTTCCTCGCTTAGCGAGCGTTTTAAATCTGGATCCCAGTTCCAGCCGAGGTGTATTATTGGGTGACTCAGTTTTGGGCTTCCTTCCCCGTTTTGCGGGAGTTTTATCCGGCTTCGGTGTTTTTCGAGGAATGTCGTCGGGTGAAACTCTTTTTTTCCGGGAGCTACTTTCAGCTACTTTTCCGTTTGAGGCCCAGCTGAAAATCCGATAGCGTCGTTACGGTGCTGTTTTTGGAACTCCTTGAATGAATCCCCTATCAAATCGTTTGTTACGTTCTCAGTAGGCAGCTGACTAACAAGTTCAAGAGGGTTCCATGATACGACACCACACGTCCTGAATCCCAAAAAGAGGGGCCACTTCGTTCAGCACCTCGTTGATAAGGCTTTCGAGTTTACTTAAAGGAATTGTTGCATTAAAAGAATCTTCACGGGAGGTCCGTTAGTGTTCCAGAATCTTTCGCCACTTTCGCTTGATTGGCCCGAAGTTCGCGACGTCCATCAATTGTGTCAAACGGGTGGAATTCGGTGGTAAGCAAATTAATATTTTCAAGCCTTTTGGAAAGCAAATTCCAGCAACCAACCAGGAAAACTATTATGAACAAATCTTCAAAAATCTCCTCATTGAACTAGCCAGAAGCACTTTGGTTGTATCGCGTTCCTCTAGGCCCATTAAGCATCCAAGAGTCCCATAGATGTTCTGCCTTAAACACCACGTATGTTAACAACAGCTCTTCGTTCACACTGCCGCAAATCATCACGGATATGGCCGACTTGCTATCGTTCCCGACGTTTACAAAGTAAATCAAATCACGCTTACATATGGCTTACATATTTTTGTACTTATCATTGATTTCTTATCAACCTGATCACTGTCAAAACCTTGAGGTAGTGTAACTAACTACCAGATCTCATGGTTAGTCTGGTTCTTTAACATTTTAAAAGAAACACACTAGTGTTGCCAGATGCCAGATGGTAATGCAGCTCAAAAGTGCTTCCGGAGTTCCATCAGTAGGTCTTAAAGGGCGATACGGTCAAAATTTGGTCAATATCAACTTGACGTATTTCTTTCAATTTTGCATTTAAAAAACCTGAACACCCCTCATTTTGAAGGTGTGTGTATGTGTGTAGAATGTTGCTCCTATTTTGATTTTGGAATTCACTCTTCAGTTGTCAAAATGCCGTCCAAGCAAGAAGAGCAGCGTATCAAAATTTTGCTCGCGCATCGCGAAAATCCGAGCTACTCGCACGCAAAGTTGGCAAAACCGCTAAAAGATGCATAATCAATCGTTACAAATGTAATTAAAGTGTTTGGGGAACGTTTGTCGACAGCCAGGAAGTCTGGATCGGGGGGAAATCGAAAACCGGAAGCCGCTGAGACGACAAAGAGAGTTGCCGGTAGTTTCAAGCGAAACCCTAACCTATCTCTCCGAGATGCCGCAAATAAGCTGGGTGTATCGTCTACAACCGTGCATCGAGCCAAAAAACGAGCCGGACTATCGACTTACAAGAAGGTAGTGACTCCAAATCGCGATGATAAACAAAATACGACGGCCAAAGCGCGATCCCGGAGGCTGTACACGACGATGCTGACGAAGTTTGACTGCGTGGTAATGGACGACGAAACCTACGTCAAAGCCGACTACAAGCAGCTTCCGGGACAGGAGTTTTATACGGCAAAAGGAAGGGAAAGGTAGCAGATATTTTCAAGCACACGAAACTGTCAAAGTTCGCAAAGAAATATCTGGTTTGGCAAGCCATCTGTACCTGTGGCTTGAAAAGCAGCATCTTCATAGCTTGCGGGACTGTCAACCAAGAAATTTACGCGAAAGAGTGTTTGAATAAACGTCTGCTGCCTTTCCTGAAGTAACACGGTTGTTCCGTACTGTTTTGCCGGATTTGGCATCTTGCCATTACGGTAAAAAGGCCATGGAGTGGTACGCCGCCAACAACGTGCAGGTGGTTCCCGGCGACAAGAACCTCCCAACACGCCAGAGCTCCGCCCAATTGAGAAATACTGGGCTATTGTCAAGCGGAACCTAAAGAAGACCAAAAAAACTGCTAAGGACGAGCAGCAGTTCAAGGCAAACTGGCTTTCTGCGGCGAAGAAGGTGGACAAGGTGGCTGTACAAAATCTGATGGCAGGGGTCAAGCGGGCCGGCAATTCGGATTTGGAAAAGCGGAAGCCTAACTGAATATTTTTCCTGAATTTTATACTAATTGAACTTGAAAAAGAAATTTAATTTGATTTTTTAATTAAACGATTTTACCTATTTACACGCGTTTTCCCTTGACCAAATTTTGACCGTATCACCCTTTATGTGTCCCTTGACTCAGCCTAATATGCAACAATCGATTACATTTTTTATTATAACTCATAAGGTATTTGAGCTGGAAGCATTATTTAACTAGATATGTTTAATAAGACACCTGGTAGTATGTATCACGAAAAGTTACACAACTCATTTTATGAAGTCAAAAACTTGCGAGGGATATGGTTGTAATGTCGGTCTATGGGTACCGAATTGGGTCTAATCATGGATGCAAATTCGTCCCATTCGATAGATTTGTTATTAGATGTTGCCTACGTACGATTTTTTTTCTGATTTTCAGATTCAAGGCGTTGCCAGCTGTATTTGGTCTACCCAACAAACAATTTCACAAATCAAACTATACTTAAACTACTAAGAAACACTTCAGTGACTTTTACATATAATTTAGTGGCCATTCGGAAATCAAAACATTATTATTCACTCTACACAGATTTTGTTACTTTAGTTTGTGTTTAGATGAGCCATATGAAAAACATTCAACCGAAACTCAGACTGTACTGTAACTAATTGTAAATTATACCAATGACAACATGTTTACTACGCTTTCCATACAAAAAGCCCATATTTGGGATCCTAGTAAAAAATATGTTCCTAACATTGGGTCTATGGTTTTCATGTTAAATCACAATGTGAAATAACAAGTCACTCTAAGACCTGTTGGTTTATAAGGTGTGACTATTTTCTGTTCAACTTGGCTGTATTATTCGGTTTATAGTTTCAATTTCGGCAAATTTACATCATTCGAAGATCGTGTAGAACATATGTTCAGCTTAACCAGTAAATTCATGGTGTCTAAAAAGTTGAGGAAATCTGAAATTACGTGGAAGTTAACAATGTGTCTAAATTACTTCGAAATAAATCGGTCATCTTGATAGCAACATGATTTTGTCGATTATCTTAGAAATAATGACATATTTGGTACATAGGCCGAATCAAGGAGCTAGGCTAACATTACATCCCGTTACCCTACTATCATTTTCATCACTTGTATTATAATCAATGCATGTGTTGTTGTGGTATAATTTTTATTTTTGATTATGACATCTATTGTTTGATGAAATTTTTTTTGTAGGTCCAATCGTCATTTTGAGTCAATTGAATGTTCTATGACATCACTTTAGTGTTTGTTCTTGCTGACTTAGTTTCTAGGAATGTTGTTTTTTAGGAGACCTCCGATGCTGTTTTGCTATGACACGCAAAGTGTGATCGTTTTATAACATTTTTGATCACCCGTAACGCTTGCCCTTCGTGTCTCAGTGTTCTCTTTAAACTTTGTTTACGAATAACTGCAATGCTATGCTAATTTGTTTCGTAGAATTTTAGCACAACGTTTTTAAATTTTTAATTTTTCTCATTAAAATTGTATTTCTGGACTTCAAGCACTATTCCATAATAAAGGGTCCCATTCCGCTTGTAAGTAGTATGGGATTGTATTTCGATATTTTTGTTCAAAGTTGTTAACACGGTCCTCAACCTCGATATTCCAACGTATTTCTATATTCAGTAGAGGTTAACCCACTGCAGATGTGAGTGGCTCCAGCAGCATCACTACTGTTGGTTTAAATCGGCTCTCAAACTCGAAATTTAAACATAATATAAAAAAACAGATATGAACCTTTCATTCTTGTGACTAGCCCCAACAGCATCCTTACTGTTGGTTTAAATTGGTCCTCAAACTTGAAATTGTAGTATAATTTGGTAAGCTATTGGTATAAAACATTCTATCTTATGGGTGGCACCAACAACATCCTTTTTTTTCTTAGCATTACAAGCTGATTGGTTTCGCAACTAGCTTATTGATTGTTCTAAAAAAAAATGTTCTAAATGCACTTTCAAAGTAATTAGTTGAGAGCTTTCTATGCAGGTACCATTTTTGCATTAGTATGATTGTGTGGCAAGTACAATCATACCCTATTGCCAGGGAGTCGAGCAAAATTCCTAGACCAGACCGGGAATTGAACCCAGTGGTATTGCTTTATAGCTACGCCTTTACCGACTGAGCTAAGGGAGGGCCCATTGTATTCTTCTCAAATAAACTATCCACACTTTTGAGTGGCTCCAACAGCAATCTTACTGTTGGTTTAAATCGGTCCTCTAGTTCGATATTTCAAGTTCTTATTTTATTCTATTGAAATAAACCGCCCACACTTGTGAGTGGTTCCAACAACATCCTCATTGTTGGTTTAAACCGGTGCCAACATTTGAATAATATACCGGGAACATAATTAAAATATCTTATTCGCTGCCGAAGTCTGTTGAATTCAGCACATCGTTTACCAAAACGGATCCCGTCGCAAACCCAACAATTTTATTAAACATCCCAGTGATTTCTCGTAAAAGTGTAGAAGTGTCCTCGGCTTCCAATAAAGCGAGTATCACTTCAACATATCCCTTTCCTTATTTGACCTGCATTCGGGCGAGGCAGGCGCTGGTTATTGCCTTAGTTTGAGATCACCAGTTTTTATGCTGTAATGTATGCTAGATCCAAGCATCATCTGTTGGTTCTCTGTGTAATAACAGCTGATCTGGCAATAATGGAGTAGCAACTTCGGGCGATCAATCATGCTTATGCATCAACATGGTTCCGAGATCGATCCAATGTTTTGGCATTGATATCATCGTATACACGTACTCTTCGCCTGGTACCCTGTATTCCCCCTTACCCTTTGTTATTAAATATATGTATGATATGTACGTTACAGAATATAATATTTGTATTTGCAAAATCTGGCTGACATCCACTGGTTTTCTACTGAAAAACCAACATTAAGTATGCATCAATATCTTAATAGTCCTGGAAAAGCTGAGGAACAAAGATTATCAATCCAGTCAACAAAGATAATATTTCAATAAAAAGATATTTGACTGTTTATTACCAACAGAGTATTCTACAAGACATGTTCACCTTAGCGTACTTGTGGCTCAAAATTAAACAACCAATTCTTTTCCTGCGAAGCACACGATGACGACCAACTCTTAGAAGCACTCTTAGAAGCACCAATCTCGCAGAGAAATAAAAATTCACCAAACAAAATCCAGTTACTCCTTAACGGGATCGTTAAAAATTTCAATCATTAAAAAGTTTCATATTTGTTTCCGCAACCTTTGCACGTGAGTCTGCCGGATGTGCCGCAACGCGTCGATGAAATTCAAAGCCTAGCAGCATACATATGTATGTGAGTATTTTTTTGTTTGTTCCTAATGCTCCATTGTAGTAGTAGCAGTAGTACGATGGAATCCACACGACGATAACGCGTGTTAAAAAATAATCGACTGCCAGCGGATTATGCTCGCTGAATGAGCCTAGGGAAAACTTTTTAACGAACTCGCGCTCTGACTTTGACAGTCATCCGCTGTGACCGACGAACAAAACAGCTTTTTTCCTGCAGTCGTGCCAACATAGAAATCATCGCTCAAATAAGTCACTATCATCACGCTGAGGGTGACTTATCACTGAATGATAAAACTGATCCCCAGCTCCCAGGCGAAATTGTGTCCATTGTTCCTAAAATGGCACAAGCAGCATCCGGTCACGGGCCGGCACAATAAGAGCAAACGAAGAATTATGGAGTCATCCCAAGCTGGCAGAGCGTTTGTTGACCATGCCGGAGTCATTAATAAATTTAATTCCTAATTTAGCGCACCAAACAGTCGCAGTATCGACCTTCCGGGAAATCTTACCAACCCAGGATCCCATCGGAATAGCCACGAAAGACGACGATATTACCCACGAACTCGCCCACTGTCAACTGTCGTACGGTGACGGATGTGCGTATGTCACCGCGAGACGACCATGGAAACTTTTCTGTATTGGACGTAGTCATTTATCATTAATGAGCTATTCCTTCTCCGGGAGCCAGCCCTAATTCCGGCGCTAATTCCTCCGGATGGTGGACAGTTGGGAATTTGCTCGCGGTCATCACTCTCATTAGTTTGCGGGATGCTGCCGCCCGCTCGAGGGGGCTTTTCGGCTTTCACCCTTCGCAAAATACTTGACATTTCCCAACTGGATGATAGATCTATTTTCAATCCTTTTTTTTGCTCCCCAGCAGGGCTGCCCGAGCATTGAAACGAATGTGCCAATTTAGAGGATTTTCACTGTGGAGTGGAAAAAATGCGCCACTAAAGGAAGAAGAAGACTAGGAGGGAAAAAACCATCGATATTCGTGCAGTTCATTTCGGTCCAGCTCTCATTTATCAGCGACAGAAGGAGCAGGCCTCGATGGTGCGTTCGTTCATTGTCGTGGCCGTATCGTCCGTCGTGCTGTGCATTTGAAGGAGGGTGGCTTGTGGCATCTCTCGTCATTGGCATACAGTCGAAGGTTTGCCGGGAGCTGGGCGACTTAGAGGAAGTCAAAGTGTATGGTGATGACAGGACAAATGCGCGTTCCTAATTCGGTGGAATCCCTTACATTTGTCATGCTTCGCGTGGGTTGGGGGGTGCTTGACGAGTGGTTGGAGTTTTGTGCAAAATTTGGCTAGTGGCGGATTCCATGCCATATGACCGATAAATGTCGAATTTTTCAAATGATTATCTCCGATTGAGATAAAACATTGCATAGGCTTTCGGTATCGGAGACTGACCAATTTTCACTGATGGAAAAAATAATTAGATTCTCGAGTACGTTTTGAAAAGGTCGAAAGTGTTTCCGCACAAGTTATATGCAAACAATTTTAACTCGAAAATTGTTGATTGTATGAAAAAACGGTCTAAACGCGAATTATAGCAAACTAAAAGGGGTTCATGGAGAGAACATTAGACTGGTCAAAAAACAAAAGAAGTTTGCGTCGACCATCAGTTGAATCGATAGTGTCGATACTTTGTTACACAATATTTTGCTATCGGGCGTAGCGTTTTGTCTATTGTTTCAGTTGCCTATTGTTCGTTGCGCGAGTGAGCGAGTGAGCATGAGAAGTTGTGGTTCGCCGGGTAAGATGGATATCTTGTAACAAATAACCCACTGTCCCATTTTGTAAGTTTCTCTTGCGGCATCAGTACTGTTGGTGTAGATTGGTCCAAGTTGGCTCTCAGGCGTTAAGGGACTGTTCATAAACCACGTAGACCGAAATTTGACACTTTCAAACCTCCCCTCCCCTATCGTAGACTTTCGTAGACATATACCAACCCCCCCTTAAGTCTACGTAGACTTTATCAAATTATTTTTTTTTCAGTTTGAGGAAAGGTTTATGAAATAAAACTCAAACAATCAGGTTATTCAGTTATTCATTTTTATTTTGTTTCATTAAAATACTGCATAAATAAAAAATAACAACAATCAATTATGCACATGCTAAAGATGCCCACACAATGGCTGCTTGAACCGATTATAAAAGTTCATCAAGTCAAGTCAAGTCCAATGATTTCGACAAAACGTGATTCTATCCATAGAACTTCCGTAGCTGCGTTCTCGTCGACCTCACAAAGAATTTCTTCCTGGCGTTGCTGCAGAATCTTATTTTCTTCGACAAAATATCTGCCTTGTGGATGCTTTTGCGTTGATCTGCGTTCATTTTTGTCGCAAAATGCAGTCCACAGTCAACGCATATGCGGCTATTTTTGTTTTTACTTTAGATATCAAGTTCAGTTTATCTTATTTAAAAGTTTTCTAAAGCAAGTTGACGTCTTTCCAGACCTCTTAATGTATTTTCTACTTTGTCCCACATGCGCTTAAACCCTCTACTAAATGTTTGTCGAATGGGAGTAAGTTAACTATCAAATATCATCACATTCACGTAAAATAATCAATGCCCTAGTAGCACACTTGTTGCAAATAAATCAAAGTAACTGCAATGTGACTCTATATGGTCACAATCAAGTTTCTGCAACCAATTATGACAGAGATGTGCTGCTTGGGTGGTTGACAACATAAACTTACTATTGAGTTGGTACCATGCATTCGAGCTATCGATGTTTTAAAAAACGAATAAAGAAACACAACCAACACGCTCAAATTACTGTCTCTTGTTATCCCTTTTTTCCTCTCAAAAAGTTAATTAAAGACAGTAATTTTAGCGTCTAGCATTAAACCCCGTTCAGATTGCAACATACATTACGATCTTAATATCAAATGCAACGCAAATTATTTTTGGTGAAAACTAAAGCCTGTCAACGTTAATTTCGGACACTTTAATTTCTGTGAAGATTTTGAATTATTTCACGGATCGCTAAAACATTTCACTCATGTGACAGCTGAAACTCTCCACTTTATTTCGTGGTACAACATGTTTACATTCTTGTAACATTCAGTAAAATGGCGTCGAATCAAGTCGACACGCATTTTTTACGAACGGCAGCGAAATACGAATTTATCGCTACGCGATTCTGCCAAGAAACTAAAATTCACAAAAGTAACGTGTTATGTGTTTGCAAATCATTTGGCCAGCATTTGACTGTGGATCGGAAGGTTAGAAGTGGAACAAATCGAAAAGTATGCTCCCAATAAATGGAGAAGAAGGTGATAGCCATTATTGAGAAAAATCCCAATCTTTCTGTGCGAAATGTAGCGGGAAAGTTAAAATCATACGTACAAAAAGTGAAGCAGGGGCAAAGACTGAAGCCATAAAAAGTGAAAAAGGTGCCCAACTGTTACGACATGTAAAATTTCACTGCAAAAAGTCGTGCTAAGGTGCTTGACACCAATTTTTTGCAAACATTTTCTTGTATCACAATGGACGACGAAACATACGTACTCGAAGACTTTCAATAGCTTCAGGGTCTGGCTTTTTATAACGCAATATAAAGGAACGCCGTTGTCAAGCATTTCCAGACAAAGAAGATGTCCAAATTCTCGAAGAAGTATTTGATTTGGCAGGCCATATGTAGTTGTGGTTGAGAATCTAAAAGTTTCATCTCTACCGACACTATCAATAAGAATGTGTACGAGAAAGAATGTCTGCGGTTGCTATTGTTTATCAGTAACCACGACTCTCCAGTTCTGTTTTGTCACTATGCGAAATCCGTCCAGGAATGGTATAAGGTACCAGAGGTTAAATACGTGCCAAAAACATCCAATCCACCAAACTGTCCAGAACTTCACCATATAGAGAAGTACTGGGCACTAGTTAAGTGGAAACTCTTCGAAACTAAGCAGAAAGCAAATCGCACCGATGATTTCAAGAGAAGATGAAGAATCGTCACGGCGGGCGTTTCCGAGGATACCGTACGGAACCTGATCGCGGGTGTACCACAGGAAGTTCGAGAATTTAACAGAAAGAAGGATTAACATCTTAATCAACTTCTTCTTATGAAGACATAAATCTTTTATTGTGAAATAAACAGTTGTATTTGCAATTCCAAGCCTTTTCGTAATCCACCGGTGGGACGCCCCTGGATTTTGATTGTGAGTGCACAAAATTTTCTCACGGACAATTTCTTGTTTCGACGACATGACTGGAACTACTGAATGTATAACTATGAAACTTGGCAGATGTAAAATAATACACTATGGATAAGATCTACTCAAATTTCTAGGTTTTTTATTCATACGATTCAAAAGTTACAGAAGATTTTCTGTGTGCCATTTTTATCGAATACACCCTTTATGATTTTAATTTGAACATCGATGTCACTTCCCATTTGGCACACTACAACCTTTATTAGTTGTAGAGACTTGATAATGACTTAGCAAGTCATATTTCTGATATTTCAACCGAATGGCAACAAGTGCTACTAGGGTTGGTTTTAAACATAGAATATGTTAGAAAGATATCAAGTTTATGTTTGCGGTTAAAATAAACTAATTTTATGAATCCTGGAGGGTTTGAGCTGTCTAGTTTAGAAGAAGTCTGCACATTGTAGACGAAATACACGTATCTGTCAAGATAAGCAAAGGTAATTGGAATTAAATGGAAAATACTAACTTTTCTTCTAATTTCTAGGTAACTAATTTTATTTTTGGATTTACCTGGAATATGTGTGTTATGACGGTATTTTTCTCTTCGTGGAGGGTATGAATATCCGTTTTGTAGAGAGAAAAAAAATGTCTACGTAGACTTTTGGTATATCCCCCCTCCCCCATCGTAGACAAACGTAGAGTTTTTCGAAACCCCTCCCCGCCCCTTAATTTTCTACATGGTTCATGAACAGCCCCTGAGATGAATTGCCTTGTTTTCCTTATGAAGTACCACTATCACACTTTGTGAGTAGCCCCAATAGCATCCTTACTGTTGGTTTAACCAAAAGTACTAAAACGAACCTTGCTGCTACCCAATCCTGTTATCCTAAATACCAGTGGTTTCTCGTGGTGCAAAGGTGCCACTGTGGGGTAGGTCGAGGCACGGACAAGTCTGCCAACGTATTTCCAACCTGCCGTACACTGACGGAACTTTCAACACTTTCTCTTCATATCTTTCATTCTAGCAATAACATTAATTTTCACTCTTCGTGCCTCATGGTGATGAGCGAACATCTCCTTCTACATCGTAAACTTGCTCGATGCACTAAAATCAATAGGATGCAAAGCTCGTTTAATCACGTCTATGTTAATTTGTGATTCGTGTCGATAATTCAAATTTTTGAACATTAACAACTTTAACGATGTACAACTAGTTAAAGAACCACAACCATCTGGGTCAAGGAACTATATGGAAGAGGTACCGTCAGCTACATCAATAGCATCAACTTCGTCTTACACACTTAAAAATTATTCACGGGCTCGGTAAAACTGTTCATATTTAACTGATATTCGGCAAAAATCGAACGATGCCGAGTTTCAGCATCACTTGAAACTATAATATCTGGTCAATTCATTAATCAACCAATTCTCGGCAACACTAGGAACCGAGCACAAACGTTAACCAAACTTCAGCCGACCTCAGCTACCTATCATACCGAAATATTGGTTTTGAAGTGCTGTAAGCCGTTGCTCGGCTTTTTATCTGTCAACCATCATGTGCCATATTGTTTTCATTCGCAAGTATAGTAAGTCGTATGTTATTTGTGGAACGGTGGAAAAACGGTGAAATATGAGCAACATCTCGATTAAATGCATCAGCAGGATATAAGACTCCACGATATTTTTAGTAAGTACAAATTAATTAAATTATCTATTCCATTTTAGATTTTAGAAGTCGAGCATACTTAATATGTTTCTTCTGTTGATAAGTAGTTAGGAGCTATCTGGAAAAGCTGCAGTGGTATTTTAATAACCACATCCGGAATCAACATTGGGATCCGGATAGAGTGACGACTGCACGGTTAAAAAATGACGATCAAGGTATAGCCATTTCAAACCACAGAAAAGGCAGGATTGGAAGAAGCAACTGTCTTGAGTCTTGACGAAATCAAAAGATGCGTTTCACTGAAAATTTGCCCGTTTACCGTGGATGAGTCACTAGTGCAAACCAAAATCGCAAAAAAACAAAACAAATGTTATCAAGATACAATACGTTGTAAAGTACGTTAAATAGTAACAAAATAATATTACCTACGTCAAAATTGTCAGTTATTATAGTATTTCACTGAAGAATTTCAACTTCGGCAGACAGTGTCAAATAACAAATAACGGAAACGTCAGATGTGTGCACGACGCAGTGAAGATACGCATAAAACGGTGGAGTCTGCTTGCCAAGAGCAGGTTAAGGTTGAAGACTTCGTAATTATTTTTCTAAATCAATGATTGAATTGTCCTTGAATTAGTAAATCTGTTTGAACATATGTGTGAGAAATTGGAAATCAAAATCTAGTCTTGAGCTTACCACTACACAGGTATCACAGGTAAGTTAATCAATCAATCGAGAAAAACTTTTCACCAATTTCATTGTCAACAATACATCAAAAAATGCCTGTCAAACGTTTTTTTATTTCAACCACCAGGGACGCGGTGGTGTATCAAACCGTGCGTCCAGAGAAACCTGAGCCACAAACGAGAATAGGTTAGTTGTGCAGATTCCAACAAATTAAATTAAATGTTTTGGCAGCAGAACAGCTGTTTTTCACCTAGAATTGTTGGTTGAATTGGGTAATATGGTACATAAGTACACTGAAAATTTATTTTCGTAAAACAGGTTTCTATTTAAAAATAGAAAAATAGTAAAATAGTATATTTTATGAAACAATTGTATTGCTTTTTATGTTTATTTTTTTGTCGTAATGAATTGCCTAATATTTTGGAGTATTTTGCTGTGAAATTTTTGGAGTTTCCAGTGGTTTTGTCAGGAATATTTTGTGCACCATTGAGAAAGAAGAAATCATGAAAAAATGTTATGAAAGGATTTCAATATCGCTGGTTCGTCTTAGATGATTATGCTGGGCTACTGTCTTACTACGCGGTTTGTACATTTTAGTCTCTCATCATTACGTGCTAACGGCCATTTTTTGTCCATGGGACTGTTTTTTGCAAATACTACCGATGATCTAACGGATATACGAATAACATTTACAAATTCTGTAATTATGCGTATTGCACAAAAAGTAAGAGTCAACGAAAGCTGTGCTGTGAGTTCAGTCAGCATCTTCATGTTCAAGGATGTCCACAAACGAACATGCTGAGTCATACCTGAGTTGAAGGACACACCAGCTCGATTTAGCACTGCATTTAATATGTATGTTTATCAAGGAAACGTGATATCTAAGAACATGCTACGCGCTAACAAAAAAGTTGATGAGATATAAATAAATGTGTCTGATGATTGATTAAGTAGGTATGTGTTAAAAAGTTAAAATTGTTACTTGTTTGGTAAGATCTGTATAGACGTTTAAACTTATAAAACAGGCTTTTTTGTCACGGTTCTTTCGAGACAAATCTAGACAAAATCATCAAGCTGGTCATTTATACATAATACCTAAGATAAGGATGTATTATTTGTACTCTAAGGTATTCTCCAAAGCAGTTCTAAAAAAATGCAATATTCTAAAGAGCATTTTAATTGAGCTGAAATATGAATTCAGTGTAGGAGGACTTCATAAACCACCGACCAAGAAACCTCAAATGTCGTTCAAATACACCATTTTAACCAAGTTGTCGTCCGTCGTTTGAACAATGTATTCGAATTCTTCTAAAATTACTCAAAGCCGTACACAGAAAAAAATAATTAATTTTAACAAGCGCGTAAAATTTCCGCTCGTTTAATCCCATGCCACAGGAGGCGTAAACAACGCAATTGGTTGTAGTCCTTGATGTGCTATACAACAATGTTCGCAATCTTTCATACAAGAGGCTTGATTCAGGCGTTATCTGGCTTAAATTTACATAAAATATCCCATTATTTTCTTCCAAATCTAGCATTCCCTTTATGTGCATTAGAAACCCAGAAAATTCAATGTTTCTTTTTATCTGTGTATCTATGGAAAAAATATAGGTAGTTATTATCTTGTTTGAATGATATGCTGACTGCAATTTTAGACAGTATTTAATCCTTGACTCATTTCAAAATGTGAGCCTCTCCTTAAAGACTTCTGAAGCCTGTTTGAGTCAATTTGTTTCAAATTCTTGTTTCGTCAATATGTGTGCAAAATATGACAATCCTTAACAAAAATATGTTGAACACAATGTTCGCCAGCTGGTTGGTTCAATTTACTTAGACTCAGTTATACCCCGCCAGCTGGTTGGTTCAATTTACTTAGACTCAGTTATACCCCGTTCGCAATAAAACCTGTAACGTGATATAGAGTACCTTGATATCGGCATCTTTGCATCTAATTTTCACTGGAAATAACGTGCATGACCATTGATATCAAGATTCTCTATATCACGTAATATAGGTTGTAGTGCGAACGGGCCTCGTTTGCCAATAACATTTGCATTTTAAAAAATGGACAAAAATTGCCGATTTTTCATGGGTTTACCTTCACCCACACTGACAAAACTACCCATGCAGCATCAATCATAGTAGCTCATGAGTCAGCAAACAAAATTTGACAGCTCTATCAGTCGAACTCAAACCGTGAAGACAAAAACAGTGAAGCAACTCTGTTCAGAAGTGTGCGCGTTCAAAGAACGGCACCCCACCGCGTCGAAAACATACACCGTGCGGCACTTTGTGAGCGCCGGATTCAGCCGTTCCGGCATCTACAACATCTTGGCATTATCGAGACAACAATCAGAGCATCGAAAGAAAGCCCGGTTCCGGACCCTGAGCGGCAAGAAGCTCCAAATGATGCTGAAGAGGAAGACCGAGGGAAAAGTGGCTACATCGCTGCGTGCGCATGGCCGGGAGGTCGTATCAACCGGCCAAACAGTGAAAAAGTACCTGGCAAACATGAACATACATGTCAGGGAAGCGGATGTCGTGTCCACTGGTTTCGGAGCTGCAGGCAATAACGCATCGGCAGCGGCTGAATAAGATGATCAACTCGTTTTTCCCGGCGAATCGCGACGTGGCGGTGGTGATGGACGACGAGACCTATCTCACTCTGGATGGCAACGGCTGGCAGACCATTTCGTATTTTACTTACTCCACGAAGGAAGTGAGCTCCAAGGTGAAGTTCATTTCACACACCAAGTTCCCAACAAGTTGCTGCTGTAACTGACAATCAGCGAGAAAGGGATGTCAAAGCCGCTCATCTTTCGCTCCGGACTGGTCGTGAACGTGGAAATTTATAGTACGAAATGCCTCCCGGAAGTTGCGTCGTTCGTCAAGAAATACCATAAGGTGTTCTGGCCGGATCTGGCGTCGGTCCACTACTCGAAGCGATCGTTGGAGGAGATGGAGCGGCTGAATATCGATGTGGTACCCAAGTCTCATTTATTTCCTTATTGAGGTTCCGACGCCAAGAGCCCTGCCTGTGCGGCTATGTCCTGCTGGGTTCCAATCCAGCGCTTGTTTGCAGATTTCTTGTCCGCTCCTTCATAGTGTGTGGCCAACCCACCTCCACTTTCGTTCTCGAATTTCCACTGATATCGGTTTCTGTTGGCATCGACGATGGAGCATTTGAACATTTGAGATGCAGTTACAAACCGCAGGCTCCGGTTGATTAAGACCTGCAGCTTTTTAGTATTCTCCGCTGATACGCACCACGTCTCACTGGCGTATAACAGCACAGATTTCTCGTTTGAGTTGAAAATTCGGATTTTGGTGCGTTGACTTATCTGGTTTGACCGCACAAATTTTCGTGGTTGAGTCTGTCGAAAGCCGGAAAGTTGCGTCAATCTTCTCCTGGATCCGGTTTAGGATGACTTTGCACAGGGCTTTGAGAACAATACACGGTAGCATGAAGCCTCGTCAATTGTCGCACACAGTTAGATCCCATTTCTTAGGAACCTTTCTAAGACGCCCTGCATCCCTTGTAACCTTGCCAATAAATA
>JASCZW010001178.1:0-130696 GCA_034211315.2 Aedes japonicus
TCCTTCTTTTCTCTGCTCTTTGAATTGGGCATGTTGATTTGAGGCTTCTGTTCAGCTGCTTTCACTGCTCGGATGCGTCTTCGCTTCCGTGAAGCACCTTTTGGAGAACTGAAAGATGTTCCCTCCTCAACCAAGTCCGAATCAGACTCGTCATCTGACAGAGGAGCCAAAGGATTTGTATTGTTATGGGGTGGTGAAGCTTTCTTAAGCATTTCTGCAAAAGATTGCCTTGAACGTTGTTTTAGCGAACGTTCCAATTTTCCCCCGCGTTGTTTATACGCTGGGCACGACGAGAGAGCATGAGGAGGAGTTCCCTCGCAGAAAACGCATTTTAGTGTATTATCTGCACAGGGACCAGCCTCATGTTTCTCCCCGCAAGTTGAACAGCGTGCCTAATTGCCGCAATGGGAGGCCGTTTGCCCCATCTACTGGCAGTTTTGGCAGATCACCCGCGGTACCAACAACCGCACAGGTAGCCGGAGTTTTTCTTGTTGTACAAAGTGAGAAAGGACAGAGCCAGAAAACGTCACCCGACGAGTCTGTGGGGTTAACTTTTTTGCACTTTTGCAGCTTTTGCACTTCCAGTATTTGAACTGGGGGAAGCAGAGGGTTGTTGAATCGGCTAATCGCCTGCTTTTCCAAAATTTCAGGGCACAGACTCGCCTCTGTGACCACTCCTACAATCTCCACATGACGAGCTGGAATATAAACTCGATATTCGAGTGTAAAAGCTGGGAGGCAGCAATCTCATTAGCCTGTTTCAGGTAAGAGACGACAAAACGGAGTTTATTAAATTTTACTCTCGTGATCTCTGTCACGGCTGAGAATTGCTTCGTTAGCTTCGTTGCTTACACTCATTGATCTAATGGTGACTGGTATATTCGCATTGTAATCAACCAATGGTTCGTATTGAAATGCAGCATGTAGTCAATTAAATGATCTTCACTCCAATTCTAGACGAACAATAGAACAGGGACCATCAACATTTGTAAACAAACACTTATGAACCTTTTTATCACGCAAGCCACGCAAACCTATAGCATCATCGTGTAGGGGAAAACTTTCTTCTGCATGATTATGGTACTAGTTTGCGTGCGTTGTCCATTCTATTGTTAATCGAGAATATACATCTCGCTTCGAGGTGTCACCAATACAAACGCTCCAGTTTATACGGGCATCTACACTGAGGTTGCTTATTACACAGGTATTACACAGGCGATTTAAAAAAAAATCCTAAAATAACCGAGTAAATCTCTGAATCCGCTTAAAAAGCCGTAATGCACTAAAACCTCGTAAAAAGCGTTAAAAGTTATGTTCACACGCGTTTCTGGCCAAATTTAAGCGAACATTATCTACTCACGTGAATTCCGAAAACTACTTCAAATTCCGAATACCCCATAGAAAATTGCGAAGTAAGCGACTCCAGTGTATTTTCATTTTTCGCATAACTTTTGAAAATGTCCTAAGTAACAATGAGTGATTCTATCCTCTATTTTTCTTTTTTGTTAATTATAACGCCATTATAAAAGTTTCCAACGGTTTCTCATTACAAAACGAAAGACGGTCTTGCTGTCTAGTATATTCCCATACAAAATGACAATTTGGTTTTTATAATTTTTTCTCATTTTTCAGTTATTTTCTCCAATTTTTTTCTTTATATAAACCTATTGGGAACCAAGACGAACCAAATGAAAAAAATCAAGAAAATCTATCGAGTCGTTCGTGAGTTATGCTGTCACGAACGGACAGCATTTCATTTATATATATATAGAAGATAGCCTGACATGCGACAACTTCAATACGTGGAATCAGAGGAAAATTCACTCTATAGAAGGAGTAGCACTTTTTGATCCCCAAAAGTACTCCACCTCCACGTGAATCCTCAAGATCAAGCCAAATATTGTTGAAATCGTGAATCGGAAGATCGATTTCGGGTGAAAGCCATGTTTCACAAAGAGCGAATGCATCACATCCGATATTGTGAGCTAAAAATTTACATGACTCCAATTTAGGAATCAAATTTCGATAATTCCACTGTAGAACAGTGATCAAATCCCCGACCTCATTTGGAAAATTATCCTTCGAAGGAAATGATAGCTGCAAGGAGGGGCCACTTTAATGTTAATGTCTTCAAAAAGTTTTCACTAGTGGGAAGCATTGCCATAGCAATGCTTTTAAGATGGTCAGAAATTTCGAGATACTTGAAAATACCTTCCACAATATCATCGAACGAGAACAGCCCAGATGAAGAGGGGGCTACTGTTCTTAAAATCGAGGCATCAGGGGTATTAGATGTCCCCGGGAGAGATGGGAAATCCTGTGTGTAGTTGGCACTACGGAAACCAGGAGGATTCGGATTATCCTTCTTTTCTCTGCTCTTTGAATTGGGCATGTTGATTTGAGGCTTCTGTTCAGCTGCTTTCACTGCTCGGATGCGTCTTCGCTTCCGTGAAGCACCTTTTGGAGAACTGAAAGATGTTCCCTCCTCAACCAAGTCCGAATCAGACTCGTCATCAGACAGAGGAGCGAAAGGATTTGTATTGTTATGGGGTGGTGAAGCTTTCTTAAGCATTTCTGCAAAAGATTGCCTTGAACGTTGTTTTAGCGAACGTTCCAATTTTCCCCCGCGTTGTTTATACGCTGGGCACGACGAGAGCATGAGGAGGAGTTCCCTCGCAGAAAACGCATTTTAGTGTATTATCTGCACAGGGACCAGCCTCATGTTTCTCCCCGCAAGTTGAACAGCGTGCCTAATTGCCGCAATGGGAGGCCGTTTGCCCCATCTACTGGCAGTTTTGGCAGATCACCCGCGGTACCAACAACCGCACAGGTAGCCGGAGTTTTTCTTGTTGTACAAAGTGAGAAAGGACAGAGCCAGAAAACGTCACCCGACGAGTCTGTGGGGTTAACTTTTTGCACTTTTGCAGCTTTTGCACTTCCAGTATTTGAACTGGGGAAGCAGAGGGTTGTTGAATCGGCCAATCGCCTGCTTTTCCAAAATTTCAGGGCACAGACTCGCCTCTGTGACCACTCCTACAATCTCCACATGACGAGCTGGAATATAAACTCGATATTCGAGTGTAAAAAGCTGGGAGGCAGCAATCTCATTAGCCTGTTTCAGGTTAGAGACGATAACACGGAGTTTATTAAATTTTACTCTCGTGATCTCTGTCACGGCTGAGAATTGCTTCGTTAGATCACAGGTAATTTGATATACATTCAGAGGCTTCATTTTGGGCTGAAAGTAGACAACCCATGGACCACCCGAGTTCATTGGATACGATCGCGGTCTGAATATTTTCTGTGCCTCCCCATCATCGGGTGGCAAAGGTACTTTTTCAGACAAACCGTCCATGTCGAAGAAACCTCTTCAACATGCACGATTTGCCTTACTCGTGGGAGCGTGGAACGCCCCCAACAATTTAAATCACACACAAACACAAAAAACACACAAATTAAAGCTTAACTCTAGTGGGATGAGGGACAGGGGAAAAAAATAACTAATATTACTGATCTGTGGCTGCTGTTACTACTGCTACTGCTGCTGACGCACCGTATGCACGAATGTCGCAATTCTATGCGGGGAGTGGGGAGCGGTGCACTGTTTGGGTGTACGGGTGAATGTGATTGCCTTCGGGTGCACTCGCTCAACGCTGTCGGATGACCGTTGGCGATGTAGTGGTGTATCGATGATTAGCGTCACCACGCCGAGATGAAGCGAAAATAAGCGGGATGATAATTCGCCAGCTAGCACTAATTGATTTTCTTATTGCACTGGAAAACCACACTGCTTACATAGAAAAAAAAAAACTCACTTTTACTCTATCCACTGGAGTGATTCAATTTTGAGAAAAAAAAACTAATAGTTTCGAAGGATCGCACTCGAATAAATCTTCCCAAATAACGGAGCGCCGGATCGAACGAAGTTTTTTCTTTCGCTGAACGAAGTGGAACCGGTTATTCAGTAAGTCAACTAGTTTTACTTAGTTGAATAAAGTTTGCATTGAAACACAATTCCGGATTTAGTTCTTATTGAAATGAGTAAGTAAATTTTCTCTTCTTGTAAATGTAGTCAATGTTTTAATTTTGAATAACAAAAGTTTATTAATTTTTAATTTCAACATCCAAATATTATATTTTCTTGTGTGATTGGTTCATACTGCCACAGTAACCGTGCCAGCGATTATAAAACATTGGGACGTCCGACTCAATGAGGTCTATACAGGTGGAGAAGAAGTGGTTAAGTTGTATTAGTGTTATGCAAAATTCTGTCATTGTGTTCGTGAGATGATGCACAGCCTGTTTTTTTGTAAACATGCGTGACGTAGATCTCCAAAAACAACAATTTACAACAGCAGCAAATCGCAAGATGGAATGTTTATTTGCGGTAATTGGTATAGTTTTTTTAAAAGGTTTCAGCTGAAATATGCCTTTTTGTGCACTAAAAGGATGCGAAAAAAAACTTAACTTTCTTTGTTATGATTCGTTTGTTTTTGCAGTTTTACGTCACTACCCGAAATCATGGATTGTTTACACATTTTTCGTTACTAATCACGACAAACACCCTGCTCTTCGTCCTCTGTATAGACCTCTCTGCGTCCGACTAACCATAAATTCTTGCTGTAAATCTGTAATCGACAAACGTGCTCACGGAGCACGTTGGTAGAAAACGCCGTCCGTGAAAATGAGAAGACCATAATCATCCCACACCACCTGCAACTTTTCTTCGGTGTGACCATTTCACAGAATCTGGACACCATTCTGTCCTGCAGCCCAAGAAGACTGAGATGAAAATTTCAATCGCGAATCATGAGTCCCGGAGAAAATGGCTAAATCAATCGTCCTCGTCATCTTCGTGGTCATGTGGTTAGCGGCGTCACCCGTCGTTCAAGCGATTGACATGAAGTGAGGGTTCGATTCCCGCTGCAACCTGTGGAACTTTTTGCAAAACAAAAATGCCCAAACTGGTCCACTGGGTGTCAAGTTGAGTTGTTCGTTTTAATTCGCTCTATGTTCAATGTAAATGCAAGCACAGGACCCATTTAACACTGACAAGCACGTTTGACAGTTAACAAACAAAATATTATTAACAGTTAATTCGACCCGAACTGCAGTTTCTATAAAATTTCGTGGAGAACCAATAGTAAAGCCTCACACTAATAGCATAGGGTTTCATGGTTCTTTAGACTGAATATAATAAAGTAAAAATGTATTAATTCTATGACATCAATTTGTTCACATCAACACGCAGTCCTACACACTTAGAAAATTTTACAGTATTCGGTCATTTTTTACCGAACCTTCAACAGCTGAAAAGGATTTCGGTGAAATTTTACAGTATTCCGGTAAAAAAAATTACCGGAACTTACTGAAAAGTTCGGTGTAAAATTCAAAATACTGTAAAATTTTCTAGGTGTGTTCGTCAAATTTGCAGTTATGTCACTGACATAACTCACTCTTTCGTTTTATTCTTAATTTTTGGCCGGGTTCCGAACACTGTATGCCTCAGTTCCTCAACCCTCATTTTGGCTCTGTCTTTTTTAAACAAACGTGATCTTTTTTTTGTAGCAATCTTTGAACAGGATACGAAAAAAACAGTATTTCACTTAATCTGAGTATTAATGCAGTTAAGAATCGATTTTCCAATCACCATGTAAATTTTTTTTTAAACATTTCCGGGAACTGGACTCATGCTGGCATCATTTATGCATCTACCAGCGGTAGATGGTCTTGGTGATAGTCACGAAGAAAATGAATATAAATCTTCTCTCAGGAAGTACTAGCACACTGGGACAATCTCCATGACACCTTCGAGCGAAAGAGTATCACGAACCGGTTCATGATGAAGCGGCAGCTTCTCTCGATGCGGTACAATGAGAGCGAGCGGTTGCAGGATCATTTTTCACGGTTCGATCAGCTGGTTTGAGAGATAAAGTGTGCTGGTGCTCGAATGGGAGAAGAAGATGTAATATGCCATTTGATACTGACGATGCCAGACTCGTTTGATGCCGTCACCACAGCCATGGAGACCATTTCCGAAGGACTGACGATGGATTTGGTTCGACAAAAGTATCTCGACGTAGAAGCTGAACGCAGAGGCATGAAGCTGATACGGAGGAAGCCTCTTTTGTCGGAAAATCCAAAAGCAAACTGATATGTTTTGGCTGCGGGGAGTTCGGGCATAAACGTGCTGAGTGTTCGAAGTCCAGTGAGAAGAAGAATAGTGCACTGAAACCGGCGAAGAAAACTGGTTCTCAAAGTGCGAATGTGGGAGCAAAAACGGTAACGGTGTCGTTTGTGGCTGCGGAAACCCACCGTGAAGTGGCGGCAGTTTCTAAAGCGTCTGCGGTGCGATAGTTTTTTTTTTACAGTGGGGCATCAGATCACATGTCCAACGACAACTCACTGTTTTCGAGTATGGAAAAGATGAACCGTCCAGTTGAGATTCTGACGGCTAAGAACGGTGTGAACTTGCGTGCTAATTATAAGGGTCGTGTTGTTACCAGTGCTTTAGTGGGGGATGAGAAAATTCAGATCACTATGGAAGACGTGTTGTACATTCGGGATCTGTCATTGAACTTGCTTTCGTTGCGGCGGCTTGAAAAATCCGGGAAAAAAGTTGTGTGTTTCGCCGGAAAAGTTAGTGTCGAGGACGAAGAGGGAGTTGTGGCTACCGGAAGGCAACTGGGACGTCTGTACTGTATGGATTTTGTAAGTGAAAAAGTGAAACCTGACGATACAGCACTGGTAAGCGGTCGAGTGTGCAAAAGTTTGCAAGTGTGGCATCGGTACGGCCACCTTGGCAACGAGAACCTCATGAAGCTTGTGCGGAAAGAAATGGTCGAGGGAATGCCAAAACCGACGCGCGAACCGTTCGAGTCGCGGTCGGAAAAGCGTGTTAGCAGGCCTCATGAAATCGTACATAGTGATGTTTGCGGCCCCATCACCCCGCTGTCGTGGGATGGCCATGCGTATTTTGTCACGTTTACAGACGACTATACACATCTGGCAGTGGTTTATCTCATGAAGAGTAAGGATGAAGTGCGCGAACGGCTGATGGAGTACGAGGCGATGGTGACCGCTCACTTCGGAACAAAGATCGCGCGCCTCCGGAGTGACAACGGGGGCGAATATATCGGCAAGGCTGTAAAGAAGTTCTGCAGGCAGAAGGCCATCGGGCTGGAGACAACAGTGTCTTACACGCCTGAGCAGAACGGGTTCAGCGAGTGGCTGAATCATACAGCTGTAGTAAAAGTGCCTGCAATGCTCGAAGCTTGTGGTCTTCCAAAAGTGATGTGGGGGAAGCGTTGTACACGGCGATTTATCTGCTCAACCGTAGTCCAAGTGCTGCTGTGGATGGTGATATTACACCATACGAGGTTTGGTACCACAAAAGGCCGGACGTATCGAACCTTCGCGTTTTCGGGAGCGAGTGTTTTGTACATGTTCCTAAATTATTGAGGAAGAAGCTTGATTCGAAAAGCCAGAAGGCAGTGTTCATGGGCTATGCGCCAAACGGTTTTCGTTGCTGGGACGGTGAAAAAGTGTTTGTGGCTAGAGACGTTATTTTCAACGAGTCGCAGTTCGGAAAAATCACAGCAGTGAGCGAAGAAACTCGAGATGAAGATAATCGAGTAATCATAACGGAAAGTTTGCGCAAGCGGAGGCTGTCGGTATTCCTGAACTCGTTGTTGTTCCAGATCCCGGTTCAGAAGCTGGGGGCAGCGTCGCTGCTGATGATTGGGAATCGGTGGATGATTCATCGCAAGGAGCAGTCGGAGGTGTTGACTTGAGTCCGGAAGTGAATCGTGAAGAAACCGATAATATGAGAAGAAGTGGAAGAGTAATTAATCAACCGAAATGGATGGAGGATTACGAAATGGATAATGATTTGGACATAACGGCGTTCACACTCAATGCGGAAGAATTTGTGGATGATATTCCGTCGGACGTTGAAGTGTTGAAGACCAGAAGTGATTGGCCCTCGTGGAAGAAGGCCATTGAGGAAGAGCTGGCTTCTTTGGATAAAAACGATACTTGGACCCTTGTTGAACTGCTGAAAAGTCGAAAAGTGGTGGACAATAAGTGGGTATTCAAAATTAAGCGGAATAGTGATGGTGAAGTAGAACGAAACAAAGCCAGACTAGTGGCGTGCGGCTTCTCGCAACGGCGAGGTTTTGACTATGTGGACACCTATTCACCGGTAGTGAAAATGACCACCTTGCGTGTCTTGTTGGCGCTGGCTAATCAGAAGGATTGGGAAGTGCACCAATTAGACGTGAAGTGTGCATTTCTGAACGGTGTGCTGGATGAAGAAGTGTATATGCGCCTGCCGTCTCGTTTTGAGCGGGGAGATTCACGTGTTTGCAAATTGAATAAGGCGATTTATGGACTAAAGCAGGCTTCAAGCAAGTGGAACTTGCGTTTCCATCAGTTTATGATCCGTTTGCAGTTCAAACGAAGCGAGCACGATCCATGCCTGTACAGTTGGTCGGTGGGCGGCGTTGTGCTCTATGTAATGATCTACGTGGACGACATACTTGTCATCGGGAATTCGGTTGAAGCAATACGGAAGCTGAAGGCGAAGCTGTGCAGCGAGTTCGAAACGCGAGATCTTGAAGAGGTGAAGTCTTTAATGGGCTTAAACATACATCGTGATCGCAAGACAGGAGTGTTGACCGTAGAACAGCGAGTTTACGTGAACAGTGTTCTTGAGCGTTTCGGAATGAGCAACTGTAAACCGTCTGCTATTCCGATGGAGCCCGGTCTGAAGCTCGAGAAGAAGAAGGATACGAAGGAGATTACGACCAAGCCGTACAGAGTTTATCGGCTGTCTAATGAATCTCATGGTAACTTAGAGGCTGGACATCTGCGCGGCGGTAAACTATTTTGTGGCGTTCCAGTGCTGTGCTACGGAGGAGCATTGGGTGCACCTCAAGCGGGTGTTGCGCTATCTCTGAGGAACGGTTGACTACAAGCTCGTATACCGTCGACAGGAAGCACCACCTTTACTTGCAGCGTATGCGGATGCCGATTGGGGAAATGACCCGAACGATCGGCGCTCGGTCTTCGGGTATGTCATCAAGCTGTACGGTTCAGCGGTGGCGTGGGCAACACGGAAACAGTCGTCAGTAGCGCTTTCGACAACGGAGGCGGAGCTGATGGCGCTTTGTCTGACAAGTTGTGAGTTGATATGGATGGCAAACATGCTAAGCTCTATCGGATGTGTTGTGAAGGAACCAATCCAAATCTTTGAGGACAATCTACCTTGTATTGCTCTAATCGTCGAACCAGGTAAGCAGGAAAGGTTGAAACATGTAGATATCCAAAATTTCTTCGTCCGTGAGTTGGTGGAGAAAAGTAAGCTGCGTGTCGTGTACCTGCCAACGGAACAACAAGTTGCCAATGTCATGACGAAAGGTTTGGCATCACCAAGCTTCCGGATGCTACGTGAAATGCTGGGGATAATCAGTTGAGGGGGAATATTAAGTGTGTAACGCTGAGTGATGATTTACCCAAATACAATTGATTCAAACTAACAGTGTAGAGAGAAACGTCAAATAAACGAAATTCATTCTGTTGTTGTTCTAAACTAAAACACACGTGTTTTACACTTGCTCTGCCGATTGAAAGAATTCAATAAAATTAACCAGATTTGAACATCGGTTCTGGTTCATGATACTTCTCAGTCATATTTTCATTCGTCTCATGGCTGAGAAGCTCCAATCGCATCCAGCTTAGCTTATGGGAATGAATGTTAACGCCTGAAGGAACCTCTTTAATTAAATCCTAGAGGGTTTCGTGGAATACCTGTAACTAGAAATGGGGAATACTAATTTTTCTTCTAATTTCTAGTTACAGGTATTCCACTAAACAGCTCATACCCTCTAGATTTCAGTTGAATGCTTTTTATTTGCCATCCTAAAATTCACTGGAGCTGAGGTCTCAACATCTTCAAGCGTTATCAGAGATATATTGAAAGTTTATGAATTTGGATCATGTTCCTAGAGATTCAGAAATCTAAGTAAAATGGTATATTGGTTTGAAAGATTTTGCTTTGTCAACAAATATCTCCCTGGAACTCGGGTATTGAGATTTATACGCGTAACCAGCAATATGTTTCTGCTTACTGGATCATTAATTTAGAGGTTCTTAGTTCTAGGTAAAATGATAAATTGTGTGGAATGGTTTTTCTTTGTCATCCAAAACCTTTTTAAAGATAAGATCCTAAGATCTACATGCATTACCAGAGATATATTGATACACTCAGTAGCAAAAAAAAGCCGAGCAAAATGTTGCTTCCAAAAAACGCGTTGTTCAACCTTCTGTAACTTTGTCAATTATCAATATATTTGGCTGAAATTTTGACAACATTATAACCAATAATTCGACCTTGTGTGACAAAAATGTTGGTTAAATTTATAAATTTGAAGTTATCATTAATGGTATGTCCAAAAATGACTTTTTTTCACATATGTTATGATAACTTCAAATTCATAAATTTAACCAACATAAAATTTCTGTCACACAAGGTCGAAATATTGGTTATAATGTTGTCTAAATTTCAGCCAAATATATTGATAATTGACAAAGTTACAGAAGCTTGAACAACGCAGTTTTTTGGAAGCAACATTTTGCTCGGTTTTGTTTTTGCTACTTAGTGTAGTTAATGCTTAGGGTTCATATTGCTAGAGATACAGAGATAGAAAAAAATCATAAGATCAACAACCGTAATTAGTGTTCCGTTGATGATTTATTGCTTTAGTACATATTCCTTAAGGTTCTTACAACAATTAGGCATAATATTCTACATGCGTAACCAAATATTTGTAGACCAATGGAATTTCATGGAAGTTCTTCAGAGAACATTATGGATTGTTTTCAGTGAACTTCATGGAAGTTCACCAGAGAACATCAGGGAAGTTCTGCAGAGAACATCAAGCAAGTTTTTCAGAGAACTTTATGGGAGTTTTTCAGAACATTTGGAGAAAGTTCTTCAGAAAACTTCTAGGAATCTCCGCAGAGAACTTCAGGGCAGTCTTTCAGAGATCTTGAGGGAAGTTCTTCAAAAAAGTTCTCTAGAGAACTTCAGAGAAATTCTGCAGAGTACATCAGAGAAGTTCTTCATGAGAACTTCAGGGAAGTTCTTCAGGACACTATATGAAAGTTCTTCAGAGAGTGAGAGAGAGAGAGAGAGAACTTCAGGAAAAATCTTTACAGAACTACAGGGAATTATTTCTGAGAATTTTAAGGATGTTTTGCGGAGAACTTCTGGGAAGACCTTCAGAGAACATAAGGGAAGTTCTGCAGAGAACTTCAAGAAGTTTCTTAAGAGAACGTCAGGGAAATTCTTCAGAGAACTTCAGGGAAGTTTTTCATGGAAGTTCTTCAGAGAAATTCATGGAAGTTCTGCAGAGAGAGAGAGAGAGAACTTGAGGGAACTTTTACAGATAACTTCAGGGAAGTTCTTCAAAGCACTTCAAAGAAGTTTTTCAGAGAACTTGAGGAAAGTTTTTCAGAGTACTTAACGATATTACCTCAGAGAACTTAAGGGAAGTAATTCAGAGTACTCCAAGGGAGATCTTCAGAGAACTTCAGAGAAGTTCTGCAGAAAACTTCAAGAAGGTTCTTCAGAGAACTTCCGGGGAATTCTGCAGGGAACATCAGGGAAGTTCTTCAGAGATTTTCAGATAAGTTCTTCTTGCAAGTTCTTCAGAGTACATCATGGAAATTCTGCAGAGAACCTCGGGGAAGTTCTGCAGAGTACTTCGGGGAAGTTCTGCAGAGAACTTCGGGTAAGTTTTTCTGCAGAGAACTTCGGGGAAATTCTTCAGAGAACTTCATGAAAGTTTTACAGAGAACTTCAGAGAGGCTATGTACAGAACTTTCGGGGAAATTTTGCAAATAACTCATGGGAAGTTCTTCAGAGAACTTCTTGGAAATTCTGCAGAAAACTTTAGGAAAGTTTTTCAGAAAACTTCATGAAAGTTCTTAAGAGAACGCAATGGAAGTTCTTCAGAGAACTTCGTGGAAGTTCTTAAGAGAACTTCATGGAAGTTCTTCAAAAACTTTATAAAAGTTTTGCAGTGAACGTTAGGGATGTTCTGCAGAGAACTTCAAGGAAGTTCTTAGTAGACATCATAGAAATACTTCAGAATACGACATTAATTATCTTCATGGAATTTCAAGGAAGTTTTTCAGGGAACTTCATGGAAAATCTGCAGAGAGCTTAAGAGAGGAAGAACTTCAGGTGAGTTCTACAGAAAACTTTAGAGAAATTCTGCAGAGAATTTCAGGGACTTCTTTCTGAGAATATCAGGGAAGTTTTGCAGAGAACTTTTGAAATGTTCTTCTGAGAACATCAATGAAATTTTGCAGCAAACTTCAGGGATGTTCTGCAGAGAACATCAGGAATGTTCTTTAAAGAATTTAATGGAATTTCTTCTGGAAACTTTATGGTAGTGCATGGAAGTTCTTCAGAGCACTCCATGGGCTTATTTCAGGGAACTTCATGGAAGTTCTTCAGAACACATCATGAAAAGTCTGCAATACACATCAAGCAAGTTTTTCGGAGAACTTCAGGGAAGCTCCTCAGAACACTTTATGCAAACATTAATTGTTATGTTATGTATTCTCCGTGCGAGGAGTACCGATTATGATGTAGAAGGAGATGTTCGCTCATCACCATGAGGCACCAAGAGTGAACATCAATGTTTTTGGCTAGAATGAAAGATGTGAAGAGAAAGTGTTGAAAGTTCCGTCAGAGTGCGGCAGGTAAGAAAATCTAACAGATGTTTTTGAAAATTGAGCGAAAGGGCATGTATCCAATGGTACTCGAACCTACCCCACAGTGGGATGTTAGGCAAAGATTGACGTCTATGGTTCGAGTACCATTGGATACATGCCCTTTCGCTCAATTTTCAAAAATATCTGTTAGATTTTCCTACCTGCCGCACTCTGACGGAATTTTCAACACTTTCTCTTCACATCTTTCATTCTAGCCAAAAACATTGATGTTCACTCTTGGTGCCTCATGGTGATGAGCGAACATCTCCTTCTACATCACTTTATGCAAGTTCTTCAGAGAACTTCAAGGAAGTTCTGCTGAGAACTTCAAGGAAAATCTCCAGAGAACATCATGGATTTTTTCAAACTGCAGGGAAATTTTTCAAAGAACTTCAGGCTTGAAGAACTTCTATGAAGTTTTCTGAAGTATTCCTGAAGTTCTCTGAAGATTTTTCCTGAAGTTCTCTGAAAAACTTCCCTAAAGTTCTCTGACAGACTTCCCTGAAGTTTTCAGAAGAGATTACCTGAAGTTATCTGTAGAACTTCCCAGAAGTTCTCTGAAAAACTTCCTTGAAAGTTCTCTGAAGAACTTCCACGAAGTTCTCTGAAGAAATTCGATGAAATTCTCAGAAGAACTTTCCTGAAGTTCATTGCTGAACACTCCTGAAATTCTCTACAAAACATCACTGTAGTTCTCTGAAAGACTTCCCTGCAGTTCTTTGAAGAAATTCCATGAAGTTCCCTGCAAAATTTCTCTGAAATTCTCCTCAGAAGTTCCCTGAAGTTCTAGGAAAAACGTCCTTGAACTTCTCTTAAGAACATTCATGAAGCGTTTTGAAGAATTTCCATGAAGTTCTCTGCAGAACTTTAATGAAGTTCACTGACAATCTTTCTTGAAGTTCTCTGAAGAACTTCCATGAAGTTCTCTTAAAGACTTCCCTGGAGTTTTCAGTAGAGATTACCTGAAGTTCTCAGTAGAACTTCCATGAAGTTCTCTGAAAAACTTCATGAAGTTTTCTAAAGAACTTCCATGAAGTTCTCTGAAGAAATTCGATGAAGTTCTCTGAAGAACTTTCCTGAAGTTCTCTGCCGAACATCCCTGAAATTCTCTGCAAAACTTTCCTGAAGTTCTCTAAAAGACTTCCCTGAAGTTCTCTGAAGAACGTCCATGAAGTTCCCTGCAAAATTTCTCTGAAGTTCACTGAAGAAATTCTATAAAGTTCTCTGAAAACCTCCATGAAATTCACTGCAGAACTTCCATGAAGTTCACTGAAGAACTTCCAGGAAGTTTTCTGAAGAACTTGCAAAAAGTTCTATGACGAACTTCCATGAAGTTCTCTTAAAGACTTCCCTGAAGTTTTCAGTAGAGATTACCTGAAGTTCTCAGTAGAACTTTCATGAAGTTCTCTGAAAAACTTCCTTGAAGTTTAATAAAGAACTTTCATGAAGTTCTCTGAAGAAATTCGATGAAGTTCCCTGAAGAACTTTCCTGAAGTTCTCTGCAGAACATCCCTAAAATTCTCTGCAAAACTTTCCTGAAGTTCTCTAAAATAGTTCCCTGAAGCTTTTTAAACCGTACTTCGTGTCCCCTATAAAATGGACACTTCGCCTTATATAGTTTAGTGGTGTTTTAGTGTTGTTAACGGCGTCTTGTACCCACCGAGCTGGCACGCTGCCACTCGGTGGTAATAAATTATCAATGTCAAAGCAGTTCGTTGTTTCATTCGTTTGTCGTCGTCTCTCAGTAATAAGTAAAATCACAACTTAGGGCCTGGTCTCACCCTGGACAAAACATAGTAGTCGGTTTTATGTCGTTTGTCGTCGTTTCTCAGTAAAGAAATAATTCAGAAATAACAGACGAAATAAGAACTTTGATTAAGTTCTCTGAAGATCTTCCATGAAATCCTCTGAAGAACTTCCATGAAGTTCTCTGAAGGACTTACCCTAAGAAAAACTTCGTGAAGGCCTTCGCTGAAGGAATAAGCTGTGAAGAACTTCGCTGAAGAACTCCGTGAAGAACTTCGCTGAAGTTTGTGAATAACTTCGCTGAAGGTATAAACCAAAGTTGTCAAAAGAACGTACCAAAAAATCCCATATAGGTGTTATCAGCCTCTTATGTGCTCTAGCGATAAATCTTAGTTAGAGTTCATAGTCAGACCAGCGCCACACAGAGAAATAATTCTGAACTATGAAGTCAACCGTCTGGAAGACCATGATTACTGGAGTAAATTTCTTGAAAACAATGAATTCATTTATGATCTAGATATCAAAATACAGATATTACAAAAAAGTTACATGAACACCAGAACCAAATGACGGACGAATTCTGATCTTATGTGTACACCATTTCAAAAGCTCTGACCCTTCGAATATCTTTTTTCAAGATGCCATCTTGCTTTATGTCAATATTCTCGAGATACAGATTATACAGTAAGTTTACATGCATATAGCGCCTCGTAGTGAGATAATTCTCTGCTGCTGATTCAAGCCTCTGGTAGCACATAATTTAACAAATAAGCTTCCTGAAAACAGTAAATTTTTAAACGATCTAGAACCCCAAATACAGGTAATACAGAAAGTTCACACGTGCACTGATACTACGTAGCGGACGAGTTCTGAATAAATGTGTACACCATCCGAAAGGCTTCAATCAACCAAAAATCTTTGTCGAAGACGCCAACTTACTATGTGTCAAGGATCTCGAGATTCAGCATACAAAGTAAGTTTACGTGCATACATTATTCTGAACTTTTAAGTTTACCATTCTGTAGGCCTTGATCTACTGAACAGCTTTGCTAAGGGAAGTACCTTCCTATGTACGAGGGATCACGAGATATTTTCTGATGAAACAACAAAGGTAAATGCCCATATATCAATACTTTTCATCGATTTAGGAGTAGAATCAACACTAATTACTATATCGAACATGTTTTGAAGAATCACTTGATACTCTATGCTTCGAATCACATCGATATTTTAGTATTTTCGTGTTTGAAAAGCCAGTTTTTTTATCTCAGCAAGCATATAAGCCAGTTGAATATAGTTTACGGTTTAATTACTATCCAAGTTGCAATAAAAGTTTTAATTGGTTGCTGCATATTACGCGGAGTTGAGGAATAATACCTTGTATTTTATAATTCAGCTCAAATATCAAATTATCCCTAAGTCAATAATAACAAATGTTCGTTATGTTATGAACATTTATTTGAAATATACAACAACTTAGTCAACAATTCAACATATTAAAAAATAAATCAAACAATTTTACTAAAGTATTATATTTTTGCATCCCTTTAATTTTATCATAGTTCTCATAGCAGTTATAACGCAATATTCTCTCGATTTTTGTTTCTCAAGCTAGATAGATATATCATATGCAATACATCTTAGTTTTGCTTTGAGTTTCGACATGTTTTACTAAATTTGGTCGAAAATTGAGGTCATCAAACATAAGCCGAAATATATCGCGTAAACACGTAATGTAATAGTACAAAATTAATCTACAATCAGTCTTCTTGTTCAACCAGGCAAGCGTTCACACACGATATGAGCAGTAAGGATTTTTATTATTTCTACTTGTTTCCACTTTTATTTTCGTAAAGATTAGTTAAAAACAATTTATGCAAAAATATATAATTATAATAGTGTGCCAGTCTTCTGGCATCAAACCAAACATTTTGGGTAAAAAACGGAAATGTCCGGCTATCGTGCAACGTTATCCAAATAGGAAGCGGAAGCGTACATTATATGTTGTAGTTGTCAACAGAAATACGCGCAGCAGCTGGAAGCAGCTAGGCGCAGTTAGTACGACCAATCCAGAAAACTTACTGGTTTGACCAGTAAGTTTTCTGGATTGTTTAGCATATGCATCTACAGTAGAAGTTGGCAGGAACAGCACAAATAAAACATGGTAATCAGGAAGAAGAAGATCCCGAAGTGATTAAACATCTATACCACTACAAGGACACAAGGCTCGATGAACAGTTGAAGCTATTTTACTAGGGCGCAGAACTGGGAAATTCACCGATGGCAGTCCATCGGATTTCTCTTTCGAAGTGATAAAGTGCTATATATTTTGTGAATGGCATCATTAAGAGAGAACTGACCTAATGCCATCGGTTAATAAAACAAAAATGGCCAAACTGTCTGTTCAACTATCGCAAAGTCACATTCCACTGCGCCGCTAAAAAACTGCAATATTTTGTTCCATCTGCTAGTTTCTGGTATTTTTAAGTGTGCGCTTTATCACCTACATCAAATAATCCGGTGAATCATGGACTGACATAATGTGTTTAAAATTTAATTTACATTAATGAACGAAAATCATATCACACACTATGCCACACCACGTACTAACATACGTTTTTGTATGAAAAATAGTCATACATGAAAAAAAACCTTCGATGGACACAAATTTTACCTCTAATAAAAAGAACCTACCTCTTCATCATTAACATAGTGCAATATTTCCGGCAAATGTAATAGCTTAGCTAAGCTTGACTGACTGCACGTATGGTTGCTACTCCGTGATTGATTAGTGTCAGTGAAATTGCACAATGAATCAACTGAATGGGGCTGGGAGTAACCGATCATTCTCCCTGTACTGATGCCGGCAATGGAACCGATCCGCGGCGGAATCGGTCTACCAAGAGAAGTCCACCAAACATCGATGCCTGCCGGATAGCGGGCGTCCCGAGAGACCCCCCGAGTCCCGGAGCCGAGCCCGGCAGACATGAATTACTCCGATAATAATTGTGTTATAATATCGGGAAACACAACGGAAGAAAATGTACGTCAAACTTGCTACTCTAACCTATTATGGTAATCTGAATAACCGAATAAGTTGACGTCCAAGCGTATAATTGCTTCCTCACTGAAAAAAACAGCCTTCTTCTTTCCATCCGCGAAATCGTTAACACACCTCTTGAGCATTTTTCGACTACATTATCATTCCTCTTAGGAAAAACGGCAAATAAATCAGTAAAATGGGAAGCGCTCAGCAGCAATCAGCAAACGTGTACAAATCGGTTCGTTTTAGAAATCAATTTACACCGGATTTTAGTTCTATTTAACAAACAAATGATGTTTAGGTATGACTCTGGTCATAAACACAGCATCTATCACACGCGACTGTTATTATTGAGATTCTTATGCGGATAAATTTCATCACACTAAAAAAAAATTGAAATCCGAATTCGGCATCGTTTAGGCACAAAACAAAAACATATTATCTTTAAATAGATCGCCATCATGCGTCCTTCGAATTTTCCTAAAAATATAACAAGAATATGGGATTAGACGAATACTTACCGATAAAATTAACAGAAATCCAGCTATCGATCCGTTTTGTTGCTACCATTTCCAAATCCATTTCTCTGTTCTTTCCTGTGTTTATCATTCCGTGATCTTTTTTCAATTTTGTTGCTGGATTTCACACATACTTCTGCTATGCTCCATTTTCAACAGTGTAAACATGAAATAAACGACAAAAAATTTGTTTGCTTGTGTGTGGCTTTGAACACTTTATAGCAAAGTTAGTGCTTCGATTATAGGGTTTATATCTTAGCTATTTTCTGTTGCCAGAAAAGCACGCAAATAATGTTCTTTTGAACTACGATCAAATCTTGCATCATGCCAGTATTTTGGGTGTAGGAACTGCAATGAACTTGTTCACGATTATGTTCACGCACATAGAGCGATTGTTCTTACATCAACCCGGTAAACACTTCCGAAAGGCGCGCGGTGATATCGTCACTGAAAAACGGTATTTGCGGACACTGAACTAAGAACTTTATGTACCGAACAAGATACGGTTTATTATCGGTGAATGTTAACCGAACGCGGCGGTGGTTTATTATTAACTGACTACATATCATCTGTTTTCTGTTCTGCTGCCTCTACGCAGTAGAGGTGGTTTGAGCAAAACAATAGACGATCGTGAGGCGATCGGCAGTTACCTACATGTGTATGGTACGGTGACCGACGACTTGGTTAATGGAAACTGCGAGAGTGAGTGACCACACGCTAGGGTGGTTCTCGCAACATATTTTCAAAATACAGAACTTAATTATTGGCACGATCATAGCCGGCCACCTTGAAACCTACGGATTTCAATGTCACTTCAAAAGTAATCTAATTGCATTCTAAACTTTAAAATTCTAATTCAATTCTTGGGTATTGGCTCGCCCTGGGCGCTGCCTAGCGAAACTGACGGTGTTGCGCCTCGACGGATGAACTTCGGATAGATGGCTTGTATTTGGAGTCCCGTACGTGAAACGGCTTCGGATTTCTTGTATATCTGTGGCTTCTGCGGTTTTCGGTACATCTGCGGCTTGATTGCTAACGGTGAACAGGATGGCAGTACTGCTTCTTCGGGGGGTGCGGTCGATTCGTCTTCCTCTTGGATACGGACGATAGGCATCGATCGCTGGTGGGAGTCCTCTAGGTTGTCCTGCGATTGTCCTCGACGACGACGGAGGGGCATCAAACGTTGCTGCAAATGAGAGGGTGCTTTTTCACTTGGATTTATGTACAATACAACAACTTGCCTGGAGCGGAGGCCTCCGTGGCCTCCACGGCCGCTTCCAGCGGCGGTGATGTCCAACGATTGAAAACGGTTGCAAAGTTACCAAATCGGTACCAAGGTGGGTCCTGACGGTTGCGGTGAGCTCATACCGCGCCATGAGACTGATCCGGTTGCTACAGGATGCTCGATGAGTTGGCCAAACTCCGATTGACACTGCAGCTTCTGTACCAGTTAGTGATGTCAGGATGTACCTCGGCGAAACGTGACGAATTAGCCATGCAACAAACTGAGTCGGTTACCGACTCCAACGGATTACTCTAACTAGAGTTCGACGGACAAGACCTTTTGAGGACGTTCACAACTACCATCACCATCACATGCGTTTGTACCTCGAAACAGGGGCTATTGAGTAGGGTCTTGGACTGATGAGGTTGGCTCCGAACGATCAATTGTCCCGGTGACCCGGGACCGGCAAAACAGCGACTATGGGGTATGAAAATTCCGATAATTTTTTGAAATACTGATTAAAAACAAAACTTACTGGAGCGCGCAGGCCACAAGGACCTCCGCGGGTTCCGAAGCACCACCGGTGGAGGCAAGTTATGCCTCTTCGCTGGATGAGTTTGCGTTGTCCCGTATAGGGAGGATGCAAATCTTCGAGAATGCCCTTCGGAAGACCCCATTCGCAGTGCGCACGTCTACCACACGAATGTTATCGTCTGAGCCTCTGAAAATGGTAGTCAGACGACCCAAATTCCACTTCAGCGGCGGAAGCCGCTCGTCCATCAGCAACACCATAGTGCCGACGGAGATATTGTCACGCTGACGTGTCCACTTTGTTCGGTTATGCAGGTCGGAAAGGTACAAAGTGGTCCACGTTTTCCACAGTTTCTGGACGAAGTCCTGCGCCCTTTGCCAAACGGAGAGACGGTTGGTCGGAATATTCTCCAGATAGGGTTCAGCGATGGCCGTCAGTGGACGCTGTATTAAGAAATGTCCAGGTGTGAGCGCTTCGAAATCTCCAGGATCATTGCTGATCGGGGTGAGGGGTCTGGAGTTCAAAATGGCTTCGATTTGCGTGAGCACGGTCTGCATTTCATCATACAACAGCGTCCGAGTTCCGATGACCTTCTTGAAAGCGTTCTTGAAGCACTTCACTGCGGCTTCCCAAAGTCCACCAAAGTTGGGCGACCTTGCTGGGATGAACTTGAATTCGATGCCTTCATTCATGGCGTTGCAGGCTACAGCGTTCTGGAATTGCTGCTGTTCGAACAAGTTCAACAGCTGTCGAAGTTCCCGCTTCGCACCAACGAAATTCGTGCCATTGTCACACATTATAAGGAGTGGACGTCCTCGACGGGCGGTGAAGCGTTTTAGTGCCACCAAAAATGCCTCCGTTGTGAGATCGGAGACTAATTCAACATGAACGGCCTTCGTGACTAGGCAGACGAAAACTGCAACGAAGCACTTTACTTGAGTACTTCGACGATGAGGATAGGAAACCAGAAACGGGCCACAGTAATCCACACCAACCTTCATGAATGGCGGGGCCGTTATTACCCTTTCTGGTGGCAATTCAGCCATCAGCTGTTCCAAACATCTTGGTCTGACTCGGAAGCAGGTGACACATTGGTGCAGAACCTTTCGCACCAGGTTTCGAATGTTGGGGATCCAGAATCGTTCTCTGGCACTAGCGATGACGACTTGCTGTCCGGCGTGAAGCATTTTCACGTGGTAATAGCAGATTACCAACGTGGCGAGAGGATGACGGGGATCAATGATCATTGGATGCTTCCGATTTTCCGAAACAGTTGCATTCCGGAGCCGGCCGCCAACGCGGAGTATACCATCTCGTAGTATGGGATGGAGGGATGATATTCTCGAGGAGTCTTTAACCTGATCCTCCCGGGATAAACTTGCAATCTCCAGAGGAAAGCATTCCTTTTGCGAGAGGCGAACCAGATGCAGTAGGGCGTCTTCGTATTCTTGCATGCTGATGTGGCCGATTTTTCGGGAGTTTCTGTTCGTGCTCTGCGAGTTGTGACGGAACCGACGTATTAAAGCCACCAGTCGAACAAGAGAGAACAGTGACGAACGTAGCGAGAATATCTCGCTTGAAGCAATTACTTGCACTGGCAGGGCTACGGATTTCCGTTCTTCAAGGGAAGCTGGATCAATCTGTTCAACGCTGACATCAGAGGTTATAGGCCAGACGCTTTGACCTTGGTGCAACCAAACAGGTCCGTTGAACCAGAGAGGCTGGTATTCCATCTGTGTTGGTGAAATTCCGCGCGAGAGAACGTCAGCTGGATTTTCGCTTCCTGCGACATGATTCCACACACCGCTTTTCGTCAGATGCTGAATCTCTGACACTCTATTCGCCACAAAGGTTTGCCATCGCGATGGTGCTGACGCAATCCAAAATTTGACGATGTTGAAATCAGTCCAGAAGTACGACGGAATAACTAGTGAGGTGGCTTGGCTGACCTTCTCGTAGAGATGGCTGAGGAGCAGAGCAGATGACAATTCGAGACGGGGCGTTGTCTGTTTGCGTTTCTTCTTCTTCAGGTCCCCAAGTGGTGCAACTCGTGACTTAGCCATCATTAGTTGAACACGCACGGAGCCATCCGCGTAAGTACAGCGGAGGTACAAACAAGCGCCGTATGCGTTATCCGAAGCGTCGCAGAATCCATGCCATTCGGTTGAGATGCATTCCTGGGTATATCCAACCCATCGCGGAATGCTAATGGATTCCAGGGAACAAAGATTCCGGCGATATTCCAACCAAAATGCCTGATGGTTTTCTGGGAGCGGATCATCCCAGCTCATTTCTAGCTTCCACAGTGTCTGGATGAAGATTTTTGCTACGACGACGACTGGCCCTATCAGACCCAGTGGATCAAAAAGCTTCGACGCGTCGGAAATCACAACTCGTTTCGTAATCACTGACGTTGTGTTCCACTCGGGCATGGTGAAACGGAAGTTGTCAGTTTTGGTGCACCAGACGAGACCCAACGTTTTCACGGTTGAAGATAGAGGCGAGGAATCCATTTCGAATACCGCTCGATGATCACGTCGATCCGGCTGCAACTCGCTTAGCACATTTTCACAGTTGGAGTTCCACTTGCGTAGTGAGAACCCTGCGGAGTCTGTGAGTGCGATCATGTCTTCGACCAGTCTCTTTCCTTCTTCGGGATTGTCAACGGCGGTGATCATGTCATCAACGTAAAAATCTTTCCGCAACACCCTCGCTGCGCCTGGATGTGTGGCTTCTCCGTCTTCTGCCAGTTGAACCAGACAACGTGTAGCGAGAAAAGGAGCGAATGCGGTGCCGTACGTTACGGTCGTTAGCTGGAACACCTTGATAAGTTCGTCGGCGTCTGTTCTCCACAAAATCAGCTGCAGTTTCAGCTGCTGTCCGGCTTCAAGACGGCATGATGAGGCAGAAAGTAGGGTACTGCCCCGGACAATTCTTCTTCGCTTATTTGTTTCATTTGCCCCATTGACACGTACTCCTCCATGAAATCCCAATACGGCTTCTTCAGCTGAGGGTTATTGGATAACCTTCTCTCCATACTAAGGAATCGTCGCTCCGCCACAGCTCTGGAGTCACCCAAATGACGAATGACGTGGTCCTTCCTAGGCAGGTTCACGATGAAACGACCATCTACGTCACGGGTAGTGATTTTCTTGAACAGCTCTTCACATGTAGACTCTTCCACGGAATAGGTGCTCGCCAGATGACAACTTTCGAGATCCCAGAAACGAGTAAGCTGTTCTTTGAGATCGGACATGGAACACATCGCAGTGGCTGTTGCTGCTGCTGAGATCGAGTTGCTGGGAACACGTCCGGAAACAACCCAACCGAGGACCGTGTTTTGAAACATTGGACCATCTTCGCTGAGCCTGAACCTTCCTTCTTGCAGCAGGTCGAGGTAATACTCGGCACCGATTATCATATCGAACTCAGGGTCAGCTAGCACAATATCTGGCAGATTCCACTGGCAAGTTTCGAACCGCTCACATGGGAGTGGAATCGTCAGTTTGGGCAGGACGTTGAACCGAATAACTTCTTTGAAACTCGAAATGCTATCGAAGTGTGGGGAGATTGTTCCGCTAACAGCTTTTCTCGACACGCTCCCGGTATTTCCGATTCCTTTCACCGATAGGTAACTCGGAAACTCTTCAAGCTTCATGCGATGACAAAATTCGGACGAAATAAAACAGCACTGCGAGCAGGAATCGAGCAGTGCTCTGGCCAGCTTTGAGCTTCCGTGAGCATCGCAGATACGCACAATGGCAGTGGATAAGAGAACTTGTCGTGTGGAATTCTTAGATTGTGTCGGAAGTGCTGTGGTGTGTTGCTGTGTGTTTGGATAGTCTGTGGCGAACTGTGGGTTGGTGCTATGCGATTGTGTATTGACAACTGACAATGAAGTGGAGGGTTCGGTGTGGTTTGTGGTGGGGGCTTTCTGGTGTGTTGGTGTCCCGATTGTGATTGCTGTGTCTGTTGGTGGTTTTCATTTGGGGGTCTTTTTGTCGTCTGTGGAACGGATGATTTCATAATGTCACTGTTCATCTCTGAGCGGTTCCATATCATTTCAGCAACGAGTAATTTTCATATTTTTTTATTTGCATGAAACCTTGCATACACGTTTTTGGGGAAGAAAAACGCCGTTTTGCATACTTGGTTCGCCATTTTGAATCTAGCCTTACTTATGAGAAGGGCCTATGAAAAATGCACATGATATCTTCAAAAAATTGTATCTCAGAAACGGTTTGTCCGATTGGTTTAGTGTCTTGGGCGAAAATTTAGACAATTGTTGGTGCTATATGGAGAAAATATGCACGGTAAAAAAAAAGTTTGGTTTTTGTGTTTTGAACTAAAATATAGATTTTCCCTTAAAAGTGACCTGTCAATATTTTTTTAATTATTTTTGTGTTATAGCTGACTTAAAATGCTATCTAGTGCACAGTGAGTTGTTCTGGAGAAAAATAGGTTACAATGAAAAAAAAAAAATTTATAAAAAATTACAATTTTTAAAAAAGCTATTAAGAAAAGTCAAAAAAGTTTGTCACTCTAATTTTATAAAAGAACATCAAATTTGCAAGCAAAAAGTACTTCGGTGACATTTTTCTAAGATGCACCGTTTAGAAGATATTACTGATTTAATATTGATTTTTTGATAACTTAATAAGTTTTGGCCCTTTTTGGATGTACTCCGTGTTTTTTCAGTTTCAAAAGTATTTTTTCCGAAAAGATTGGAAAATTTTGAGTTTAAATGACACTGACAGCTTAAAGATTCGAGTGAAATTCTCTGCCTTAAAAGTATTTTGAAAAACAAGTTACAAAATCCCACTATCAGGAACAATGATTTCTTCCAGTTATTTTTGGTGCGTTGTGCTGAAAATGTGCATTCAACTCTTGCATATCGCCTAACAGTTTAATCCATTTAAACTGGATGTGTTTATACTGTGCATATTTTCTCTCTATTGCCGAACATTGCCCCAGACATCAAACCGATGAGACAACTCGATTTCGAGATACACCTTTTTGAGAACTGCAAATGCAAGCTCCTCAATTAGCAAGATTCAAAAGAGCGAATTAAGCTTATTTTTCAGGGATGGTGATTGTGCGCAATAAAAAATAACATTATATGTTAGATATCATCAGTTTATTTTTATTCCTGTATTTTTATAAAATTATTGTTTACACAACTTTCTTAACAATATCGAATATTTTGGCATCATTGTCAGGACAGTTTGAATAAAGCTTTGCCTTTATTGTATTTTCTGATAGAGGAAGAAATGAGTGGAATTTTTGAGTTCCTTGAATTGTTTTTGCATTATTATATTGATTATTTAGCTGCAAAGACATATTTTCTTATTTTTCTGTAGTAGAATAACAAAATGACAACTTTGTAAGTTCTTCTTCTTTTCGTTTGTTTGCCCAATTAAACAACTCTCTTGCAGTCTTTATCGAGTGTTCGCGTTCTTTGGCTAAACTTGCTCTGGTAGCCATGCGTTTTATCGTACCTCCAATAGCATCGCATGGACCTTTTCCGTGCGATGTTGCGAAGAAATGCCATTCAGCGTCAATACCATACTTTGACTTAAATTTACAAAGGCTAGAAAAGTTTTTTCGGTTTTTATACTGTGAAGCAGCACCGTCTGACATTAAATAATTTTTTTTAATGTTTTTATTTTGATCAATTTGTAAAAAGTTTATCATTTTATCAATAAACAAATTAACAGCGACTGAATCATGTCTTAGTTCTTCAGAAATTATAATGAAGCTAAAATGTTTAATTTGCATATTTTCAGTATAATATATTACGAAAGGATGGTTGTGGCCTGTTGCACGTTCCAATGGTGTGATTGAACTCCATCCTGCAAAATGAAGCTGTAATTTTCAGAAAAGTCACAAATAGCTAAAAATTCACCATCTTGCAAGTTTTGTTTTGTAGTTTTCAAAAAATTGGATTGTTCGGTTTTTACAAAATCATGCGGAATCAAACTTTCTAATTTTGAGCTGAAAAATGAAACAAACTCATCGGTTTGCTTTACAATAGTTTCTAAATCACATCTGTCAGTGGTAACCCATTGTTCGAATGAAAGCTTTTCAACAAAGTTTTCTTCCAGTTGTTTCAATAAACTGTCTTCTAAAACTGAGGTATCTGGGCAGATGTAAAATCTTCGTAGATGGCAATGAGTTGTCTTATTTTCGCAAAGTAATCTATTCGTTAATGTTTTTAGATCATTCAAGACATTGTATTTTTTTAAGCTATGTAGAATTAAATTGACATTTTCATGCGTAGTGCAAACGCAAACATTATGTGTTCCTGTGATAGTCAATAGTTTACATTGCCTTGGCCGGAGGCTTGCAAATGATGAAAACCCTATTTTTACATTGACGTACATTTCATTAAAGCGATTAAAAGCTTCTCTCAATGTCATCATTAACAATCTTTTCTGAACAGCTAATCTCTTATTTCCTGTCTTTACGCTAACAAAATCTCTTTGGCCTGGCACGGCTTATATCATTGTCCTCAAAAAAATCAGTTCAAATCATCGTCCTCAAAACCAGTTCTTTTGTTTCATTACTCAAAGCTTTTCCAGAGCTTGAACCTTGAGATGAATCAAATACATTATCTCTTTCCTTTCTTGCATCTGATGCCATATTTCTACTCGTTTCAAATTCGTCTACAATTTTTTGTACTGACCATGATTTTGGTAACAATGATAAAATTAATAGTTTTTCTTGCCTTGTGGCTGAATTTAAAAATTTCATTTTCATATTTTCTATGACTTCATCAAACTCGTTTGCTTTTTCTGTTTTAGCGTCTAATTTAAAAAGATTTCTTCGTACACCTTCGACGATTTCAGCGCACTTTTTTTCAGGATAGTGAACATTTTTAACCTTACCTAAATCTATAGGCGAAACACGAATAGCTGCTATTCCTCGGTTGAATATTTCGACGTCTACAGGCATCGTGAAGTCTTCATTTGATTGAATTGTGCTTAGCGTTGACGCTGATGGTATCGTGACCAAACTTTCATAGCTTTGCGAATCAGGTACATCAGGTATGGTCTGAACAGTTGGCATCCTTGAGCCGCCGGCTACGCTTTGTTCTTCGTTTTGGGTGAGGTGAGCTCTTGAATCAATATGTAGACGGCAAGACGAACAAATACGAAAATCCTTGGTGTTGAGTGTGGATACCTTGGAAAATCCAATTGATTTTAGTTTTTGGATGATACCATCCGTGAGATATCGCAGCTCTTTCGAACACTGAATGTCTTTGAATGGGCGAATACATTTTATTTTACTCATTTTGTAATCTGTAACATAGACAATATTTTCCAATTGTTAGTTTTGTACGAAAATATCACAAAACATATAATTAAAATGTGTGTTTCAAACTAACCTTTGCACCAAAACGTGTTACACTTTCTTTTACAATTATTATGTTATCAAACAACACTAGATCTCGTTCAAAAACACAGGATTATGAGCTGAAATTACTATAATCACTATGCTACTAGCAACCTTTCTGCATTTACTGTTTGGTAGATACTGGATTAATTCATAACCGAGTCAGACATTATTATACAGCTCACGAGTAGAAATCATAGAATACTGGGTAAAGACTGTTGGAAGATAGGTGAAGTTGAACGCTCAGGTATCGTCGAACCTTCAGGTAC
Organism: Aedes japonicus; assembly: GCA_034211315.2. Classification (NCBI taxonomy): domain Eukaryota; kingdom Metazoa; phylum Arthropoda; class Insecta; order Diptera; family Culicidae; genus Aedes; species Aedes japonicus. The sequence continues at coordinate 27,515 of JASCZW010001178.1, forward strand.
GAGTTTGGAGAGTTGGAGCGAGGTAGATTTGCTGGCATAGGTATATTGTTATTGAAGAAGATTGTAAATTGTATATACCTGGAATGAATAAAGAGTGCGGCGGTTGTTGATTGAGGTATCAGTCGGCAGCCGTCTAGTTTGATGGAAGGTGACTAAGACTGCGTTCTTTTTGTTTATTATTAAGAAACGGTCATCGACGGAGCTAGCCTCGTTATGGCCAGCGTGGCCATGGTGGACTAGTTCCAACAAAGACCATGTTTATAATCACCAACTGTACGTAGTACAGCTAACTTTTATCTAATTACCTGTATCTAATACTTGTTAGCACGTTTTCAGCACAACGCACCAAAAATCACTGGAAGAAATCATTGTTCCTGATAGTGGGATTTTGTAACTTGTTTTTCAAAATACTTTTAAGGCAGAGAATTTCACTCGAATCTTTAAGCTGTCAGTGTCATTCAAACTCAAAATTTTCCAATCTTTTCGAAAAAAAAAATTTTTGAAACTGAAAAAACACGGAGTACATCCGAAAAGGGCCAAAACTTATTAAGTTATCAAAAAATCAATATTAAATCAGTAATATCTTCTAAACGGTGCATCTTAGAAAAATGTCACCTAAGTACTTTTTGCTTGCAAATTTGATGTTCTTTTATAAAATTAGAGTGACAAACTTTTTTGACTTTTCTTAATAGCTTTTTTGAAAATTGTAATTTTTTATAATTTTTTTTTTTCATTGTGACCTATTTTTCTCCAGAACAATTCACTGTGCACTAGATAGCATTTTCAGTCAGCTATAACATAAAAATAATTAAAAAAATATTGACAGGTCACTTTTAAGGGAAAATCTATATTTTAGTTCAAAACACAAAAACCAAACTTTTTTTTACCGTGCATATTTTCTCCATATAGCACCAACAATTGTTTAAAACTTCGCCGAAGACACTAAACCAATCGGACAAACCGTTTCCGAGATACAATTTTTTGAAGATATCATGTGCATTTTTCATAGGCCCTTCTCATAAGTAAGGCTAGATTCAAAATGGCGAACCAAGCATGCAAAACGGCGGAAAAATTTCTCACTTGTTCGTGGAATCGCTCCTCTGTATGAAGAAGGGAATGATGCTTCTTCCCGCACTGACGACACGAACCTTTACTGCAGTTCCGAGCAAAGTGACCCGATGATAAGCAGTTCATACACAAGCCATTTCTCCGCACTGCATCCTACCTCTCCGAGATCTTTAGCTTCACGAACCGCTTGCACGAAAACACTAGATGATAAGGTTCGGAACAAAAGCGACACCGACCGATGGACGTTGAGGAATGGCTGACACTTAGTTTTGGCTTCCTCAAATCTACGGAGATGGGTTTACTCGATCCAACTGATTGAAGAACGGCGCAGTGATTCTTTAGGAAGTTAATCAGGTTTCGATAGACGGGTACTTCCTTCGAATTGTGCGACGATTCCCAAAATCACAACGTGACTCCATCCAACCTTGAGCAAACCATGTGCACAAGAATAGTGCTCCAGCCGTCAGTATTTTGCCCCATTTTCTGTAGCATTTGAAGGTTCTTCTCGAAGTCGCTGATAAGCTGGCTTAGCGCTTCGTAGCTCTCCTTCCGCATTGGCTCAATCCCGAAGATGGCATCCAGGTATGCCTTGATGATGAGCTTTTGGTTATGGTAGCGATCTTCAAGTGCAGTCCATGCCACCAAGTAATTGGCAGCAGCAAGCTCGACAGAACTAATTTCTTGAAGAGCTTCGCCGGTTAGCGACGAACGAAGATATGTAAACCTGTCCATATCGATTGTCGTGAATCAGGCTTCTGAATGCGTCTCGGTAAGACACCCAGTCTCGTAACTTGCCGTCGAATGTCGGAAGTTTTATCTCCGGAAGCTTCACCCTGGAAATGGCTGTCCCGACAGCCATGACTGACGATCCAGAGTTCGCTGATGGTTTTCTAACACGCATTTCCATCAACGCAGCCTTGGCCTTGCAGAACCGGTTCTCCAGATCGGTAGCGATGGCCAGATTGTCTTTTTCCCTCTTTTTAGATTCACTTTCCAGCCTTGCCGTGCGAGCTTTCTCCGTTTCATCCTGTTTGATAACTTCCTCTTCTGCAGCTTCATTCAGAAATACCTCCACTTTATCACGTACCACAAAGAACTCAGAAACACAATTTTCCAGCAGCTGCAAACGAACTTCTACTTCTTGTTTATCTCGCTCTTCATCAAAATCACGCAAGAACTTCTCCACAAGTACTAAACTGTTGAGAAGGCGCTTCTCCTTCTTAAGCAAACTTCTTCAGGCATGATTGTCACTTAATCACTCGCTAGTCACCCCGAAAACACTAATCACAGTTTGCACTAAGAAGTTCGTTTGCACTGGGTACACGACACTGCACTTTTCAATCTTTTTCCGACTCCACACTGCACTGGTGACAGCAATCGACCGTAAGTTCCACGCACCGCGAGACGAATTGACCACCTAAATTGACAACAGCGAAGGGGAATTCAACCAATGAAAATCGAGCCAACCAGAGTTTCAGCGGAATCCAAGACCAATTCGTGACAAATGAACCACAGGGACCAAATCCACCTCAATCAATAAACACAATTACGCATGCAAAATGAAATTTATTTTCAATTGTTTCACGGTGTACTTTGTACCAACCCACAGTATAATGGCTCTCGTCGTGCATCGAAAGCTACAGACCACACATGCAATTGTACTTCTCTTTCACAGGCTCACAGCCAGTCCACAGTCGCCCAAATCGTTCCGCAAGAATATCGATTGACGATTCGTCAATCACCACCGTGTTTCCGCAGTCCACAACTGGTAAATTCGCCTCCACAGCAGCTTTCCACTTCCCGTTTTCCAGCTCAAGATGGCAATCCCAGCGCGCCAAAGAATCGCTCCCGCGATGGCGATTTTTCTTTACACTGTACTGCACAAAGGCACTTATTGTCCGGCCCTAGTGTCCTTTCTTCTGCGAAACAACTATTGAACCACGCACAAAAGTCTTTTACCGCGGTTGATCCGGCTCGAAGGACCAATTATGTTCACGCACATAGAGCGATTGTTCTTACATCAACCCGGTAAACACTTCCGAAAGGCGCGCGGTGATATCGTCACTGAAAAACGGTATTTGCGGACACTGAACTAAGAACTTTATGTACCGAACAAGATACGGTTTATTATCGGTGAATGTTAACCGAACGCGGCGGTGGTTTATTATTAACTGACTACATATCATCTGTTTTCTGTTCTGCTGCCTCTACGCAGTAGAGGTGGTTTGAGCAAAACAATAGACGATCGTGAGGCGATCGGCAGTTACCTACATGTGTATGGTACGGTGACCGACGACTTGGTTCATGGAAACTGCGAGAGTGAGTGACCACACGCTAGGGTGGTTCTCGCAACATATTTTCAAAATACAGAACTTAATTATTGGCACGATCAGAACTCAACCACATGGTCGGTCTGATGTGTTGCAACTCGGCTTGAATTATCCGTTCTAGAATTTCGTTCGTTGGTTGGTCATGTTCAGCTAGGGCGCGGTACTGAAAATTTAAAATATAAAATTTCAACCAAACAGACTCTTTAATAAGCAAACTGATTTGGTCGTCCTGAAAAGGACAGATTTAGTTGATGGGGAAGAAATATGGGTCGCGATTGAACTTGGGCTTTCTTTCTTGATTCAGCTCCTCATCATTGCAGTAGGTATTTGCAGGTGACGTGAGATCATGGAATCTTTTCTCGTTGTCTCGGCGGGCTTCACGACTGCCAAAATACTAAAGTAAAAAGTGAACATTTATGACTGTCTAGGAGACGTTCGTTACTTAAATATGAAGTCTGTACTAGGAAAGAACTGTGTGTTTGGTAAATTTTCTCTGAAAAATCGACATATTAAGGCATCACCTCCTCGGTTATTTTCAATAGCTTAATGTAAAATATCAATAAATTTTTATATTAAATATTCCAGATAGATTGGTACAATGATTTTGAAAATCAATCAACTTCGAAAGTCTCTGATTTAATTAAATGTTTGTACACACGTTTTACCCATGCAAGTAAGTTTTTCAACTGATTCGCAAGAGTTTTGGACTCAAGAGTCAGTTTAAAAAAGGGCATAAGCATTTTAAGTAGCACTTCAATTAATAATGTGTAGCTCGAAAACCTTTGGTTGTGCAAAAAAAACTGTCTACGAACAAGTTGTGGCTCTATGTGTGAAGGATGTGAAAAAAAATTCGGATAATAATCGACAAATAATATGAAAATGTGAATATCTCAAAAACGATTTTTTGTTTTTTTTATGCTTTGACTGTAAGAACTTGAAGCTGCTTCGCAAATTTTAGCGAAGACTTTAAGTTGGAGAAATGTCAGGGAAAAAAGTTTCTTGAACATCAACTTTCTATGCATTTCTCAAAATCTTAATATATGCGAATAAATGAATTTATTTATTTCATTTGATGAAACAATCTTGTTTTTGAAGTATTTTATAATTTTTCAGCTCCTAATGATGATCTTCGTTAGAGCATCCGTCCTCGAGATATTTCCGTTTTAATATTATCATATTAGAATAATTTTCGAAAATACGGCCTTTTCATAAATAACTCGCGTTTTTTCAGTAACCACATTACGTTTTTATAAGTTTTTGTTAAGTTTCATTCAACTCTCTCTTTGACAGCAAGACGTTTGGATGAACGGTTCAAAAGATATGGGTTGGTTGGTTCAAACAGTATTTCTAAAATTTTCGTTAAACATACGGCTATTTGCTTCTTATTGTATACTTTACACATTGTGTGTGTAAACTTGAAGCTCTAACGTCAGTTTTGGAGAAAACGTCAGGGTGGAGAGATCTGAAGTGAAAAAAGTGTCTCTAAGGTCAATTTTTAAAGCGTTTTTAAAATCTCAACTATTTGCCAAAATAAACGTGCTTCAATGTTGCAATATATTTCCGGCAGAAAATACTGCCATATCATAAATTATTCGCGGTTCTCCAGCATCACAAAAATACCTTTTTCGAAATATGCGTACAGACCTTAATATTTTCAGAACCTGAGCTGCCAAGTAATTTATATTGATTTGGCTTTAAAGCTGCAAACGAACTGAAGCCAATATTGGTCTCACTAATCTCTTTGAAGCCATTATAAGTCTCACGAAGTGAACACATCAGTAGCCATTTTTGTACATGCTGTCGATTACCATCTTTTCTTACTGAAACGTAGTCCTTAAGTCCTGGCATGGCTCTGCTTATCTGGTCACTGTCGTAAAACTCCAATATCTCGTTTTTTACTTCAGGCGTCAAACCGCTGCCTATTCTTTTGTTGGGGTAGCCAATACTTCTTTGACTTCTGCTATGCGACGAGTCTGCTTTACAATGTATTCGTGTGTGTAAAACTGTTCCATTACCGTTTGATTATTCCAAGATCTTGTTAAAACTGATAGTATTCTTATTTGGTCTTCTCTTAAACATTCTGGCGCAGCAAATTTTTCTTTCAACAGAAATATTATCTCGTCAAAGTCAGCCGCCTTTCGTTTCAACAACATCTTTCGTTTCAAATCCGAAAAGGTTTTTTATAACCAGTCGTAATATTCAAATTTTTTAAAACTGACTCTTGAGTCACTAAAATCTATGTTCATAAACTATGTTCATATGTGCCTGTTCATAAACTCCGTAGACCCATTTTTAAACATATCAAACCCATTCGTAGACATTCGTAGACTTTCCTGGAAACATTTTTTTTAAATTTTTGTATGGAGCGTAGACTTTTGTCAAACCCCCTCTCCCCCCAGTATAGTCTACGTGGTTTATGAATAGCCCCTAAGCCAAACGCGTATGCAAAGTTTCATTCAAATTAAAAAATATCGAAAATAATTTTCCACGTTTCCTGGCCATTTCTCCTGGAAACGCTCTACTGGTAAGAATGCGAAGTTGTGTTTTCAAAAACCTGATTGCCAATACATGTGGTCTTTAGGGAGTGTAAAACAGAGTTTTCACATCGCTAGAACCATTATGTGCCATTTGCGATATATGAGCACGATCAAGCGTATACATTTGGCCAGTCAAGGTGGCGGGTACATTCCGGATGTGGGGCAAGAGTGTGTGCGTTTGCTACGAAATACTGCCTAACAAACGCCCTACGCGTAATTTCAAACTACTTCTATTCTATTTCATCAACTGCCGAGCTCTATCGGACCTACCGATACTTTCTCTTCACGTCTTTGGTTTGGTAGAAATTGCTGTTGACTATTGGGATCCCATGATGTTGGGAAGATATTTCCAATTTAAAATTCAAAATATTTTTCAGTACATATGGTATGTGTCCCTTAACTCAGCCTATTATGCAATGATCGATTACATATTTCATTAAAACTCATAAAGTTTTTAAGCTGTAAGCGAGATTCAACTAGTTAGACACTTGCTAAGATAAGTTTGATAAGACAGTGGTAGTATGTATCATGAAAAGTTACACAACTCTTTTTATGAAGTCAGAAACATTCAAGGGATATAGATTTAATGACGGTCTATAGGCACCAAATTGGATATTCATGGATGCAACTTCGTCCCATTCGATGGATTTATCACAAAATGCACTCTTTGTACGATTTTTTTTCTAATTTTATAAACTAAGGCATTGCTAGCTGTATTCGATTTACTCAATACAACATATCACAAAACAAACTAAAGTAAAACTGCCTTCAAACACTTAAGTGATGAACATTTTAATTCACTATTCAATTATTTTGTTCCTTCGGTTTGTGTGTTAGATGAGTCACTTGAATATAAATAACCGCAAATTCATGCGTGTTCACTTTTTACTATGTTATTTATTTATTTATTTATTTATCACAATAATTCAACTGACAACAAATGTCTAAATGAATAAAAAACTTAAATTACTTGGTTACGGCCAGAAGTACGGAAAGAGTCAAGTAGCCGATGACGAAACACGTCAGCAGATAAGTTGAAGTCAAACATATTGAAACGCTCGTTGAAACGCTGGCTGATTTCTCGAATTGGTTCATGGAGTGCATAGTTGTTGTTCTGTGGCTCAAGATGCAAAAATACACGTTGACGAAGAGGTCTCTCGGGAGCGTACAAATTTAACTGTAATAACAGTGCCGGACAGTCAATTTCACCCCTGAGCAGCTTCCCAGCAAACAAAGCCTGAGCGGCCTTTCGTCTCACCTCAAGTGGCTCGATATTAAGCAGACGGACCGCCTTTCATACGGAGGCAGGTTCGTAGGATCACGCCAACTGAGAAAGCGAAGAGCGTATCTTACGAACTTTCGTTGAACTGCTTCGATTCTGGCGATCCATATGGCCTGGAAAGGGCACCATACAATAGCACATGATTCCAGTATGGAACGTACAAGTGAGCAATAAAGTGACCTGAAGCAGAGCGGGTCACGAAACTCGTCAGCAATTTTAAAAATAAAGCCCAGTTGACGATTGGCTCTGGACACAATGTCGTTGTAGTGAAATCTGAATGTCATTCCATTATCCAAAATAACAGCGAGATCCTTGATGTGTTGAACGCGAGTGAGCGATTGCCCGGAGAGGACATAGTCGAAGATGATTGGTGCGTTTTTCCGGTGATATGATATTATGTTGCATTTTTCGATGCTTAAGCCCATCAGATTCCTTGAGCACCAATCGGCGAAAATACACAACATATGCTGCAAGTCGGAACAGTCTGCTAGACTTTTTATAGTTTTGTAAATTTTTGAATCATCTGCGTAGAAGAGGCGGGACCCTGGTGGGGATAGCAAGATGGCATCGTTTATGAAGATCGAGAAGAGCAGTGGACCAAGGTTGCTGCCTAGCGGAACTCCCGAATTATTTGTGAAAGCTTCTGACTCCGACGTTCCAATCTTAACCCGTACTGAGCGATTCACCAAGTAAGACCTAAAACAATCCACAGCGGCAGATGATATGCCGAGTATGTCCAGCTTATCAAGCAGAATTTCATGATCCACCGTATCAAACGCAGCCTTCAGATCCATATACGCAGCATCAACCTGCCATCCAGAATCAATATAACGCAGGCAGCTAGAAGTAAACTGAACCAGGTTCGTAGAAACCGATCGTTTCGGATAAAAGCCGTGTTGATCAGAATCGATGTAGTTTTTACAGCACTCAAACAAGGAACCGTTTATAATAATTTCAAATACCTTTGAACATGCGCACAGTGAGGTGATACCACGGTAATTGACAATGTCCCGTTTATCTCCTTTTTTGTAGATCGGAAATATATACGAGTGTTTCCAGCGTGTGGGAAACTCCCTTTGCTGCGCCGAAAGCTGGAAGATCCTTGCAAGGGGAAGGCAAAGACTGTCTGCACATCGTTTTAAAACTGACGATGGGATGCCATCAGGACCAGTGGCAAACGAGAGCTTCAGTTTGTGAATTGCAGTCATCACTATGTCATCAGTAATGCGTGGAAAATCGAAATTGACCACGTCGTGTGGCAACCCCATAGTAGCATCGATCACTTGTGTCGGCAAAGCCGAGAAATCGTTGAACACTTGCATAAAACGTTGGGCAAACAGGTTGCATTTCTCACCTTCAGTATTGGCTGTGTTGTTTCCGAGGAACATGGAACAAGGCAACCCGGTTTCCTTTCGCTTGGAGTTAACAAGCGACCAAAAATTTTTTGGGTTCTCTCGCAGGTTTGCTTCTGTGCGTCTTACATGTCGATTGTAAAGGAAACGGTTATATTTGCGGTAACGATGACTTGCGAAATTAAACTGTCGTTTGTAGTAGGGTGAGCGGAAGTGCAGTACTTACGTAGGGCGGCAGAGCGTTGTCGCTTCAGTACGCGCAGGCATGGATTTGACCATGATGGTTTTTGCGGAGGGCGACGTACTGGAACAATGTGAAAAATTGCATTTTCCAGCGCAGAATTGAAAAAATCAACTGCGTCGTTCACATTACTTGTCGATTCAATAAATTGCCAATCAATTCCATCAAGCTCATTATTCAATGCAGCGTAATCGGTCCGCCGAAAGTCAAGAGAGTAGGACTCAGATGGCGGCGAATGAAACAACGGGGCGGGTAGGTTGAAATTCACGACGAGAGCAGGGTGGTCGGCATCTAGATCGATTAGTGGTTCTACTGGCAGAGTAAGGAGTGTGCCCGGTAATGCACGATTATTGGCTAGAACAAGATCGAGCAAGCGCCCATTCCGGTTCAGCATAGTATTAACTTGAGTGAATCCATGAAAATTAAATCCATCCAAAAGGCTAGAACAAGCCGCCGGCATATGCGATAACAAGGGATCGATCATTGGAATGTCGTTGCCCGCCAAGCGCCACTGTAACCCAGCTTGGTTGTAGTCGCCGAATAAGAGCGCAGGAGAGTTAGAGCTCAGTTGAGCTGATATTGAGCCTAGCGAATCCACATAATCACGGATGATTGTGCAATCGTTTTTTCGATCGGGAGGAATGTAGACTACGCCCACGCTAAGTGTGTCTCGTAGATGCTCCAGAACAATCCAAATCTGCTCCAATCGGCTTGAAATGGGCGACTCGCTGAGATAGCTGGTTAGCCTAGTTGAAACAGCAATCAGAACCCCTCCGCTGCGTGTTTTATGACTATTCAGCGGGGATCGATCAGTTCTGTAGAAATTGTATAATGATCCGAAAAGTTGCGACGAATTGATCCCATCATCCAGCCACGTTTCCGTTAATACAATCATATCATATTCTTCCTCCGAGACTGCCAGAAAGAACGCGTCGATTTTGGTCCTCAACCCACGAACGTTCTGATAGTATATCCGCAATTCATTCGAAGTACGATCCGGAGAGCTGGAAATCAAAGCGGATTCAGGTACCGAAACATCCAAATCGAAATCATACTTGCCTGAGGGAGCAGGCCGGAAGCCCCCTCTACCGTCACCAGCCACAGGTCCGGGACGGTGAAGATGGCAGATGTCAGCAGAAAGCACGACTGGGCTGGGCGGTTCAGGGGCTTCCTTGGTGCCTGTTTTGAGGTGTCCCGGTTCGGAGAGTTTGTCGTCGATAGATGAGTTGTTGTCGAAAGTGGAATCAGTTGGGTTGACGTAATTTATTAGTTTTTTGCCAAGTCAACGAATTCACGGAATTGCAATCCAGAGGGCCATGAAGCAGGGTCTAGAGCACAGTCTTTCAAATCCGGATCAAGACCAACCTTAAATGACACGAATGTCAGGTTGGATGTATCTTTTCCTTTGGGAACCAACCGCACTACGTCGATAGGATCTGTTGTGCTCAGACATCGCGAAACAACACTTTGCACGTCATCATCAGTTATGAGTGGGTTCAATCGGGAGAGATATAACCAAAACTTCACCGGTGGGGCAGCAGCCGAGATGGAGGGAACGGAGAGATCACTCAAATCAATTGTCTTTGTCCTGTCCCTTATCAATACAACAGGCCCTAGTTGGGCACATACAAAAAAATATTTCCCCGACATTGGGTCTACGATTTTCTTGTTAGACCATCGTTATTTTAGCTATGTGAACAGTTTGTAACGTGTAACTTTTTTCTGCACATCCAGACTGCATTGCATGCTTTATCGATTCAATTAAGCCAAATTTAGATCACTTGAAGTTCGTGTAGATCATCTGTTCAGTTTAACCAGTGAAATCAGGATGTCCCAAAAGTTCAAAAAATCGAAAATTACGCGGTAGTGAACAACTATAAGTTGATTAATATTTTCTCAATTACTTTGGAATACATCGGTCATCCTAATAGCAACATGATTTTGTTGATTATCGCTAAATTAATGACACATGTGGTACATAGGCCGAATGAAGGCTAGGAGCTAGGCTAACATTATATCCCCTTACCCTATAACTGATTCACTATGGGTGTCATTATCATAAATTTATAGATCATTATTCAACGATTTACAGATCATTGCCAATTTATTTCTAGAGCATTTTCAATAATTTATGGATCATATGCTTATGTTTTAGTACTCATAGGATATATTGCATGGATCAATTTGGCTAGTTCAAGTAAAGTAAAGTAAGCTTTAGATCTTGAGCAATATATATTCGTAAAATGTCTTATACTTTATTGCTGAATGCTTTATATGTTATAGATCACATTCATATCTTAGAAGGATTATTTCCATTTTTCTCTGTTAGTGAAGGTCCATTAATTATGTCACGCAGTAAGGGTGGCGAGGGGGTTTGGGAAAACGTGACGATCCATACAAAAACATTTGAAGGTCCATACATAAAACGTGAAAGGGGGGGGGGGGGGAGGGGGAGTTATAAAAAGTCCTTTTTTGCGTGACGTAATTAATGGACGTTCCCGTAGGATGTATCACTTGAATCTCTCATATTCAGTTGCTATTAATATCTACATCTATCTATTTTTTCTAAAATACTCGTGGATATTTTCGATAATATTAACCCTAGTATAAGCTCCCATGCCGCTGGTATAAGGGTTACAACTATGTAACGTTAAACAAAGTTTATCAAACTTCATATTCCGAAATTCAGATCTTGAAATGAAATTTCGGCAAATGAATATAAGTGTATCAAACCCAAGCAACACCAAACCATCATATGTAGTTGCAGCAACTTGATTGTGACCTAACTGACTCACATTAAAGTAATTTTTACTGATTTGCAACAAGTGTGCTACTAGGGAACTGAATGAGCGGAAGCCGTATGATGAAGACTAATTCAATATCGTATTCGTGTTTGAAAAACTTTACTATATCTTATTTTTCCAACATATGTTTAGGAAACGTACATGAAGTATGCCACGCTTAGACGGTAGATTGAGGATGAGAGATAGCGTTTGGAAACAGTGACGATCCATTTGATGTCCATACAAAATATGTAAAAATTGGTAAAGGGTCATTTTCTGCGTTACAAACCATTAGAATTCAGAATAAAACTGTTAAGTGTTAGACTAACCTGAAGACATACTAAAATTTTTGCTTCTCTGCCTTCCCCATGGATTAAGCCCGAAGGGACTTAACCATTCGTAAATAGCAACAGCTACAGCAGTAACATTCAGTGACGTGAAAATAGCAATCCAAAGCTCAGGAGAAAATGGCAACAAAAAAGCTAATAGTGGTACATCTGGATTTGGCTGCGGTGCGGCTAATAGTGAAACTCCACCATGAAAGAACGGTATACTAAAATCGACGACTTGTGCTCGTTCTCTGAAAAAATATAAATAAAGAAGTATCATTGGAATTATTGTAATATAGCTGTATTTCAAATTCACAACATTAAGCACACGATTCGAAACAAAATGATTTCATTGGGATATACAAGCAATTGCGCGACACGTACGGTTGTGTTTTTTGTTCTCTCGTTACGAATATTTTTTTCTATCTCGTCCGTTTTTACTCTTCTCGCGATTGCCCATCTGGCTCGCAAATTATCGCCTGCGCTCGCTCATTACAAGCCAGAAAGAAGCGCTGCAAAGGTTTGCAAGTTTCCTTGCTCGACCAATTTTCGCCACGGGTTGTAAAGGGTTTTAAAAATCGATAATCCAAAGACCGGAGCCGGATCCCAGCGGAAACCGATGATTATGACAAATACATTACTATAATCATCCCAAGTATCTTGCTGTTTGTCATTCGAAAGTCTCCTATGCTGTATTGAATACAGCACATGATGGTGTCCTGCTGGCCTAATAAGGCGAAAAAATAACGACGACCAATTAAATTTAACAATAAAAGAGTGTGTGTTCAAGTGAAATGTTCGTGGTTTATCCTAAACAACCGTTACATGTTATCAAAAATAGTACATTTTGTATTGTTTTGAGGCATTAAGTCGAGAGTGGTAGATTCGACAGAGCTGTTTCACAAAGCCCGAACTGACAAACGTAAGCAAAAGCTCAGTATGTAGAAAATTTCATAAGAATGGTCACACCAACGCGGTCCTAGGTTAACCTTGCGGTAATATCCCTGATATAACCCACCTCTATTTTTTTTTATTCAAGGCATTGCCCGCTGTGTTCGTTTTGATCAACACAAAATTTCACAGAGCAAACCAAAATAAAAATACTTTGAAACACTTAAGTGATTTTCACAAATCATTTATCAGCCATTCGATACTAAAAATATTTGCTATACTCAGATTTTGTTCCTCTGGTTTGTGTTTAAATGAGCTAAGGTGTGGCCCGTATAGTATTGGAACAAACATTTTTGATTTGTACAACTACCCTAGTGATCGGATTTGTGAACTATGACATCTTACACACATTCAGATTATTTTACAGAAATCTGTAAAATTTAACCGAATTCTTAACAGCTGAACGATCGGTAATTTGATTTTACGGATTTCGGTCAAATTCTACTAAAATCTGGTTTTTTTTTTTTACAGATAAGTGTAAAATTTCACCGAAATCCGTTAAATCCGATTACCGAACGTTCAGCTGAGAACTCGGTAAAACTTTACAGATTTGTGTATAAAAAATTAAGTGTGCATGTGTTCCCTAAGAAAGATTATCAGAAGTTTAATTTCGCGATGCAGTTCAAACGTGTTTCAGAGAAACACAAAATGATTTTTTTTTTGTATTTTCCCTCTAAAGTTCACATAGAGTCAAAAATTTTAGCTAAAACAGAATACTATTTTGTTAATGTTTATCCGAAATATGCGCAATAGTCTATGTTCCAATTCTAACTGGGCCACACCTTATTTGAAATATATACAGTCACAAAATCCTACATTACGATTGGAAATTTTACCAATAATAACATTTTTACTACGTTACTAATACAACAGGCCATAGTTGGGAACATAGAAAAACATATTTTCCATTCATTGGGTCTACAGTTATATTGTTGTAATTTTTTCGATGTAAATAGTTTATAACAGGTGATTGTTTTGTGTATGGCTAGGTTGCTTTACTCGGTTTATCGGTTTAATTTAGCCAAATACAGATCATTCAAAGATCGATCAGATAATCTGTTCAGCTTAGCCAGAGAAATCATGGTGTCTAAAAAGTTGAGTAAATCGAAAATTACGTCGTAGTGAAATTGATTAAAAATGTCTCATTGGTTCTAAATAATCCGGTCATCCTGAAATCAACATGATGTTGTTGATTATCGCTAATTTAATGATAAATTTGGTCCTCTGTCCAGCCAGTAACCATATCAAACACTTGAGGGAAAAAATTTAACCCCTTCAAGCATCACCAGAGAAGGTCATCTCTTTATCCACTGCCAGTCAGCAAGCAGTGATTTGTTTGCGAACAAAAGCAGAACGTGCCATTCCGGCAAAGGCGGCAACGTAAGTGGAATTAGCCCATTTTTGTTTTTGTTCCCTTATCTGCTAGTGTTTTGTGTATATCTCTTCCATATAGTAAATCCTTCCACAGAGGGTAGTTCGAAAAAATCATCTGATTTTAACTTTATATATATATATACATATATATATATATATATATATATATATATATATATATATATATATATATATATATATATATATATATATATATATATATATATATATATATATATATATATATATATATATATATATATATATATATATATATATATATATATATATATATATATATATATATATATATATATATATATATATATATATATATATATATATACAGCGATTCCACGGGAAGAGATAGAGTTGAAAAAAAAAATTGTCCGATTTTGCTCAAAATCGCTTGGTATGTTCTTCATCGAAAATAATAAGACCCGTATTTTTCTATTTTTTTTTTTGGGTGATAATGTTCGGTATAGGGTTACCAGAAAAATCGACATTTTTCGAAATTTTTTATTTTTGAAAAATCATAACTTCTGAATTGCTGAATCGATTTTAAATATTTTTTTATAAATAGGAAGATTATTACTTTTTGTTTTTATTAAAAATATTTGTTAAAATAATTAATGCACTCAAATTTGCTAAAATGGTCAATATATTTGTTTTTTATGATTTTCAAAATGTTGGACCACAACGACTATTTATTTTTATATTTTTTAATTAAAATTCAAACATTTTTACATAACATATCAAAAAATCTCAAATGTTCATCTAGCAGTTTTTGAGTAAAATTTTATGAAAATTTCAAGTTTTTTGCCTATACACACATGGAATGAGCATCATTTTCCATCACTTCAAAATAACTGCGGGAATCATATCATTGAAGTTATCAAACTTATTCCTAATAAATTCATGATAACCATGTTAACAAATCTAGTTTCATTTGTGAAGTATTGTACCCATCAAAAGTATGGGAGGCTGGTCCAATTCTGACCCCATTAAATGTAAGAACTATAAATCAGCCTCAAATTGTTTAAAAGCAGAGACCAACATTGCTAGGGTTTACTCAGCCATGGTTTACGCTATAATTGGAGCCACAATGGTCCGTTAGCGTCCAAATTCGGCATGAGTGCTCATAAGAATTGCAGGGGCACTCATGCCGAATTTGAGTTGTAGCGTAAACCACGACTGAGTAAACTTAACTCATATTTTGAATTATTCCACATTAGGGTCATTTTGAGTGAACCGAACCGAAACTAGAATACAAATTATTTTAGGGTGTAGAACATTTTTTCTCAAATTTAGTCAATTTTGAAGTCCAACAAACACAATTTCTCCGACCAATGCATTCTATGTTGAAATTCTTTGTGTAATGAAAGCTTTCCATTGGTATTATTAAAAATTTGGCTACCAGCGCTGTCTGAGAGAATCTTGGGAGGTCGGAATTGGCCACAGGGTCGGGATTGGACCAGGCTCCGCTATATTGAGGAATTGGAGCTCAAAAAAGCTTTAGACTACAAGCAAGGGTTTTCTCAGATTACCTTCAATTAAAACTCAGCATATAATTTGATTATTTAATTATTTTTATTTTTCATAATTCATCAAAAAAAATTACATAGCAAAATTCTTACAATTTAACGCACTTTTCTTCATCTGAAAACGAAAACCGTTTCACGATAATGTAATTTTCATTTTGTGGCTTAAAGTAATGAAACGATTGTGTCCCAGAGATTTGTTTTACAGGAGTACAACGGTTCTTTATTTTCTTTTCCATTGCATTGTAATCTTTTTCCGAGAAAAACAAGTAATATATTTTGGAATCTACTTTAGAAACAGCCCAAGAGTAAAGTTCGTATGCAGTTGTAATATGATGGCCTTGTAAACTTGCTTTTGAAGCGTTTCGCTTTAGAACGCCTCTTAAAGCGTCACAAGGCCCTTTTCCATGGCAAGTGGCAAAAAAGTTCCACTCTGCATTAAGACCGAAGTCCTTGTACATGTGGCACAAATTGAAAGCAGTCATCTTATTTCTGTATTGACTGCCTTCATTAGAAAAAAAATGGATATTTTTCAGGTGAGGTAGCTTTTTTTAATGAAATTCACACAATTTGTTACAAACAGCCGAACGGCAACATGGTTATGTTTAGTAAATTCTGCGATTGCTATGAAGCTTGTAAACTTTAAATTTTGTGCTTCATCCTTCTAATATATGGCAAAAGGATGGATTGTGCATTGAGCGTTTGCCCAATGAAAACCTTGTATAGCGTCCTGAATAACAAAAGAGTAATTTTCAGAGAAGTCAGCAATTATAATGCAGTCAGTTGCTTCCAAATTAGTTTTAAGTTGTTTTAAGTAGTTAACTTGTTGCTCTGCAATAAAATTATGCGGAGATAATTCGCTTAATTTTTCTAAAAATGTTTCCACAAACTCTTCTGCATCCATTCGCATTGAATTTAGTGGACAACGATCTGTTTGCTCCCATTGTTTAAATTCTAAGGAATCGATATTTTGAAGAAAATTCATCAGGTCATTCTCCAGTGTTTGCGTACCCAGGCAATGATCACAGGTTTTCAACCAACATTTCTCTTTAGGATTTCATGATATGTTTTAAAATGGTTAGGAATAAGTTTCTAAACCTTAAGGGTTTTAAACATTAATTTAACATTCTGATGATAAATGCATACGCAGACTGTATGCGTTCCACTTGAACCAGCCAGAATTCAATGTTTTGGGCGGCTACTGGAAAACATTGAAGATCCAATTTAAAAAGTAGGATATTGCTCTTTGAATAATAAACACGGTTCGGAAACGGTGAGTTCTTGAGTTTCACATTCTAGATTAACTGCACTTGGAGTTGCTGGCTCGTTTTCTTTCTTGATATAGCGATAAAGTCTGCAATAGCAGGTATTACAAAAGTAGGAATAGCTTTTATCCAACTTTGTTCTCCTTTTCACTGCATAACCATATAGTTTAGAAGTAGGTTTCCTGTAACTATTAATCTAAACATGGCAATTTGAGCAGTCGTGCTTCATTGTATTAAACGTTTCTTTAGTAAGATTTCAGTTCGGTTCACTCAATGTGGATTAATTCAAAATATGAGTTAAGTTTACTCAGTCGTGGTTTACGCTACAACTCAAATTTAGCATGAGTGCCCCTGCAATCCTTATGAGCACTCGTGCTGAATTTGGACATTAACGGACCATTTGTGGCTCCAGTTATAGCGTAAACCATGGCTGAAGTAAACCTTAGCAATGTTGGCCTCTGCTTTTAAACAATTTGAGGCTGATTTATAGTTCTTACATTTAATGGGGTGTGGCTGGACCAGCCTCCTACTTTTGATGGGTTCAATACTTCACAAATGAAACTAGATTTGTAAACATGGTTTATCATGAATTTATTAGGAATAAGTTTGATAACTTCAATGAAATAGTTCGCAGTTATTTTTGAAGTGATGGAAAATGATGCTCATTCCATGTATTGTATAGGCAAAAAACTTGAAATTACTGTAATTAACTCAAAAACAAACCTATGAACATTTAAGATTTTTGATATGTTGTATGTAAAATATTTTGAGTTTTAATTAAAAAATATAAAAATAAATATCGTTATGGTCCAACATTTGAAAATCATAAAAACACCATTTTAGCAAATTTGAGTACATTAATTATTTTAACAAATATTTTTAATAAAACAAAGAAAGTAATAAATCTTTCTATTTAAAAAATATTTAAAATCCGTTAGCGGTTCAGAAGTTATGATTTTCAAAAAATAAAAAATTTCGAAAAATGTCGATTTTCTGAAAACCCTATATCGAACATGGTCACCCAAATAAAAAAATAAAAAATACGGGTCTTATTATTTTCGATGAAGAACATACCAAAAGCGATTTTGAGCAAAATCGGACAACTTTTTTAACTCTATTCTTTTCCCATTAAGATCGTATTTTTATTTTTGAAAAATCTTAACTTCTGAACCGCTGAATCGATTTTGAATATTTTTTAAATAGAAAAAATTATTACTTCTTGTTTTTATTAAAAAATCTACATTTAAAATAATTAATGTACTTAAGTTTGCTAAAATGGTCAATATATTTGTTTTATGATTTTCAAAATGTTGGACTGTGACTATTTAATTTTAATATTTTTTAATTAAAATTCAAACATTTTATAACATATCAAAAAATCTTAAATGTTCATAGAGCCGTTTTTGAGTTAATTTTTTTGAAAATTTCAAGTTTTCCTAATAAATTCATGATAACCATGTTAACAAATCTAGTTTCATTTGTGAAGTATTGTTCCCATCAAAAGTAGGGAGGCGGGTCCAAT
Organism: Aedes japonicus; assembly: GCA_034211315.2. Classification (NCBI taxonomy): domain Eukaryota; kingdom Metazoa; phylum Arthropoda; class Insecta; order Diptera; family Culicidae; genus Aedes; species Aedes japonicus. The sequence goes on from JASCZW010001178.1 coordinate 46,090, forward strand.
TCTGACCCCATTAAATGTAAGAACTATCGTCAGCCTCAAATTGTTTAAAAACAGAGGTAACATTGCTAAGGTTTACTCAGCCATGGTTTACGCTATAACTGGAGCCACAATGGTCCGTTAGCGTCCAAATTCAGCATGAGTGCTCATAAGGATTGCAGGGGCACTCATGCCGACGCTTTAATTTAGCGTAAACCACGACCAGGTAAACTTATCCTTTGAATTATTCCACATTAGGGTTATTTTGAGTGAACCGGACGAAACTAGAATACAAATTTTTTTAGCGTGTAGAACATTTTTTCTCAATTTAGTCAATTTTGAGAAGTCAAAAAACACAATTTCTCCGACCAATGCAATCTACGTTGAAATACTTTTGTGTAATGAAAGCTTTCCATTGGTATCATTAAAAAATTTGGCTACCAGCACTGTCTGAGAATCTTGAGAAGATTTGGAATTGGCCACAGGGTCGGGATTGGACCAGGCTCCGCTATATTGAAATTGGAGCCTAAAGGTTTAGACTACAAACTGAGGTTTTCTCAGATTACCTTCAATTAAAAACTCAGCATATAATTTGATTATTTAATTATTTAAAAAAAAGTAACGCACTTTTCTTCATCTGAAAACGAAAACCGTTTCACGATGATATCATTTTCATTTTGTGGCAAAGTAATGAAACGATTGTGTCCCAGAGATTTGTTTTTACAGGAGTTTAACTGTTTGCGAGTAACATGAGCGTAAGAAGACAACCGACTGAATCAGACTCATATGTGGTTAGCGACTCTACTGTACTGCAATCGGTTTACCTAGGAGTCAGTAACTAGTAAACCAGGTTGAAGCCACGGTCACTCACCTACCTATGGGGAACGCGGACAGTGAGAGAGATTGTCGGGATAAGAAGTAGGAAATAGAATATAAGATTAGAAAGTAAACATTCAAAGCTAGATTAGTAGATTAAGTGAAATGCAATATTGCAATCGTAGCGATCGGTTGTCTGAGCTATCCGAAATTTATGTTTAGTTTTAAGAATAAATGTAATCTAGTTCGTAAAATAAATGTTGTGTTTTTAGTGAATAAATATGTGTGATGAAGACAAATAAGTGTATGTTCTGTGGTTAATTTGGACTGAATGTGATGTACTTTGTGATGTGCGGAAGGGCCTTTGATAACTAAATTATAAAGAAGGATACGATCTGCGGGCGGTGGAAAACCAGAGATAGTGGTTGGGAAATTTGGACGCTAACGGACCATTGTGGCTCCAGTTATAGCGTAAACCATGGCTGAGTAAACCTTAGCAATGTTGGCCTCTGCTTTTAAACAATTTGAGGCTGATTTATAGTTCTTACATTTAATGGGGTCAGAATTGGACCAGCCTCCCCTACTTTTGATGGGTACAATACTTCACAAATGAAACTAGATTTGTAAACATAGTTTATCATGAATTTATTAGGAATAAGTTTAATGCTTATTGAAATGATTCCCGCAGTTATTTTTGAAGTGATGGAAAATGATGCTCATTTCCATGTGTGTATAGGCAAAAAACTTGAAATTTTCATAAAATTAACTCAAAAACGACTCTATGAACATTTAAGATTTTTTGATATGTTATGTAAAAATGTTTGAATTTTAATTAAAAAATATAAAAATAAATAGTCGTTATGGTCCAACATTTTGAAAATCATAAAAAACACCATTTTAGCAAATTTGAGTACATTAATTATTTTAACAAATATTTTTAATAAAAACAAGAAGTAATAATCTTTCTATTTAAAAAAAAATATTTAAAATCGATTCAGCGGTTCAGAAGTTATGATTTTTCAAAAATAAAAAATTTCGAAAAATGTCGATTTTTCTGGTAACCCTATATCGAACATGGTCACCCAAATAAAAAAATAAAAAAATACGGGTCTTATTATTTTCGATGAAGAACATACCAAGCGATTTTGAGCAAAATCGGACAACTTTTTTTTTTAACTCTATTCATTTCCCGTGGAATCGTATTTTTTATTTTTGAAAAATCATAACTTCTGAACCGCTGAATCGATTTTAAATATTTTTTTTAAATAGAAAGATTATTACTTCTTGTTTTTATTAAAAATATTTTTTTAAATAATTAATGTACTTAAATTTGCTAAAATGGTCAATATATTTGTTTTTTATGATTTTCAAAATGTTGGACCACAACGACTTAAATAGTGATTTTCAAAATGTTGGACCATAACGACTATTTATTTTTATATTTTTTAATTAAAACTCAAACATTTTTACATAACATATCAAAAAATCTTAAATGTTCATAGAGTCGTTTTTGAGTTAATTTTTTTGAAAATTTCAAGTTTTTTGCCTATACACACATGGAATGAGCATCATTTTCCATCACTTCAAAGTAACTGCGGGAATCATTTCATTGAAGTTATCAAACTTATTCCTAATAAATTCATGATAACCATGTTAACAAATCTAGTTTCATTTGTGAAGTATTGTACCCATCAAAAGTAGGGGAGGCTGGTCCAATTCTGACCCCATTAAATGTAAGAACTATAAATCAGCCTCAAATTGTTTAAAAGCAGAGGCCAACATTGCTAGGGTTTACTCAGCCATGGTTTACGCTATAACTGGAGCCACAATGGTCCGTTAGCGTCCAAATTCAGCATGAGTGCTCATAAGGATTGCAGGGGCACTCATGCCGACTTTGAGTTGTAGCGTAAACCACGACTGAGTAAACTTAACTCATATTTTGAATTATTCCACATTAGGGTTATTTTGAGTGAACCGGACCGAAACTAGAATACAAATTTTTTTAGCGTGTAGAACATTTTTTCTCAAATTTAGTCAATTTTGAAGTCCAAAAAACACAATTTCTCCGACCAATGCAATCTACGTTGAAATACTTTGTGTAATGAAAGCTTTCCATTGGTATCATTAAAAATTTGGCTACCAGCGCTGTCTGAGAGAATCTTGAGAGGTCGGAATTGGCCACAGGGTCGGGATTGGACCAGGCTCCGCTATATTGAGGAATTGGAGCCTAAAAAAGGTTTAGACTACAAGCCAGGGTTTTCTCAGATTACCTTCAATTAAAATTCAGCATATAATTTGATTATTTAATTATTTAAAAAAAAAAAGTAACGCACTTTTCTTCATCTGAAAACGAAAACCGTTTCACGATGATATCATTTTCATTTTGTGGCTTAAAGTAATGAAACGATTGTGTCCCAGAGATTTGTTTTACAGGAGTTTAACTGTTTGCGAGTAACATGAGCGTAAGGAGCAGCCGACTGAATCAGACTCTATGTGGATTTAGCGACTCTACTGTGCTACCTATCGGTTTACCTAGGAGTCAGTAATAGTAAACCGGTTGACCACGGTCACTCACCACTACCTATGGGGAACGCGGACAGTGAGAGAGATTGTCGGGATAGAGTAGGAAATAGAATATAAGATTAGAAAGTAAACATTCAAAACTAGGTCAGTAGGTCAGTGTGCAATATTGCAATCGTAGCGATCGGTTGTCTGGAGGCTAACTCCGAGAAATTTATGTTTAGTTTTTAAGAATAAATGTAATCTAGTTCGTAAAATAAATGTTGTGTTTTTAGTGAATAAAGATGTGTATTAGAAGACAAATAAGTGTATGTTCTGTGGTTAATTTGGACTGAATGTGATGTACTTTGTGATGTGCGGAAAGGGTCCTTTGATAACTAAATTATAAAGAAGGATACGATCACCGGGCAGTGGAAAACCAGAGATAGTGGTTGGGAGAATTTGGACGCTAACGGACCATTGTGGCTCCAGTTATAGCGTAAACCATGGCTGAGTAAACCCTAGCAATGTTGGCCTCTGCTTTTAAACAATTTGAGGCTGATTTATAGTTCTTACATTTAATGGGGTCAGAATTGGACCAGCCTCCCCTACTTTTGATGGGTACAATACTTCACAAATGAAACTAGATTTGTAAACATGGTTATCATGAATTTATTAGGAATAAGTTTGATAACTTCAATGAAATGATTCCCGCAGTTATTTTGAAGTGATGGAAAATGATGCTCATTCCATGTGTGTATAGGCAAAAAACTTGAAATTTTCAAAAAAATTAACTCAAAAACGACTCTATGAACATTTAAGATTTTTTGATATGTTATGTAAAAATGTTTGAATTTTAATTAAAAAATATAAAAATAAATAGTCGTTATGGTCCAACATTTTGAAAATCATAAAAAACACCATTTTAGCAAATTTGAGTACATTAATTATTTTAACAAATATTTTTAATAAAAACAAGAAGTAATAATCTTTCTATTTAAAAAAAAATATTTAAAATCGATTCGGCGGTTCAGAAATTATGATTTTTCAAAAATAAAAAATTTCGAAAAATGTCGATTTTTCTGGTAACCCTATATCGAACATGGTCACCCAAATAAAAAAATAAAAAAATACGGGTCTTATTATTTTCGATGAAGAACATACCAAGCGATTTTGAGCAAAATCGGACAACTTTTTTTTTTAACTCTATTCTTTTCCCGTGGAATCGTATTTTTTATTTTTGAAAAATCATAACTTCTGAACCGCTGTATCGATTTTAAATTTTTTTTTTAAATAGAAAGATTATTACTTTTTGTTTTTATTTAAAATATTTTTTTAAATAATTAATGTACTTAAATTTGCTAAAATGGTCAATATATTTGTTTTTTATGATTTTCAAAATGTTGGACCACAACGACTATTTATTTTTATATTTTTTAATTAAAATTCAAACATTTTTACATAACATATCAAAAAATCTTAAATGTTCATAGAGCCGTTTTTGAGTTAAATTTTTTGAAAATTTCAAGTTTTTTGCCTATACACACATGGAATGAGCATCATTTTCCATCACTTCATAATAACTGCGGGAATCATTTCATTGAAGTTATCAAACTTATTCCTAATAAATTCATGATAACCATGTTAACAAATCTAGTTTCATTTGTGAAGTATTGTACCCATCAAAAGTAGGGGAGGCTGGTCCAATTCTGACCCCATTAAATGTAAGAACTATAAATCAGCCTCAAATTGTTTAAAAGCAGAGGCCAACATTGCTAGGGTTTACTCAGCCATGGTTTACGCTATAACTGGAGCCACAATGGTCCGTTAGCGTCCAAATTCAGCATGAGTGCTCATAAGGATTGCAGGGGCACTCATGCCGACTTTGAGTTGTAGCGTAAACCACGACTGAGTAAACTTAACTCATATTTTGAATTATTCCACATTAGGGTTATTTTGAGTGAACCGGACCGAAACTAGAATACAAATTTTTTTAGCGTGTAGAACATTTTTTCTCAAATTTAGTCAATTTTGAAGTCCAAAAAACACAATTTCTCCGACCAATGCAATCTACGTTGAAATACTTTGTGTAATGAAAGCTTTCCATTGGTATCATTAAAAATTTGGCTACCAGCGCTGTCTGAGAGAATCTTGAGAGGTCGGAATTGGCCACAGGGTCGGGATTGGACCAGGCTCCGCTATATTGAGGAATTGGAGCCTAAAAAAGGTTTAGACTACAAGCCAGGGTTTTCTCAGATTACCTTCAATTAAAACTCAGCATATAATTTGATTATTTAATTATTTAAAAAAAAAGTAACGCACTTTTCTTCATCTGAAAACGAAAACCGTTTCACGATGATATAATTTTCATTTTGTGGCTTAAAGTAATGAAACGATTGTGTCCCAGAGATTTGTTTTACAGGAGTTTAACTGTTTGCGAGTAACATGAGCGTAAGGAGCAGCCGACTGAATCAGACTCTATGTGGATTTAGCGACTCTACTGTGCTACCAATCGGTTTACCTAGGAGTCAGTAATAGTAAACCGGTTGACCACGGTCACTCACCACTACCTATGGGGAACGCGGACAGTGAGAGAGATTGTCGGGATAGAGTAGGAAATAGAATATAAGATTAGAAAGTAAACATTCAAAACTAGGTCAGTAGGTCAGTGTGCAATATTGCAATCGTAGCGATCGGTTGTCTGGAGGCTAACTCCGAGAAATTTATGTTTAGTTTTTAAGAATAAATGTAATCTAGTTCGTAAAATAAATGTTGTGTTTTTAGTGAATAAATATGTGTATTAGAAGACAAATAAGTGTATGTTCTGTGGTTAATTTGGACTGAATGTGATGTACTTTGTGATGTGCGGAAAGGGTCCTTTGATAACTAAATTATAAAGAAGGATACGATCACCGGGCAGTGGAAAACCAGAGATAGTGGTTGGGAGAATTTGGACGCTAACGGACCATTGTGGCTCCAGTTATAGCGTAAACCATGGCTGAGTAAACCTTAGCAATGTTGGCCTCTGCTTTTAAACAATTTGAGGCTGATTTATAGTTCTTACATTTAATGGGGTCAGAATTGGACCAGCCTCCCCTACTTTTGATGGGTACAATACTTCACAAATGAAACTAGATTTGTAAACATGGTTATCATGAATTTATTAGGAATAAGTTTGATAACTTCAATGAAATGATTCCCGCAGTTATTTTGAAGTGATGGAAAATGATGCTCATTCCATGTGTGTATAGGCAAAAACTTGAAATTTTCAAAAAATTAACTCAAAAACGACTCTATGAACATTTAAGATTTTTTGATATGTTATGTAAAAATGTTTGAATTTTAATTAAAAAATATAAAAATAAATAGTCGTTTAGCAAATTTGAGTACATTAATTATTTTAACAAATATTTTTAATAATAACAAGAAGTAATAATCTTTCTATTTAAAAAAAAATATTTAAAATCGATTCAGCGGTTCAGAAGTTATGATTTTTCAAAAATAAAATATTTCGAAAAATGTCGATTTTTCTGGTAACCCTATATCGAACATGGTCACCCAAATAAAAAAATAAAAAAATACGGGTCTTATTATTTTCGATGAAGAACATACCAAGCGATTTTGAGCAAAATCGGACAACTTTTTTTTTTAACTCTATTCTGTTCCCGTGGAATCGTATTTTTTATTTTTGAAAAATCATAACTTCTGAACCGCTGAATCGATTTTAAATATTTTTTTTAAATAGAAAGATTATTACTTCTTGTTTTTATTAAAAATATTTGTTAAAATAATTAATGTACTTAAATTTGCTAAAATGGTCAATATATTTGTTTTTTATGATTTTCAAAATGTTGGACCACAACGACTTAAATAGTGATTTTCAAAATGTTGGACCATAACGACTATTTATTTTTATATTTTTTAATTAAAACTCAAACATTTTTACATAACATATCAAAAAATCTTAAATGTTCATAGAGTCGTTTTTGAGTTAATTTTTTTGAAAATTTCAAGTTTTTTGCCTATACACACATGGAATGAGCATCATTTTCCATCACTTCAAAGTAACTGCGGGAATCATTTCATTGAAGTTATCAAACTTATTCCTAATAAATTCATGATAACCATGTTAACAAATCTAGTTTCATTTGTGAAGTATTGTACCCATCAAAAGTAGGGGAGGCTGGTCCAATTCTGACCCCATTAAATGTAAGAACTATAAATCAGCCTCAAATTGTTTAAAAGCAGAGGCCAACATTGCTAAGGTTTACTCAGCCATGGTTTACGCTATAACTGGAGCCACAATGGTCCGTTAGCGTCCAAATTCAGCATGAGTGCTCATAAGGATTGCAGGGGCACTCATGCCGACTTTGAGTTGTAGCGTAAACCACGACTGAGTAAACTTAACTCATATTTTGAATTATTCCACATTAGGGTTATTTTGAGTGAACCGGACCGAAACTAGAATACAAATTTTTTTAGCGTGTAGAACATTTTTTCTCAAATTTAGTCAATTTTGAAGTCCAAAAACACAATTTCTCCGACCAATGCAATCTACGTTGAAATACTTTGTGTAATGAAAGCTTTCCATTGGTATCATTAAAAATTTGGCTACCAGCGCTGTCTGAGAGAATCTTGAGAGGTCGGAATTGGCCACAGGGTCGGGATTGGACCAGGCTCCGCTATATTGAGGAATTGGAGCCTAAAAAGGTTTAGACTACAAGCCAGGGTTTTCTCAGATTACCTTCAATTAAAACTCAGCATATAATTTGATTATTTAATTATTTAAAAAAAAAGTAACGCACTTTTCTTCATCTGAAAACGAAAACCGTTTCACGATGATATAATTTTCATTTTGTGGCTTAAAGTAATGAAACGATTGTGTCCCAGAGATTTGTTTTACAGGAGTTTAACTGTTTGCGAGTAACATGAGCGTAAGGAGCAGCCGACTGAATCAGACTCTATGTGGATTTAGCGACTCTACTGTGCTACCAATCGGTTTACCTAGGAGTCAGTAATAGTAAACCGGTTGACCACGGTCACTCACCACTACCTATGGGGAACGCGGACAGTGAGAGAGATTGTCGGGATAGAGTAGGAAATAGAATATAAGATTAGAAAGTAAACATTCAAAACTAGGTCAGTAGGTCAGTGTGCAATATTGCAATCGTAGCGATCGGTTGTCTGGAGGCTAACTCCGAGAAATTTATGTTTAGTTTTTAAGAATAAATGTAATCTAGTTCGTAAAATAAATGTTGTGTTTTTAGTGAATAAAGATGTGTATTAGAAGACAAATAAGTGTATGTTCTGTGGTTAATTTGGACTGAATGTGATGTACTTTGTGATGTGCGGAAAGGGTTCTTTGATAACTAAATTATAAAGAAGGATACAATCACCGGGCAGTGGAAAACCAGAGATAGTGGTTGGGAGAATTTGGACGCTAACGGACCATTGTGGCTCCAGTTATAGCGTAAACCATGGCTGAGTAAACCTTAGCAATGTTGGCCTCTGCTTTTAAACAATTTGAGGCTGATTTATAGTTCTTACATTTAATGGGGTCAGAATTGGACCAGCCTCCCCTACTTTTGATGGGTACAATACTTCACAAATGAAACTAGATTTGTAAACATGGTTATCATGAATTTATTAGGAATAAGTTTGATAACTTCAATGAAATGATTCCCGCAGTTATTTTGAAGTGATGGAAAATGATGCTCATTCCATGTGTGTATAGGCAAAAAACTTGAAATTTTCAAAAAAATTAACTCAAAAATGACTCTATGAACATTTAAGATTTTTTGATATGTTATGTAAAAATGTTTGAATTTTAATTAAAAAATATAAAAATAAATAGTCGTTATGGTCCAACATTTTGAAAATCATAAAAAACAAATATATTGACCATTTTAGCAAATTTGAATAGATTAATTATTTTGACAAATATTTTTAATAAAAACAAGAAGTAATAATCTTTCTATTTAAAAAAAAATATTTAAAATCGATTCAGCGGTTCAGAAGTTATGATTTTTCAAAAATAAAAAATTTCGAAAAATGTCGATTTTTCTGGTAACCCTATATCGAACATGGTCACCCAAATAAAAAAATAAAAAAATACGGGTCTTATTATTTTCGATGAAGAACATACCAAGCGATTTTGAGCAAAATCGGACAACTTTTTTTTTTAACTCTATTCTTTTCCCGTGAAATCGTATTTTTTATTTTTGAAAAATCATAACTTCTGAACCGCTGAATCGATTTTAAATATTTTTTTTAAATAGAAAGATTATTACTTCTTGATTTTATTAAAAATATTTGTTAAAATAATTAATGTACTTAAATTTGCTAATATGGTCAATATATTTGTTTTTTATGATTTTCAAAATGTTGGACCACAACGACTATTTATTTTAATATTTTTTAATTAAAATTCAAACATTTTTACATAACATATCAAAAAATCTTAAATGTTCATAGAGCCGTTTTTGAGTTAAATTTTTTGAAAATTTCAAGTTTTTTGCCTATACACACATGGAATGAGCATCATTTTCCATCACTTCAAAATAACTGCGGGAATCATTTCATTGAAGTTATCAAACTTATTCCTAATAAATTCATGATAACCATGTTAACAAATCTAGTTTCATTTGTGAAGTATTGTACCCATCAAAAGTAGGGGAGGCTGGTCCAATTCTGACCCCATTAAATGTAAGAACTATAAATCAGCCTCAAATTGTTTAAAAGCAGAGACCAACATTGCTAGGGTTTACTCAGCCATGGTTTACGCTATAACTGGAGCCACAATGGTCCGTTAGCGTCCAAATTCAGCATGAGTGCTCATAAGGATTGCAGGGGCACTCATGCCGACTTTGAGTTGTAGCGTAAACCACGACTGAGTAAACTTAACTCATATTTTGAATTATTCCACATTAGGGTTATTTTGAGTGAACCGGACCGAAACTAGAATACAAATTTTTTTAGCGTGTAGAACATTTTTTCTCAAATTTAGTCAATTTTGAAGTCCAAAAAACACAATTTCTCCGACCAATGCAATCTACGTTGAAATACTTTGTGTAATGAAAGCTTTCCATTGGTATCATTAAAAATTTGGCTACCAGCGCTGTCTGAGAGAATCTTGAGAGGTCGGAATTGGCCACAGGGTCGGGATTGGACCAGGCTCCGCTATATTGAGGAATTGGAGCCTAAAAAAGGTTTAGACTACAAGCCAGGGTTTTCTCAGATTACCTTCAATTAAAACTCAGCATATAATTTGATTATTTAATTATTTAAAAAAAAAGTAACGCAATTTTCTTCATCTGAAAACGAAAACCGTTTCACGATGATATAATTTTCATTTTGTGGCTTAAAGTAATGAAACGATTGTGTCCCAGAGATTTGTTTTACAGGAGTTTAACTGTTTGCGAGTAACATGAGCGTAAGGAGCAGCCGACTGAATCAGACTCTATGTGGATTTAGCGACTCTACTGTGCTACCAATCGGTTTACCTAGGAGTCAGTAATAGTAAACCGGTTGACCACGGTCACTCACCACTACCTATGGGGAACGCGGACAGTGAGAGAGATTGTCGGGATAGAGTAGGAAATAGAATATAAGATTAGAAAGTAAACATTCAAAACTAGGTCAGTAGGTCAGTGTGCAATATTGCAATCGTAGCGATCGGTTGTCCGGAGGCTAACTCCGAGAAATTTATGTTTAGTTTTTAAGAATAAATGTAATCTAGTTCGTAAAATAAATGTTGTGTTTTTAGTGAATAAAGATGTGTATTAGAAGACAAATAAGTGTATGTTCTGTGGTTAATTTGGACTGAATGTGATGTACTTTGTGATGTGCGGAAAGGGTCCTTTGATAACTAAATTATAAAGAAGGATACGATCACCGGGCAGTGGAAAACCAGAGATAGTGGTTGGGAGACTCCCCAACATAATTTGGTCCTTCGAGCCGGATTTCTACTGCCGGTGTACTTCGGATCGGTCAAATTTCGACGATTTGACCAAGATGTGAGGTGGCGCCATCGAACAAGAGGACTGCGCCAAGTGCTACATAAAGCCTACGCCATTCCTCTGGTATCAGCAATTCAATTATCGCCATCCTGAAATTGAAGAGAAGAGATTCGTTCGCCATCGTCGAAGATAGTCAACACTGCATTCAATAGAGGATTGATGTTTCGAATTCGCCATCACCATTGATAGATTGACTTCGCAGATTTCCGCGGAGTGTAGGACAACCAGAGCGTTGTTCTACTACCAATCAGGTAGGTTGAACAAGCATATGTCCACCGAAGCATGAATTATATTTGCTAACGCATACACTTCGTTTTTATGTGTGATTCATCTGCTTGATGCGAATCATCGACAAGAGAGAGAGAGAGAGACGGAGTGGTGAACAACCAAACTCTTCACAACTTCCACTGGGTGAAATCACTCTCAAGCTCAAGCGAAGGAAGACCATAGAAGATGATTTCGGTGGTGCTTTCCCACAACCAAACAACGATACACTAAGAGAACGACGATCGCTACTAGGCTCGGACATCACTCAACGGTCATCGTGGCCAGGTTAATACATATTTACAGTATATGCCCAGCCGAGCCTGGATCTTGTGGATACCACATTAAATAAATCTATCCTTCTGTCGCACAATTGGACGTTTTCGAGTCTGTTATTTCTGGACGCAAGCCCTGAGGTTTTGTTGGTTTTCGGACTCCTAGTTAAATCTTGTTACATTCAGCGCCATCTTCATTACTCCAGGTGAGACTGAGTATATGTCCTGCCGAAGCAGGCAATATTTTGATGTTACATTGGTACCTTTCTCTTCTGCTGCACTGTATATCGATACGAGCTGATTCCATTGCTATCGCACGACAGCCCGCTCCGTGATTAGAGCGTTCATTACATTTGAGGCACATTCGAATTTGGCTATCGGTACAGACTGTCGTTTGCAAAGGTGAGATGGATTTCATACGTTTTAATGCGTGCTGCTTGAAAATTTGCTGCTTTCTGGCTTTGGTAGTAGCGCTGCTTCTTCTCACAGGTGAGTCGAACGGTATATGTTCCGCCGAAGTAGACAAATTTGTATACTACATCGCCAATTCCTCTCCATTCTCGGAATACTCATCGTTTTGCTAACTACGACTGAGGTATCGCAACGCTAGCACCTGCTGACTGATTGGTTTTTGGTTCATCGCTCGTGTTTCGATTGTGTGACGCCAACAATGTCGAAACCTAATACAAGAAATGCCGATTCCCTGAAGTCATTAACTTCCAAACTCAAAGCACTTTGCTCACCTTTAAACAATATTTGTCAGTTCGTTAAGAATTATAAATCAGATACAACCGCTAGTCAGATAAGGGTTCGTCTAGAGCGTATTGATTCGTTATGGGAACAAATCAGCTCAACTTCTTGGGAGATCGAAGCGTACGACGACTACGAACCCCAAGAAAGTTTCGAGAAGGAGCAACTGGATTTTGAAAACCGCTATTACGACGCGAAGTCGTTCCTGATGGAGAAGGCACAGGAGTTTGAAGATGAGACCTCACTCAACCAATTTACACGGAGTGTAGGCGCCACTCAACAAGGTGCCATGGATCGTGTACGCCTACCGCAAATCAAGCTGCAGACCTTCACCGGAGATATCGATGATTGGCTAAGTTTCAGGGATCTTTACACTTCCTTGATTCATGAGAAGGCAGAGCTTCCAGAGGTAGAGAAATTCCACTACCTAAAGGGTTGCTTAGCAGGTGAAGCTAAGGCACTAGTTGATCCGCTAAAGATCACTAGTAACAATTATTCGATTGCTTGGGAGTCGTTGCTAAAACGATAAAACAACAGCAAACTACTGAAGAGGAAGCAAGTGCAAGCACTAGTCAAACTGCCTTCACTCATGAAGGAATCGATTCCAGATCTCCACGGATTGGCTGATGTATTCGGCCGTGCGATTAAGATATTGGATCAAGTCATCGAACCAGCCGAATACAAGGATCTTCTGCTAGTAGAGCTGCTAAGTTCTCGTCTAGACCCAGTCACCCGACGTGCCTGGGAAGAGCATACGTCCTCTAAGGAGAAGGACACACTACAAGGCTTACAAGGCTTCATCCAACGGCGGATCGAAATCCTGGAGTCTCTTCCAGCGAAACCAGAATCCAGAAGCGTACCCCAGCTGAGATCTCAACAACCTAAACAGAAACCGTTTTCACCGAAATCCAGTCACAACGCCGTACAGTGGAATGCCGCTAAGTGTCCATCGTGTACGGAGATTCATGGATTACACACGTGTCCAGTCTTCCAGAAAAAGACACTTTCCAGCAAGGAATCTTTCATACGAGCACAGTCTCTTTGTCGAAACTGTCTCAAGCGAGGACATATACCCCGAGATTGTTAGTCGAAGTTCACGTGTCGAAACTGCAAGACTCGACACCACACGCTTCTATGCTTCAAAGGTGAAGCTAAGGGAAGTAGTCCTAGATCACCCGAGAAGGATAATTCGGGTAATGGTAGTAACCAAGAGAAAGCAATTTCTGACCATAGGACAGCGAATGCTGCATCGGTTCAGAGTTTAGCGTCAAATACAGCGCAGCGTCTCAACTGACAGATTTTTCTGGCTACAGCCGTTGTCGTTGTCGAAAATAAGCAGGGTTTTCGCTATCTGGCACGTGCACTTTTGGATTCAGGGTCAGAATGCAACTTCATCGCTGAAGAACTGAGTCAACTGCTGAAGACTCCTAGTCAGAAGGTGGATATTCCGATATCAGGTATCGGACAAATTGGGACGAGGGTCACACGCAAGGTTCAGGCCATCGTCAAGTCGCGTGTATCATCGTACTCTAGAGCGATGGATTTCCTCGTCTTACCGAAGGTTTCAACTTGTCTGCCCACTTCTACAGTGCAGACAAATGGCTGGGACATACCAGAACGAATCGAACTGGCAGATCCGGAGTTCTTCCGCTCGAAAAAGATCGATTTGGTGATGGGTATCCAAGATTTCTTCAGCTTCTTCAAATATGGAAGGGTGCAACTACTGGGAGGAGGTCTACCAGTACTCACCGAATCTGTATTCGGCTGGATAGTGTCAGGCGAAATCACATCAAAACAAGGAACACGCTACTCGTGCAACATGTCGGTATCGTGCCATATAGGAGAGTTAATGGAACGGTTTGGTCCTGCGAGGAAGTGGGAGCCGGTAGAATGCTATTTGCCGGCCAGACGTGCGAAGAGGAATTCGGGCGCACGGTTAAATGGGAATCGAATGGCCTATACACCGTTACTATGCCCAAAATGGAATTATAGCAGAACCTGGCGAATTAACAGACGAACGTGGCCAAGACCTGCAATGGGACCACCCACTTCTTGAATCGTGGGAGCGGAATGGCTATAATTCCAACAGCACATTCTTTCTCCGAACGAAATATTGATTCAACGCGGTGTCATTGATCAAGGAGCGCTGTCTGTGGAATACTACTGTTTTACAGACGCATCGGTGGTCGCATACTCTGCGACAATCTACGTTCGGAGTGTGTTAGTTTTCACTTGCCAGATCGGCCTTTTCACTGAGGATTTTCTTTTTTTCCCCCTTCAGGCTTTTTCCTGGTATTCACTTCCCATACAAACCGTTACCAAGGTGGAGTAAAAGAAAGAATAGGAGAAAGGGATGAGTTCAAAATAGAAAAGGCAACTTATTATGTTCGAGAATTCAATTTCTTTTTAATTTTTATCTTCAATATGGGTAGGAAAGGAAGGCTGGAAAGGGAACATTACCGGTTTGACATTGTCTTCCGTCCAATGGGCTGTATATTCGAATGGCGACTACGATGCTCCGGGTTCTCCGCTGGGTTCTGGTTTTTCGATATTGCTTCGCTGGGCTCACTTTATTGCTGGACAAGTGCTGGACACTCAGGCCGTTGCCCGCTAAATGTCCAACACGCCACTTCACTTTTTCCAGCCTACGACACAAAATGGTCACGGATTCCACTGCACTCACTTTTCCTGCTCGAAAAATTAAAAAATATTGAGTGATTGAAAATACGCGCACCCAACTGTAAATGAAAACATTTACCTACTAGTCGCCGACCCCGGCAATAACAGCTGCTTATATCAGCTGATTCCGTATAATGGTATGGGAGCCATCTCATCGACAGTGAGGGTCGACTGTGGGAGCGCACTGAATAGCGCGTAACGGTTGACACAGAAAATGGGAGAATAGGGATGCCAAGGATGGGAAATAGGATATATTATTCGATTATAATTCAATTATTGCAATTCACATATTTCTTTTTTGGTTCAGTTTATACTATTTCATAAATAAGAATTTATATCAAAATAGAAAATTTAAAATAGAAAAGTAAAAAAATATATATACATAAATTAAATTATTTACAAAATTTTCAAATTAAACCAATGTAACCGATAGACAGGTTACATTTAGCCCATACTTGGGAGAAAAAAAAATAAAAAAAGGTTTATTTTTTTTCACTTGGTAGGGGTGAAGTCAAGGTAAATGAATTTGGTGCTATTTTAAAAGCTCTCTTTTCATTGAGGGTTAGGTTAATGTTGTGGAATGATTTTTCCATAAGAGGTGCTCTTTTCCACAAGATCACGTAACTCTCAATGATAGAGTCTGGCTATCAAAATAGAAGGATTAGGTTAGGAATGGGAATTGTTGGTGGCTCTCTTCTTATTGATGGTTAGCTAGATTTGGCGGAATGATTTTTCCGTGGGAGAGGAGCTCTTTTCCGCAAAATCACGTAACCCTCAATAATAGAGTCTGGCCACCGATGAAGGAAATAAGGATAGGAGTTCTTATGATGACAGCTCTTTTTTCGTTGAAGGTTAATTTGATTTAGCGGAATGATTTTTCTCTGCGAGATCTATTTCGCAAAATCACGAAACTTTCAACCATAGAGTCTGGCTGCCATTATAATTGGACTGGGTTAGGAGTTCTTACGGTGACAGCTCTCTTTTTGTTGATGGTTAACTTGATTTAGCGGAATGATTGTGCTCTGTGAGATCTTTTCCGCCAAATCACGTAACACTCAACCATAGAGTCTGGCTGCCAACTCGCGAATCTTACCTTATGCTTGGGATTATAAGGTTGAGATAAGATGAAAATGTATGAGTTGTATCGGTGAGTATGCCTTCTACAAAAATACTGCCTTTTGGGAATCATGGTTCGTCAGAATAAAGCTTTTTTTATCCGCCCTCTCGCTATTAGCCTTAGAAATTTAGATTTTTATTTTACAACTAACTTAAAACAACAACTTTTTCAAAAACTAGACTATAATTGGAAGAGAAAAGGAACATATTATTGACTCTCTACTTTTGACTTATATCTCGCCGAATGTTGATTCGGGAAAAAAATTACACACTTATTTATACACATTCATTCTTACTCATTCATACACCCACCTTTCATACATATCCGTTAATTCAATCATTTTATTCATACAGTTGTCGGGCTCAGATAACATTTTACCACGAACAATTTAACACACACTAATTCTAGAATAAAGTATTGGGGATCCCTAATTCTAAATAATTCGAGTGTCTGGCGCTAACGCAACAGACCCGTTGAGCTAACGATTAAACTTATCGTTGAATTCGCCACCTAGGGAGGCGTTACGAAATAGATAAACATTCCCCTTTGTTTGAATCTGGCACATCTACCAGAAATTGTAAACAAGGGGTAAGAACATAAAAAGAAGCAGGCATTGTTCAAGGCAGAGATGGGAACAACAACAAAGCTTCGCTCTGACGACGATCTACTAAAAGGCATGAATGATGGCATGTAAATTCGCAGGTAAGTATTCAGTTCAATTAACTGTAATTTGTTGCTTTGTTTCAGGTTATATAGATACTCAAATTTGAACGATTTATGTAAGGCAGGCTATACTGAGCTTTCGCTATCACCCGGGCGTAAGGTGGACGGCTGGCTATATCCCTACATTTTTACCCGTGAGGTCTTCTACCTCATAGGAAGAAGAGCCAATTTTTGCCTTTATTTTGCAGGGTAAGTACTGCGGCCCTAGCTTGGCGTTATAATTTTCAGCAGCCGAAGACTGCTTCATATTCCTTCGGTAGATCAATTGTCCTAGCACGAAGGACTTAGCGAAAGTGCGGCTTCGCAAATTATACTGGGTTTGGGACGTATCGTGGGACTTCTCCAGATTCTTCCGGACAATCTCATGTATCTTGGCGAACATTTGTTTTCGCCTCACCTCCCTCTCCTCCTCAGAGAGTTCTTCACCATGGCGTGCGAGGCGATGGTCCGATCCCTGTTCTGCTAACTCTTGCCCGTGGGTGATGAAGTACGGCGTAAACCCTGTAGAGGAGTGCACACTTGTGTTTAGCATCATCTCAATTTCGGGTATCTTTGTGTCCCACAGTCGCTGGTCGGTTTGTACGAAAGTGCGGGTAGCCGCATTTATTGTTCGGTTCACTCGCTCTACAGGGTTCGATTGTGAATGATACCGGGAGTTCAACCAGTGCGTGATTTTGAAGAGATCTAGAAGTTCTTTGAAGTTTCTCGAAACAAAAGAGCTGCCATTGTCTGTGATAATGGTTTCAGGGACAGAATTTTTAAAAAACCACTGATTCTTCAAAATCACACACAAGGTTGAACTATCCAGCTTCTTCACCGGATGAATCATCACCCACTTTGAAAAGTAATCGCAAATCACTAGGATGTGCTGATTTCCTTTCCGACTACGTGGCAGAGGACCCACAAAGTCCATCAAAATGATCTGCCACGGTTTGACCTCTTTGCAGGTAGTGCATTCTTGAATATAGGACCTAATTTGTTTAGCCATCTTAGGCCAATAATAGCGTTGCTGTATACGGGCAAGAGTTTTACTAAAACCAGTATGAAATTGATTATCATGGGCCTGTTTCAACACTTCGGGGACTTCATCGGTGGAAAGGACTTGTTTCCATTCGAAACGGGAATCGAACGGTATATTTTTTTGTGGTAACAAACTTAAGCAATCTACCGTTCTCGACCTTAAAGTCGATGAAATCGTCGGGACGATTGATGACCTTCTCCATGAGGGAAGTATACCACGTTGAAGTAGGTGAATCTTGGACAGCAGCAATACTCCGTGACAGGGCATCTGGGACAACATTTTCTTTACCCTTTCGGTGTACTACTGTCATGTCGAATTGCTGAAAGTCCAAGCTCCATCGACTACAACGAGAACCAACTTTCCACTTCGTCTTGAGGATGTGGGTCAACGCCGACGAATCCGTCACTAAGGTGAAATGGTAGCCTTCGATATACCCCCGAAATGCTTCAATGGAGACCAGAGCGGCGAGAGCCTCTTTCTCAGCAGCGTGGTAGTTCTTTTGTGGAGTGGTGAGCTTGCGGGAAAAATAGGATGTAACTCTCTCACCATCCTGTTGCTGCTGAGTGAGTACTTCCGCAACAGCTACATCGCTTGCATCCGTCTGGATAATAAATCCTCGGGAGAAGTCGGGACTTCCCAGAATCGGTGCTGTGATGAGCTGCTCCTTTATAAGACAAAAGGCTTTCTCTGCTGCTTCATTCCAGCCGATGATCTTTGTTTTGGTTTTCAGGAGATCCGACATTGGCCCACAAATCTTACTGAAGTTTGGAATGAAGCGTCGGTAATAATTTGCCATCCCGAGAAATCTCCTAAGCTTGGTGATCGTGGTCGGCTTTTCGTATTCCACAATTGGTCGAATTTTGTCGGGATTCCCACGGAGGCCTTGAGAGCTTAGGAGATATCCCAGGAAGGAAATTTCCGGCATTCCAAACCGCGATTTCTCGAGATTTATCATAAGGTTGGCTCTGTTTAGTCTACGCGCAATTTCCCGAAGTAATTGTACATGATGCTCAAATGTCTCCGTTACCACGACTATATCGTCGAGGTAGACGAAGAAATAAGGTTCCAATTCACCATGGCTAAGAACTTGGTCCATTAACCTTGCAAGGGTAGCCGGGCTATTTACGAGATCGAATGGCATCCTGGTGAATTGGAACAACCCCTTTCCTTGCACGCTAAAGGCCGTATATTTACGGGAGGACTTTTCCAGAGGAACTTGAAGAAATGCCTCTGAAAGATCAATGGTCGATAGATATTTCACCTTTGGAAGTTGGCCTAAGATTCGGCACTCACGAACAGTGCGTTGTTAACCTTGCGCGTCTAAACAAAGCCGAACCTTATTAGGCTTGATGACTGGCTCGCAATTTAGTGACCAGTCAGAGGTTCTCGGCTCAATAATGCCACCGTCAAGCAGCCTTTGCAACTCTATAGACACCAAACCTTGTGTCTTAGGAGACATTACATAGGGAAACTGCCTAACCGGAGGCTTTTTCCGCCGTTCTTCGGCAAGCTCAATTTTGTGCTCTGCCAGCGGAGTGGTAGACAGTTTCCCGGGGAGCGCGGGAATGAAAAGGCTCTTTATATGGTCTATAGTTTGCTTTTCGGAAGCAGTTAGGACAGTGGATGATGAGGACGGCCCAGAACTATCGTCTTCCTCGGTAGTGTCAACAATGGCACAACTTGTAATAGTGGGCTGGATATGGAAAGCCTTCCAAAAGTCCATTCCACAAATACAGTTGATGGCTAAGTTTGGAACTACCAAAGTTGGGACAACCTTCTCTACGCCATTCCACAAAAAGGGTAGATAAACCTGGCCCCTGACATTAAGAACTTCTCCGCTCGCCGTACGCAAATTCATTGGGTCTCGAAGTGGAAAGATTCGTTTTGGTTTGACGGAATTATAAGTGGAATCATTAATTAAAGTTAAATTGCTTCCGCTGTCTAGAAGAGCTTGGAAGCTTACCCCGTACACCTTCACCGAAGTGTAGGGTCGGTTATCGTTTGGAAGTTGGTAATTTATTATGTACGACGCCGGAGTCTCCGGATAGAGATTCTCTGAAACCGGTTCAAAATATGGAAGAGGGTTTACGCTTAAAAGTTGGAATTTAGCCGCCGGCGACTTTGGCTCGCTGTTAAGGCGTTTTTTGTACAAAACGGACAGTTGTTTGATGGATAGCCTCGGAACCCACAGTTCTCGCACAGAACCCCTTTTGGAAGCCTGCATCGATCCATTCGAAAACAGTGTCGGCTCGAAGGAGGCTCATGAGCATCGATCATTTCCTCCAATGTGGTTAGTGGACGCGCTTGTCCCAGAAAAGTAGTTCCGGGGCGGCTAATGTTTTGGTTTGTATGCAATTGTGCATTGAAATTATTTCGGGCCCCACGTTGGGCGCCAATTGTTAGTTTTCACTTGCCAGATCGGCCTTTTCACTGAGGGTTTTCTTTTTTTTCCCCCTTCAGGCTTTTTCCTGGTATTCAGGGTCGTATACTGGCTCCGAGAGGAATTGGGCGGAAACACTTCCCATACAAACCGTTACCAAGGTGGAGTAAAAGAAAGAATAGGAGAAAGGGATGAGTTCAAAATAGAAAAGGCAACTTATTATGTTCGAGAATTCAATTTCTTTTTAATTTTTATCTTCAATATGGGTAGGAAAGGAAGGCTGGGAAGGGAACATTACCGGTTTGACAATGTTTTCCGTCCAATAGGCTGTATATTCGAATGGCGGCTACGATGCTCCGGGTTCTCCGCTGGGTTCTGGTTTTTCGATATTGCTTCGCTGGGCTCACTTTATTGCTGGACAAGTGCTGGACACTCAGGCCGTTGCCCGCTAAATGTCCAACACGCCACTTCACTTTTTCCAGCCTACGACACAAAATGGTCACGGATTCCACTGCACTCACTTTTCCTGCTCGAAAAATTAAAAAATATCGAGTGATTGAAAATACGCGCACCCAACTGTAAATGAAAACATTTACCTACTAGTCACCGACCCCGGCAATAACAGCTGCTTATATCAGCTGATTCCGTATAATGGTATGGGAGCCATCTCATCGACAGTGAGGGTCGACTGTGGGAGCGCACTGAATAGCGCGTATCGGTTGACACAGTAAATTGGAGAATAGGGATGCCAAGGATGGGAAATAGGATATATTATTCGATTATAATTCAATTATTGCAATTCACATATTTCTTTTTTGGTTTAGTTTATACTATTTCATAAATAAGAATTTATATCAAAATAGAAAATTTAAAATAGAAAAGTAAAAAAATATATATTCAAAAATTAAATTATTTACAAAATTTTCAAATTAAACCAATGTAACCGATAGACAGGTTACAAGTGGATGAGTCGGTCTCAGTGCACCATTTGACCTCAACCATAGGTACTAAACTCTGGGAGAAGATAGCAGAATCGCTGAAGGTAGAATGCAACGTTCACTAATAGTCAATCACCAAAGGTGAAGGAAACCCACCCGAAGAGAAACTGGAACGACGACACAACGCGGTGGTCTGTGCTTCGTCGATAAGGATCGGATTCATTTCGGATTCTAACACTAAGCTTACTCGAACAACCGCTAACTGCCTACGCTCCATATTAAACTTATGTTGTCCAGAATAACAGGAAGGGATAGGTTTTCTTTCAGCTAGTGAACTGAATTACACTTAATAGGCAACTGTTGGGGCAGGTCTGGGATCACCTTTATCTCCTTCCAAAAAAACGAGCGTATATTTCCCGGGCAACAATATATACAAATCGAACTTCTCCTATCGGTGGCTGGCGAATAGACTGACGAGAAATTGAAAAAACTGATTTCTAACTATCCCTGAAGTTGAACCGAAAATTTACCGAACTAGTGAGAAGTGAGAGCATGAGAGAAATCTCCACACGTTATGAGTGCCTGCTATCGGTGTCGTATTTTCAATCTATAAAGATAAATTATATCGAACTGGAACATCGCCGCCACCTTTGAATTCTACGAATTTCAAATCAAAACAAAATTCGAATTATAATTTAAACTAACGATAGGAAGCAATTCAAATCATTTCATTCACTTAAAATTTCTCTTCCCTACATTCTAAACACTGCGGCCGAGTGATGATCTACCCATTGTTGTCCTGATCGTCGCTGGCCTGTTGATTGTGATCGTCTAGCTGTTGGTGTTGTCGATACGTTGTGTTTTGGTCGCATGAGTCTGTTGGTAGAAGGCAAATCTTCGTAATTGGTCTCTTGAAGCAAGTGCCTTTGGAACTCCGTAGCGTCACTACGCGTACGAGACCGTCCGCTGGATCTCGTCAACGATGACCACTAGTTTTCCTGGCTGGATCTGAAGGTTGGGATGGCATGATCGAGTATCTCGCTGGAGTTCTTGCAGTTACTCTGTCCTCCATTGATACCAGAAGTGTTGGAACAGTTGCTGTAGCTTCTGGTAATGATCCAGATGAATGCGGAATCTGGACAAGGCTGGCAGCTGCTCGTACAAAGTTTGCCATTTCTGCCTAATCTGGTTCGGAACTTCTTCATCCCAGGAACATGAAGCCAACCACAACTCTTGGATCAGCATTTTCCCCCTTATTACGACCGGAGCAATTAACCCGAGTGGGTCGAATAGCTGGGAGATCTTGGATAGGATTGCTCGCTTTGTTGCCACTTGCTCAGCTTGGTTGACTCGAAAGTCAAATCGAAATTGGTCAGGCTCAGGCTCCCACATGATTCCGAGGGTCTTCACTGTCTCGCCGGGGTCGAATCGGTATGTTGACTGGGTCCCAATCTGATCGGCAGGAATTCCGTGCACAACTTCTAGTTTATTGGAGGTCCACTTACGTTACGGAAATCCACCTTTGGCTAGCATTTCGGTCAATTCTTCACGCAGTTGGATGGCTTCTTTGACTGAATTAGCACCACCAATGAAGTCATCCACATAGAAGGACTTCTTTACTGCCGGAGCGGCTAGTGGATATGCATGTCCTTCGTCGTCAGCCAGCTGTATTAGAGTTCTGGTCGCCAAGAACGATGATGGTGCTAGTCCGTAGGTGATCGTGAGGAGCTCGTATGATTGGAGTGGATCAGTGGGTTTAAATCGGTACTTAATTTTCTGTAGCGGAGTATCCTTCGGATGTACCAGGGTCTGTCGGTACATCTTTTCGACGTCTGCCGTCATTGCTACAGGAAATTTGCGGTTTCGGATGACGATGTCCAGCAGCTCGTCCTGCACAGTTGGCCCCACACAAAGTGCTTGGTTAAGGGAAAATCCTGACGAAGTTTTGCAGGATCCATCGAAAACCACCCGGATTTTAGTGGTGGTACTGGACTCTTTGATTACCAGATGGTGAGGAAGAAAGCATTCTTTAGAGCCAGAGGAAGTGCCATCGGGAACTGGTCTCATGTGGCCTAACGATAAATATTCTGCCATAAACTTGTCGTAGTTTTCCTTCAACTTAGGGTCCTTGGTGAATCTCCACTCGATCATCTCAAAACGTCGGATTGCGGTAGCCTCAGAATCGCCAACCATTCCGTTGAAGTTTGGCTGCTTAGGCAGTTCAACAATGTATCTGCCTTCCTCGCTCCGGGAAACAGTAGACTGGAACAATTCCTCGCAAGCCTTCTCCTCCATCGACATGGCAGATCTAGTACTCAGTTCCTCAATTTTCCAAAAACGCTCCATGCATTCGTCTAACGAGGAAAGGGAAGTGATGACGGTTTTGCAGCAGACAGATTCCTGGTTCGGAGGAGAAAGATTGGCACCACCAGCAACAATCCAGCCACTGGAAACAAACACTGTCAACCAGCTCGGGTAATCCTTCGGCAAGCTTGATTCGAGCTGCTGTAGGGAAACAGTCGAAAAAGTGCTGGGTTCCAATTACCAAATCGATTTTGCTGGAACGGTTGAAGTTTGGATCAGCAAGCGAAATGTCACTCGGAAGCTGCCAATCGTCTACTGAGGTGTCTTCTGCAGGAAGGTTGGATATCATCCGTTTGAGAATCAGGAACGTTACATCTCTCGAAAAGCTTCTCTTGCAGGAAAGAATATTGGTTGTCACTGACTCAGTGGCATGATCGGGTTTTTCACCAATTCCGTGGACGAGGACGTTCACCTTCTCGCGTTTCAGTTTTAAAAGTTGGGCTAGTAGGTCCGACATCAAATTCGGTTGAGAACCACTATCCAGTAAGGCTCTGGCATAGTGTTCCTTTCCATAGGCGTCGACGATACGGAGGATGACCGTCAGCATGAAGATGGTTGGCTGAGGATTTCGTAACGCGCTGCTGCATTGCACAACTGTGGGTTCGTTCGAAATTGTCACCGTCTGCATTGAAACTCTGGACTGGGTTTTGGATGATGAACCTGATTGCTGGGTTGACTTTTGGTTCGACTGGGGAGAGGACTGAGAGCCTTCACCGTTGGATTTTGGAAGCTGACCAGGGTGGAGGAGAGTGTGGTGTTTTTTCCTGCATTTGCGACAAGAGTAGTTCGAGGGACAATCGCGGGCGAAATGATCTTGGCGGAAGCAGTTCAGGCACAATCTCTTGGAATTTACCGTTCGGAGGCGTTCGGCGAGAGACATCTTTTTAAAGGTTTCACATTTCACCAGCAGATGTTGCTGATCACATGCATGGCATTTAGGAGCAAAATTCTCGGTGGTGGAGTACGGAGACATCTTAATAGGAGGCAGCCGGCGATGATTCCCGTTAGAAATCATTGGGGGAGTGGCATGAGTAGAATGGTTGACGGAAACTGACTCAAGCCCCCGGATCCGTTTCTCCAAAAACTCCACAAGACAAGCATAGGAATGGTTGCTCACCGTTTCCGCGTGGTCCTCCCACGCCCGAATGGTATCGTCGTGAAGCCGCATGCACAAAAGATGCTCAAGTAGGGTGCTCCAAGAGTTAACCGGTTTGCCTAATTGCTGCAGGATCTTGATGTGCCTTTGGAAATCGTCCACGGTTGAATGAAGAGCAGAAGAAGTTTCCTTTTTCATACGAGGGATATCCAACAGGTCCTGTAAGTGGCGCTTTTTCAGCAAATACTCGTTGGAATAACGGTTGATCAGCGTCTGCCAGGCCAGAGTATAGTTGACGGCGCTGATAGCGATGGTCTCGATGATCTGTGCTGCTTCTCCTTTCACCGCAGCACGGAGATAATTAAATTTCTGGATCGGGGGAAGGTCCTGGTTGTCATGGATCAATGCTTGGAACGTGTCAAAGAACGTCAGCCACTGCATATAATCGCCGTCGAACTCCGGTATGGAGATAGTCGGCAATCTTAAACCAGCTAGGGTGGACACAGCGCAAGTAGGGGGTTCAACAGGGATATTGGCTTGCAGAATGGTTGGGGGTGGTAGTTTAGACTGTAGACTGGCTTTTAACCGGAACAGCTTGGGTTCAAAGGAAGCACGGTACTGCAAATTTAACGCTTTACCTTCGTTGGTTTCCTCCAGATCCTCGAGAGCTGTCTGAACATCCTCCAGCGATTGCCACAGCATGTCAAAGTTCTCCATCCATATTTGCACCTCAAGCCCATCCCGTTCGGCGTTGAAGTTTTCGAAGAACTGCTCCGTACGGCCCAGTGACGCGAGCAGTGTAGTCTTTCGTGTCACCAGCTGGTCTCGGGTACGAGCGTCACCCATCGTGGCTTCCAGGAAACGCCGGCGGGCGTTGAATTTGAGAATACCTGCCGATATGAGATACCAGGTAGACTCGGACAAAGGAAATAAAATGCTTGGAAGGCTACTAACCTGACCCAAGGCTTGAATATGCCTTGTAATTTTATCAAACTGGTACGCAGGAACTGTGTCTAGCTAGCATGGCACGAAGGAAATGGCAAATCGTTCTTTTCGTTTAATAACGTCGGTCGTCGGAAGATGGATGAACAGTGGGAGAGTCGTCAATGAACAGCAGCGCGATCGTATGCCGATCGCTGGACGTAAACCGACGTTGGAACGCCTTCACTGGATGGATGCAATACGATTTTGAGTACGGCCGCCACCGTGGGCGGTGTGCGTATGATTGGGAAGCGCTGGTGATAGCTTCAGCACCACGATGTTGCTCGGGAAGGCAATTTCTCCGGAAATCGATTAAGCCAGTATCCACCGATGATCAAAACGGCATGCGAAATTAGAGAAAATCTAAAAGCACCCGTGGGGAGTTGCGCAGAAGATGGACAGGTACTTTAACATATAAAAGATTCAATTTGCCTTGAATCTAATCAGCTCGACACGCCGGGATAGCACAATGGCATCAACCGCATGCACAGGTGGACAATAGGATCCTTTCATCTAAAGGGCAACAGCACTTGCTGAGGACAATGGCGTCAGCGTTCGACAGGAATAGCATCGACACAATGGCACTTCGTTCCGATGAGCAATAGAACGTGGAAGATGGCGAAAGCGGCGAAGCCCAAAAATCCTGGTCACGGCACCAGAAAATATGTTGAGGCAGGTCTGGGATCACCTTTATCTCCTTCCAAAAAAACGAGCGTATATTTCACGGGCAACAATATATACAAATCGAACTTCTCCTATCGGTGGCTGGCGAATAGACTGACGAGCAATAGAAAAAACTGATTTCTAACTATCCCTGAAGTTGAACCGAAAATTTACCGAACTAGTGAGAAGTGAGAGCATGAGAGAAATCTCCACACGTTATGAGTGCCTGCTATCGGTGTCGTATTTTCAATCTATAAAGATAAATTATATCGAACTGGAACAGCAACCGTTGGGAACGGGCACGTGCATTGTTCTCGGAGGAGATTAAGCAGCTGTTGTCAGGCGTTGGTTCAATCCTCTGATCGACAAAAATTGTATCCTACGAGAAGAGGAAAGGTTAGATCACTCCAACGAAACACAGTAGACAAAACATCCGATGGTTTTACCGTCGAGACAGCAATGAACGGAATGGTTTCTACAGGCATTCCTCAGATTATTTGCTCACCGAGGACGATGCATTGATATTTACTCTAAATGTAGGAACTTTTCACAATGCTGAAAAACAAAATACACCGTGAGAAAGGTCAAGAGAATGCGCGAATGAAAGTGGCTCATTGAATGCGAATCCTCATGCAAGTGATTTCCAAATTAATCGTCTGGCAAGATGGCGATTGGTACAGCGGCAATTTCAACACTTCTGAAACGATGGAGACCTCTTTATCAAGTTATGGCAGCTTCAATCCAGATTTCGAAGAAAAAAATGCAGCCAGCAGAAGGTATTAAGATCGGACAACTTGTTGTCATTGTTGACACGAGTCAAACACCCATACAGCAGAAGATGAGCTGCATACAAAATTTCATCTGGCCGTCAATGGAGTCACTTGAGTGGATACAGTACGGACATCAACGGATTTAATGGAACGGCTTGTAGCAAAACTTCCCAAGTAACAAATTCAATTTTAAGGTACCCTTGAAGAAGTTTTCAAGACTCATTTGATAAAACCACGCATAAAACTAGATATTCTACATAACATCGATAAAACAGCTGTTCGGGCTGCATCCTGACAGCTCGAAGTTTTTCTGTGTAGTGATTTTTCGCACCCGACTGACTGCTGCGATCAGTTTGGCAACGCATCGAGTGACAAGTTCGAAACCTATTTTTTGTCGCGCACAAGGTGCGCATCGAAGCTTGGAGGAGAAGTGCATCAGCGTCCGTCGCGAGCGGTTGAAAAATTCTTATTTCGATTTAATTAATGTAAAAGGTTAAAGTTTAAATGTAGAGCAGAAAATATAAGGTAATCAAATGGCTATTTTTATTGTGAACTAATTTCCGAAATTCCCGTGGTTCTTGGTTGATCCGTCGTGCAAAAATTAAGTAAGTGGTACAGTCCGCTATCTCAGCCATTAATGGTCCTACCGAACCGGATGTTCGATGGAAGTAAAGTGAAGTGGAATTTCGGAAAAATTGGTAAGAACCGGCCGAAGTGAAAAGTGGAAGATTCCGGCCAAATGTGAAAATTAGTGCTATGTCGTATATATAAGTGAAGGCGCCATATTGGCAAAACTGCAAGTTCGCCACAATCAAGTGTGGATGAGCGTGTGAAGACGCCATCTCGGAAATAGTGCAAGGGCGATCAGGTCGCCATTGCAATCAAGAGTATATGAGTGTACAAGACGCCATCTTGGAAATTTTAAGTAAACTTAAGTGAAGTAGACCACGAGAATCACATTACCGCCCCAAGCATCGTGACTATAGACTTGGCTGTTTTCCGTGCTTGGTTCGAGCATAAGGCTCGAAATGTTCGGTGATTCTCTGGTCATGCCGAAGAAAAATAAAGAAAAAACACCACAAAGTTCTACAACAAACCAACAAACCCCCAACGTGAAGAAGGAAAAGAAGCAGACCAACTTGCAGGACACGATGGCGCAGGCTGAGCAGCTAAGCGTTCTCGTTCATCGTCGCGGTTTGGCAAAAGGTAAGCTCACTCGATTATTCAATCACTTATTCCCTGATGACGAAGAAGCCCGACAGTTAAGCGAGGCAGAGATCCGTCACTATGTTAAGAAAGTGGAAGCCAAGCAAATGGAGTATGCCGAAGTCAATGAACGAATCCTTGCGTTGGTCCCTGTTGAAGATAGAGAGGACCACGACCTGCACTATGTGCAGTTTGACGAGCTTCAGGATGAAATATGTGTGAATCTGGAAGGGCAGTTGGTCAAATTGTCAAAGACCACAGCTCAGTCAAGAGCTACCTTTGCCAACCCACAAGCTCATGCTCCCATTCTTGTTCACCAGCCTCTCAAGATCCCAATCCCCACTTTTGACGGCCGTTATGAAAGCTGGCCCAAGTTTATAGTAATGTTTAAGGACCTAGTGGACAATACTCCTGATCCTCCCGCTGTCAAGCTTCACCATCTCGATAAAGCCTTAACCGGGAGCGCAGCTGGCATACTAGATGCCAAGACCATTAGTGAGGGAAACTACAATCATGCCTGGGAGATTCTTGAGGAAAGGTATGAGAACAAACGGCATGCCATCGATAAACACATCCATGGTTTACTGCACCTCAAAAGGATGTCCAAGGGAACCTATGACGAGCTGAGGAGTTTGCTGGACGAATGCTCGAAACATGTCGAAAGTTTGAAGTTCTTGGAACAGGAGTTTGAAGGAGTGTCGGAGTTGATTCTGCTTCACGTGCTGGCAGCGGCCTTGGACAAAGAGATTCGTTGACGCTGGGAGCACACCGTTAAGCACGGAGATCTTCCCACATACGATCAAATGATGAAGTACTTGAAAGAGGAATGCTTCACCATGGAGAGGTGTGATGGTCCATCAACAAAGCCAGCACCAGCTCAGATGAAACCTTCTACTGCTACCATCAAATCAAGCCAGAAGTCCTTTGCAGCAGCCACGACAGCTTCGGATCCAAAATGTGATTTTTGCGGAAAGGGTCATCTCAACTTCACTTGCCCAGAGTTCAAAGGACTCTCCGTCCAGCAGCGGTTGACCAAAGTCAAAGATTGCAACGCGTGCTTCAACTGTCTAAAACGGGGACATCGAGGTAGCAGCTGCCCATCGGATAAGACTTGCAACCGTTGCAAGCGCCGGCACCATAGTTTGCTGCATGCGGAAGAGAAACCGAAACCACCGGTCGCTGAAGATCCGCAAGTGGAGCCCACTGTTCAAACGCCGAAGAACGTGGAACATCCACCGAAGCCTTCCGAAGAAGCGATGTCCGCTAGCTGCTGCAGTGAAAAAGTACCATCCCACCAAGTGTTCCTGCTCACAGCCGTGGTGGACATTATTGATAAAACCCAAAAAACCCACCCCTGTCGAGTTTTATTAGATAGTGCCTCTCAAGTGAATCTTATATCTTAGCAAATGGTTGTGTCCCTAGGGTTACACACGAGTCCGTCTAATGTCGTCGTTGCTGGGGTTAACGACACCAAAAATCACGCCAAGAGCAGCAGTGTGGTTCACATCCGATCAAGGTATTCGGGATTCAGCGCTAACGTGATGTGCTTGGTGGCTGATAAAGTAAAGTCGGATTTGCCTTCTTCGACGGTCAATGTTCGAGATTGGGAAATTCCTCCTGGTGTCCAACTTGCTGATTCGCGATTCCACCAATCGGGAAAGGTAGACTTGCTTCTAGGTAATCAGTTATTTTTGAAGCTACTGATGCCCGGAGAGGTTCAACTGGCGGATAACCTTCCATGTCTGCGCGAAACCCAACTAGGCTGGGTCGTTGGAGGTATTTGCGATGACGCGATATTTGGTTCAGTGGTTCATTCGCATTCACTCACGCTGGAGGAGTTGAATCGCACCGTTCAAAGGTTTTGGGAAGTGGAAGAAGTCTCGGGTGTGCACGTGTCCTCGGAAGCTGAAGAGTGCGAACAGCATTTTCAAAAAACCCATCGTCGTGATGAAGCTGGGCGGTATATCGTTCAGCTACCCTTGAAGGAGAATGTTGTCGAATTGAGCGATTCCCGTTCGATGGCTCTCAAGCGGTTCTACATTTTGGAGAGGAGATTCGCTCAGGATCCAGATTTGAAACAACAGTACGTGGAATTCATGACGGAGTACGAACGACTTCGGCATTGTGAAGAAATCAAGGAAAGTGAAGATTCTGATGGGGTAAAGTGGTACCTACCCCACCACGCCGTCTTGCGACCGTCGAATACTACCACAGAATGCCGAGTGGTATTTGATACTTCGGCTAAGGTTAAGAGCCTATCACTAAGTGATGTGATGATGATAGGATCATTGAATCAGTGCGCTCTGGATAAAATTGCCCTTCGCTTTCGATTTCCACGCTATGTTCTGACGACGGATGTAGCAAAGATGTACCGTCAGGTTCTACTTGACAAAAAGCACAGACGTCTGCAAAGAGTGTTCTTCCGATTGGATCCGTCGAGTCCACTTCGAGTGTTGGAGTTAAAAACCGTGACGTACGGTACAGCTTCTGCGCCTTTTTTGGCAACAAGAGCATTATTGCAGTTGGCAGCCGATGATGGGCACAAGTTTCCATTGGCTGCAGAAATAGTGCGAAACAGTTTCTACGTGGACAATGCACTTTTCGGATTCAACGATATCAAGGATGCGAAGGAGGCTCAGTCACAATTGATTCAGCTCTTTCAGGGAGGGGGATTCCATTTGCATAAGTGGGCCTCTAATTGCGTTGAACTGATGGACTCCATACCGGAGGCTGAACGTGAGGAGTTGGTCAGCATTGAAGCAATGGGAGTAAATGACGTGATCAAAACCCTTGGCCTGCTGTGGAATCCGTCCACTGATGAACTGGTTTTCGTCGCAAAGCCGTCTTCTGACATCGATAAGCCGACGAAGCGTCAAGTGTTGTCGTTGGTTGCAAGCATGTTCGATCCGCTGGGGTTGGCTGCGCCAGTGATTGTCGTCGAGAAGATGCTGATGAAGAAGATATGGTGTGAGAAGATCGATTGGGATGAAGAACTGAATGAAGAGCTAACGAAGTATTGGAATTACTTCATAAAGTGTTTGAGTGATGCGAAGGAGATACAGATTCCTCGTCAAGTAGTGGCACCGGAAGCTACTGCTTTTGAAATCCATGGCTTTGGAGATGCCTCTTTGGAAGCGTATGGAGCCTGCGTCTACATAAGATCCATCGTTCCGGGAAAGCAACATGTGGTGAAGATTTTGACTGCCAAGTCGAAGATAGTGCCTAAATCAATACTAACGATTCCCCGCAAAGAACTCTTGGCGGCAGTACTGCTACATCGTTTGGTGATAAAGGTTACGGCCACATTGAAGATGCCATTCCGGCAAGTGATTTTATGGTCGGACAATCAAATTGTGCTTGCGTGGCTGAAGAAAAAACCCGAACAGTTGGAGGTGTTTGTACGAAACAGAGTAAGTGAGATTACCTCTAACGGAAATGACTTTGAGTGGCGATATGTGAACACTGCAGACAATCCTGCCGACATAGTGTCCCGCGGACTTTCCGCCGAAGAGTTGTCCAGTAGTGATCTTTGGTTTAATGGTCCAGCATTTTTGAGAGAAGAAATTGATCAAGTTGACAATCCGGCACCCTTCCTGGATGAAGAGGTTCCTGAGCTCAAGCCTGCCGTTGTCGCAAGCACGATGGTGGAGTTTGAAGTGCTACCTGTGTTTGAGAAGTTCGAAAGTTTTCGGAAGCTGCAACGAGTGGTGGCTTATGTGCTGCGCTTCTGCAGGAACTGCAAGGAAAGAAAGGAGAAGCGCATCTTATCAACATTTCCAACCATTCCCGAGATGCAATCGGCGATGAAGGTAATAGTACGTGTCGTGCAACGTCAAGAACTCGCGACAGAAATAGGCAAGTTGATGTCAGGTGAGTCCGCTAAGAATTTGAAGTGTCTGAATCCATATTTTGATGAAAGAGTCTTGCGTGTGGGTGGCCGTTTGCGTCACTCAAATCTGTCGTACACGAGCAAACACCAATGGATTCTACCGAACCGAAACGCTGTGGTGGAAAGTTTCACCAGGTGCGTCCACCGAGAAAATTTGCACATTGGTCCTACAGCATTGCTTGCAACCTTGCGCAGACAATTTTGGATTGTGTATGGTCGCTCTGCGGTGCGCAAAATTACACGAAGCTGTGTCCGCTGCTTCAAGGTAAATCCCAGGACCGCCGAGCAGTTCATGGGAGATCTTCCCTCGAGTCGCAGTGACCGAGCTCCAGCATTTCAACGGGTTGGGTTGGACTTTGCCGGCCCTTTCGTCAAAAGGCAAACTGTTAGGAAGGCCGCTCAGGTAAAAGGATACGTTTGCGTTTTTGTTTGTATGGTGACCAAAGGGATTCATCTCGAGGCAGTTGAGAATTTAACGTCGGATGCCTTCATCGCGGCGCTGCACAGATTTGTTTCCCGAGGAGGCGTTCCAGAGGAGCTGTTCTCAGATAATGGGAACAATTTTGTGGGTGCCAAGAAGGAATTGCACGAGCTCTTTAACCTGTTCAAAGAGCAAGCAACAGAAAGGAAAAATTTTAAGTTATGCCAACCTCGTGAGATTAAGTGGAGAATGATTCCTCCAGGCTCCAGGACTGTGGGAAGCTGGGGTAAAGAGCACGAAATCCGTCTTGAAGAAAACTTGCAACACCGCCTCTCTAAACATGATGGAGTTTTCAACGCTTTTGTGTCAAATCGAGGCCCTTCTGAATTCGCGGCCTCTTTATGCCCATTCGGAAGATGCCATGGATCCGGAACCCCTCACACTAGGTCATTTTTTGGTTGACCGGCCGTTGACCGCGATACCGGAGCCAACGTACGAGGAAATTCCAGTCAACAGGCTGTCCCGCTGGCAGTACGTGCAACTTCTTCGAGGCAACTTTTGGAACCGTTGGTATCGGGAGTATCTGGTGGAACTTCAGGTACGAAACAAGTGGACCAAGAAGACTTCAAACGTTCGTCCTGGAATGGTTGTAATGGTTAAGGAAGATAACTTACCGCCGCAAGTCTGGAAGCTTGGAGTCATCGAAAAAAGTTTTCCTGGAGCGGATGGATTCATCCGTGTCGTCGATATTCGAACTCGATCTGGGATACAACGGCGGCCAATACACAAACTGGCCCCGCTTCCAATCCTGGATAACTCTAACTCTTCTGCTTGATCCTTCGCTGCCGGGGATGATGTTCGGGCTGCATCCTGACAGCTCGAAGTTTTTCTGTGTAGTGATTTTTCGCACCCGACCGACTACTGCAATCAGTTTGGCAACGCATCGAGTGACAAGTTCGAAACCTATTTTTTGTCGCGCACAAGGTGCGCATCGAAGCTTGGAGGAGAAGTGCATCAGCGTCCGTCGCGAGCGGTTGAAAAATTCTTATTTCGATTTAATTAATGTAAAAGGTTAAAGTTTAAATGTAGAGCAGAAAATATAAGGTAATCTAATGTCTATTTTTATTGTGAACTAATTTCCGAAATTCCCGTGGTTCTTGGTTGATCCGTCGTGCAAAAATTAAGTAAGTGGTACAGTCCGCTATCTCAGACAACAGCCATAAAACCCACTTAAGTTCCAAAAGGCCCATACTACAGGAGGTTCTCAAGACTATTGGCCAAGGTTGGCTTAAAACTTGATAGTTTTATCGGTACATACTTGTAATGACATTCAAGACATACTTAAAACTATGATAAAACTACCACAAGTTATAATAGTTTTATGGTTTTCCTCTTTAAGAACACTTCCAGTCCGTCACAAATATGCTTCGAAGATTCCATTTTTCGATTCGTTCTGCTGCATGGCGATTTTTTTTGTTTATGGTTGAGTGGAAGCTACTATTATTCTCTTCCAAAGTGGATACGTATGTAAATTAATTGTTAAATTGATCATAAATGCATCTGTTTTTAGCCTGCCATTCTTCATACGACATTCAGTTTATTGGTGTTTTATAACATAAAAGTTCGAAAATTTGAACGTGCCTCTGAATTATTGTTAGAACATTGACTTATTTAAAAAATAAAAAATATAGTTGAAAATTCAACCATTAGGTGACAAGGCTGATAAATTGTTAGATCTTGAATAAATTGTGTCTACAATCCATTTTATGTTTCAAAATGAATTTTAAACAGCATTGTTTGTTCGTACCATTGGAAAAATTAGAGTTTTGTTGCATATATATGAAAATGGCTACCGTTCCGAGGGAATCCAGAATAGCCACGCTCGCCATTTTTACAATGGTTTTATCTAAAACTACCATAAAACGCAAATAATACCTATATTTCTTACACAAGACTAACAAGATTTTTTGAGGAGTGCGATAAGTTCATTTTTATTTGTTCTACTCTTGAAAAAGATGAGTTACGCTTGAATAAAACTTGTTTGAATTGCTCAAGGTAAACAAGTCCCTCGTAAGATAGCCATAAAATCAGCGTGAAAAAGGCACATCATAAACAAAGAAAACGTGACGGTGCAAATCAAAAGTGCCTATGCATAATTGTTGTTCTTAGTCATAATAACAGCTTATAATTTAATATTTTTAATCACCAGCGTTAGTCGATAAAAAAAAACAAAAACAAAATGGAAATTTAACTTGAATATTCTAACAATGGTTTTGGGAAGAATAACAATAAACATTGCCTGGAAGGCGGAAGCATCAGTTGAGTGAAAAATGATTTTTCCTCTTGATCTATATGCTATAGCTATAGGTTTATAAACCTAACGTCGGATGAAGTGCGCTGTGTAGTAGTTCACTAAGCAATTCCAAAGCACCACCTCCTCCACCTAACGGTGGTGGACATACGATAACGCATGGCGATAATCCACTGCCTGGGACGTTAGGTTTAACTTGCACAACTGGCATAAAATCAATAATCATGAGTTATGATTCTCGTACACATTGCACCATTTAAGTTGATTCGTTACAAAAAAATAGCACGCATAACGCATAGACCCTTCTGATAAGTAAGTCTCAGTAGGCTGCGATTCCAATGGAATCTAGCGATGGAAAAAAAAGGTCGTTGGTGGCTGAGATGAAGGAGTATTCAATATATTGGATAGGTTTTTATTGAATTTCCGCTTGAACGATCCACTATTTTATATTTTCTATCACCTATGGGCGTCCATTGTCCAGTTTGTTTATTTTTCACATAATGTTCTTTCTCAAGAGTATGTGCTCTTACTCGAAACCAAATGGTTCTAAGAGCGTTTTATGGCAGCATTTTCATGATACATTCACCTTGAAGAAGAATGTCATAAAACTTTCTCAAAACTTTTATCAGGTTTTATGAAAGTTACAAAACGATGTCTTGAGAGGGGACTCAAGTATCTTATAAAATTACTTATAAGGTGAATTACACTTATAAATGATGCAGTTTTATGGAGGTTTCTTCAAGTGTTCTTTAATCACTCTTAAGAACTGTTAATCAATTAAAACCACCTTAACTTGGAAAATGCCCTAATAAAACCAGATGATCTCCGTAATGCTTTGATAAAAGTACCATAAAACATGAATAAAACCAATTTGCATTTGAATTGTTACTTGGGTTGCTTGGTACCTTTTAAGATATGGTGAAACTAGGGACATCAGTCTTGAATTCGATAGTCCAGTGCGTCGAGAGGTTTTTTTTCTTCTTTATTTTCAGAAGTTTCCATGCAACTTCAGGGTGGGTGAGGATGTTTGCGAGTAACATGAGCGTAAGAAGAAGCCGACTGAATCAGACTCTATGTGGATTTTGCGACTCTACTGTGCTACCAATCGGTTTACCTAGGAGTCAGTAATAGTGAACCGGTTGACCACGGTCACTCACCACTACCTATGGGGAACGCGAAGAGTGGGAGAGAGTTTGTCGGGATAGAGTAGGAAATAGAATATAATCTAATCTAATCTAATCTAATCTCACACTAACGCAGCGCATCCTGGAAAATGATGGTTTCTTGAATACATCATTTTTCTTGTCATCGGCTAGGCCAACTGCGTAGTATGTGCCGCAGAGAGGATTCCAAGAAATAGAGCGATTCCAGAAAGATCTAAAATCGCTCTACTACTCTGAATCAAGGGAAGGAAGAAAGCGTGGACCTCCCGTACCAAACGCTTCCATGTAGAGTTAAATAGTGTGATAATTTGTACTTTATCGTTGGGAGCATAGATGCTAGATGCTTCTTTTGCCCGTGGATGAACTTTTGGCATTTGAATCAAAATCCTGGCAATAATTGCCAAGGTTATAGCGCCTTATCTCGCTCAATGGGGGGTAAGTGGATCAAAACTTACGACGATGGCTTAATGCGAAGCTGAAAATAGCATAAAAATATTGTGAAGGGATATTATAATATAAAATGAGAATAACATGTGTACTGTCTGCATGTCTTTCGATTATAGTCCTGCTGCAATTGTAAATGGACTTGCATTATCATTACCATGAAGGAAAAAAAAAATCATACAATACTCGGGAATTCCATGGATGATCCTAAATTATATACCGTATAAGGAATACTTACATTTTTCGTGGAAGGATCAGATTTTAGCATGCTACCTTACCGGGGTCGCACTGCCTACATTGCCTTGGTGCGACTGCCACCTAATGTATAGTTGACGCGAAACAGCGTTTCTCACACAGCCGCTGGATGCCGCACCTCCTTGGTGGACAGACGCTCGGCACGCACCCTTTCAATCTAGCTGAAGTCAGAAGGACAACAGTGCCCAGGCTGCACTACCAGCTAAGTGCGCAACTCTTAGCTGGCGGTCTCTGTCATCTCTTGACCCGTGGAAGCATGAGGTAGGAACTTGTGAGGACCAGAGCTATGTTGTGGGGTCACACGCTCCATCACAGTTGTCGACTCACCATTTTGCAGCCCATAGAGTAGGAAATAGAATATAAGATTAGAAAGTAAACATTCAAAACTAGGTCAGTAGGTCAGTGTGCAATATTGCAATCGTAGCGATCGGTTGTCCGGAGGCTAACTCCGAGAAATTTATGTTTAGTTTTTAAGAATAAACGTAATCTAGTTCGTAAAATAAATGTTGTGTTTTTAGTGAATAAAGATGTATATTAGAAGACAAATAAGTGTATGTTCTGTGGTTAATTTGGACTGAATGTGATGTACTTTGTGATGTGCGGAAAGGGTCCTTTGATAACTAAATTATAAAGAAGGATACGATCACCAGGCAGTGGAAAACCAGAGATAGTGGTTGGGAGACTCCCCAACAATAACGGTTCTTTATTTTCTTTTCCATTGCATTGTTATCTTTTTCCGAGAAAAACAAGTAATATATTTTGGAATCTACTTTAGAAACAGCCCAAGAGAAAAGTTCGTATGCAGTTGTTATATGATGGCCTTGTAAACTTGCTTTTGAAGCGATCCGCTTTAGAACGCCTCTTAAAGCGTCACAAGGCCCTTTTCCATGGCAAGTGGCAAAAAAGTTCCACTATGCATTAAGATCGAAGTCCTTGTACATGTGGAACAAATTGAAAGCAGTCATCTTATTTCTGTATTGACTGCCTTCATTAGAAAAAAATGGATATTTTTCAGGTGAGGTAGCTTATTTTTAAATGAAATTCACACAATTTGTTACAAACAGCCGAACGGCAACATGGTTATGTTTAGTAAATTCTGCGATTGCTATGATGCTTGGAAACTTTAAATTTTGTGCTTCATCCTTATAATATATGGCAAAAGGATGGATTGTGCATTGAGCGTTTGCCCAATGAAAACCTTGTATAGCGCCCAGAATAACAAAATCAGAGAAGTCAGCAATTATAATGCAGTTAATTGCTTCCAAATTAATTTTAAGTTGTTTTAAGTAGTTACCTTGTTGCTCTGCAATAACATTATGCGGAGATAATTCGCTTAATTTTTCTAAAAATGTTTCCACAAACTCTTCTGCATCCATTCGCATTGAATTCAGATGACAACGATCTGTTTGCTTCTATTGTTTAAATTCTAAGGAATCGATGTTTTCAAGAAAATTCATCAGGTCATTCTCCAGTGTCTGCGTACCCGGGCAATGATCACAGGTTTTCAACCAAAATTTCTCTGTAGGATTTTCACAGAGTAATTTAAAAAACAAGTCAAGATACGTTTTAAAATGGTTAGGAATAAGTTTCTTAACCTTAAGGGTTTTAAACATTAATTTGACATTCTGATGATAAATGCATACGCAAACAGTATGCGTTCCACTTGAACCAACCAGAATACATTTTTTTTTGGGTGGCTACTGGAAAACATTGAAAATCCAATTTAAAAAGTAGGATATTGCTCTTTGAAAATTAAACACGGTTCAGAAACGGCGAGTTCTTGATTTTCACATTCTAGATTAACTGCACTTGGAGTTGCTGGCTCGTTTTCTTTCTTGATAAAGCGATAAAGTCTGCAATTGCAGGTATTACAAAAGTAGGAATAGCTTTTATGCAACTTTGTTCTCCTTTTCATTGCATAACCATAGAGTTTAGGAGTAGGTTTCCTGTAACTATTAATCTAAACATGACAATTTGAGCAGTCGTGCTTCATTGTATTAAATGTTTCTTAAGTAAGGTTTCAGTTCGGTTCACTCAATGTGGATTAATTCAAAATATTAGTTAAGTTTACTCAGTTGTGGTTTACGCTACAACTCAAATTCGGCATGAGTGTCCCTGCAATCCTTATAAGCACTCATGCTGAATTTGGACGCTAACGGACCATTCTGGCTCCAGTTATAGCGTAAACCATGAATTCATTAGGAATAAGTTTGATAAATTCAATGAAATGATTCCCGCAGTTATTTTGAAGTGATGGAAAATGATGCTCATTCCATGTGTGTATAGGCAAAAAACTTGAAATTTTCAAAAAAATTAACTCAAAAACAGCCCGATGAACATTTTAAATTTTTTTATATGTTATGTAAAAATGTTCGAATTTTTATAAAAAAATATAAACTTAAATAGTCGTTGTGGTCCAACATTTCGAACATCATAAAAAACAAATGTACTGATCATTTTAGCAAATTTGAGAACATTTATTATTTGAATCAATATGTTTAATAAAAACAAAAAGTGATATTCTTTCCATTTATAAAAAACATAGCAAATAGATCAAGTGGTTCAGAAGTTATGGTTTTTAATAATAAAAAATTTCGAAAAATGTCGAAAAATTAAATGCTGTCCGTTCGTGACGGCATAACTCACGAACGACTCGATGGATTTATTTGATTTCTTTTTTATTTGATTCGTCTTTGTTCCCAACAGGTTTATATGAAGAAAAAAATGGAAAATTTTACTAGAAAATGAGAAAAAATCATAAAAATCAAATTGTAATTTTGTTTGGGATTATCATAATATGCTAGACAGCAAGACCATCTTTCGATTTGTAAGGACAAACCGGTGGAAACTATTATAATGGCTTCGTAATAAACAAAAAAAAACACGAGAGAGGGCCGACTCACT
The DNA here is from genome assembly GCA_034211315.2 of Aedes japonicus. Classification (NCBI taxonomy): domain Eukaryota; kingdom Metazoa; phylum Arthropoda; class Insecta; order Diptera; family Culicidae; genus Aedes; species Aedes japonicus. The sequence continues at coordinate 86,013 of JASCZW010001178.1, forward strand.
GATTGATACTTAGAAACTTTTGAAAAGATATACAAAAAATGATTATACACTAGAGTCGCTTATTTCGCAACTTTTACGAGGTTGTCGAAATTTGACGTGGTTTGCAGAAAAAAACGCGGTTGTCGTTATTCACGGGAGTAGATATCGTTTGTTTAGATTTGGTCAAAAATGCGTCTCAAACGTAACGTTTCTCGCTTTTTACGATATTTTTTGTAAATAACGGGTTTTTACGCGGATTCAGGAATTTATTCGGTTTTTAAGTAGTTTTTTTCCATCGCACTAATTTCTGTGAAAAATTAACTTCAGTGTAAACGATTTATTGTAGCGTGTAGATGCACGTATAAACTGGAACGTTTGTATTGGTGACACCTCGCAGCGATCAGCAATAGAATAGGGCCTATCAACATTTAAAAAAAAAATTTCTGAACCCTGCTTCTCTTAAACCATAGGCCACCCACGCATACCAATACCATAATCATGTAGGGGAAAGTTTCTCTACACGATGATGCTATAGATTTGCGTGTGTAGCCTATGGCTTGCGAGAAAAAAGGCTCAGAAGTGTATGTTTACATATGTTGATAGGACCTATTCTATTGTTGGTCAAGAATTGGAATGAAGGCCAATGGAAAGTGAGAGTATAAGTTTACGCTTCCGTTTCATTGTACTCAATATTTGAGTACAATTGTATACCATCTCTTTTTCTCTCACGCAAATGTTACTAAATTTTCGAAAAAAGTGGATCTACCCAAAAATTGAGTTACACTTTTTAACGAACTTTCCGTGTGAGAAAAAGAGATAGCATACAATTTTACTAAAAAATTGAGTAAAATGAAACGGGAGTGTATTCCTTCTGTGTTGAACTGACAGATGTATAATTACGTTTTTTGTTACATTAGTATCGTTCGCCGTGTGATTAATAGTGCATCAGGAAGGTGAACACGACGATATACTAAAAATTAAAAAAAAACACTAACTAAGTTGTCCTGAGGCTGAAAATCTCCCTAATAAGGATACAAAAATAACTAAGTTGCGATTTCAGTTAATTTCAATTAGTATTGTTGTACAAAGCCTCCAACTAGACAGAATAATATCGGTCGGCTGCTAGCACAGCAATCTCTCGAATGAGACAAAGGGACGATCAGCGTGCAACTCAAACTGAATTGGATTGACAACGGATTTCACAGGCTTGAATGATGTTGAGTGAAGAAAAAAGAGCAGCTCAAAATACAAGCGATGGAGTTAGAGAGAAGCGTAATCGGCAAGTATCAGAATGATCTAGTAACAATCGTGCCCAACATAACCTTATAGATCGATTACGAAGGCAAGCCTCCATTCTACAAAATCTTCAACTTGCTGCCTTGGATTAATGACAATGCGAATATATCAGTCGCCATTAGAGCAATGAGTGTAGTTTGTTATCATAGTAATGCATTGATGTTCCCAAACGAAACACCAAAGCTTTTGCGCTCATTGGTGTCTGGATCAGAAAGTGGTTCTTAAAATTTTCTGCAGAACATCCAGAGTTATAATGGTTGTTTTCAAATGACTTCGTTTGGCGCAACGCACATAATAAGTTTTCTTGAACATTGAACATTGAACATTGAATTGAAGAGTTTAAAATTATTAAATTATTAAATTGTGAAAGCGTCTACTACAGCGCAAGCGTCTACATGTCAAAATGACCAAAAAGCGAATTAAATGTTGCCACCGACGGACGCAGAGCATAAATTTCTACAGATTTATTTCAAGGGAGATTCACTCAACCACATTATTCCACCATGAAGCGGGACATTGTACAACAATTGCAGGCGATGCTTCATGAGCCCAATGGATTGATTAAAATATTCAAGACTACTCCAGATCAAATGCCATCTAACAACCATAAGCTTGCGATTCGAGCTAATACCTTCTCAAATTTTACAATAAGTAGTTTAATTGAAAGCAGGACAACGTCTGCTGGGTCAGCTAGTATATATATATATATATATATATATATATATATATATATATATATATATATATATATATATATATATATATATATATATATATATATATATATATATATATATATATATATATATATATATATATATATATATATATATATATATATATATATATATATATATATATATATATATATATATATATATATATATATATATATATATATATATATATATATATATATATATATATATATTATATATATATATATATATATATATATAACGCTAACGGACCATTCTGGCTCCAGTTATGGCGTAAACCATGGCTGAGTAAACCCTAGCAATGTTGGTCTCTGCTTTTAAACAATTTGAGGCTGATTTATAGTTCTTACATTTAATGGAATCAGAATTGAACCAGTCTCCCCTACTTATGATGAGTACATTACTTCACAAATAAAACTAGATTTGTAAACATGGTTATCATGAATTTATTAGGAATGAGTATGATAACTTCAATGAAATGATTTCCGCAGTTATTTTGAAGTGATGGAAAATGATGCTCATTCCATGTGTGTATAGGCAAAAAACTTGAAATTTCCAAAACATTTAACTCAAAAACGGCTCGATGAATAATGGGTTTTTACGCGGATTCAGGAATTTATTCGGTTTTTAAGTAGTTTTTTTCCATCGCACTCATTTCTGTGAAAAATTAACTTCAGTGTAAACGATTTATTGTAGCGTGTAGATGCACGTATAAACTGGAACGTTTGTATTGGTGACACCTCGCAGCGATCAGCAATAGAATAGGGCCTATCAACATTTAAAAAAAAACATTTCTGAACCCTGTTTCTCTTAAACCATAGGCCACCCACGCATACCAATACCATAATCATGTAGGGGAAAGTTTCTCTACACGATGATGCTATAGATTTGCGTGTGTAGCCTATGGCTTGCGAGAAAAAAGGCTCAGAAGTGTATGTTTACATATGTTGATAGGACCTATTCTATTGTTGGTCAAGAATTGGAATGAAGGCCAATGGAAAGTGAGAGTATAAGTTTACGCTTCCGTTTCATTGTACTCAATATTTGAGTACAATTGTATACCATCTCTTTTTCTCTCACGCAAATGTTACTAAATTTTCGAAAAAAGTGGATCTACCCAAAAATTGAGTTACACTTTTTAACGAACTTTCCGTGTGAGAAAAAGAGATAGCATACAATTTTACTAAAAAATTGAGTAAAATGAAACGGGAGTGTATTCCTTCTGTGTTGAACTGACAGATGTATAATTACGTTTTTTGTTACATTAGTATCGTTCGCCGTGTGATTAATAGTGCATCAGGAAGGTGAACACGACGATATACTAAAAATTAAAAAAAAACACTAACTAAGTTGTCCTGAGGCTGAAAATCTCCCTAATAAGGATACAAAAATAACTAAGTTGCGATTTCAGTTAATTTCAATTAGTATTGTTGTACAAAGCCTCCAACTAGACAGAATAATATCGGTCGGCTGCTAGCACAGCAATCTCTCGAATGAGACAAAGGGACGATCAGCGTGCAACTCAAACTGAATTGGATTGACAACGGATTTCACAGGCTTGAATGATGTTGAGTGAAGAAAAAAGAGCAGCTCAAAATACAAGCGATGGAGTTAGAGAGAAGCGTAATCGGCAAGTATCAGAATGATCTAGTAACAATCGTGCCCAACATAACCTTATAGATCGATTACGAAGGCAAGCCTCCATTCTACAAAATCTTCAACTTGCTGCCTTGGATTAATGACAATGCGAATATATCAGTCGCCATTAGAGCAATGAGTGTAGTTTGTTATCATAGTAATGCATTGATGTTCCCAAACGAAACACCAAAGCTTTTGCGCTCATTGGTGTCTGGATCAGAAAGTGGTTCTTAAAATTTTCTGCAGAACATCCAGAGTTATAATGGTTGTTTTCAAATGACTTCGTTTGGCGCAACGCACATAATAAGTTTTCTTGAACATTGAACATTGAACATTGAATTGAAGAGTTTAAAATTATTAAATTATTAAATTGTGAAAGCGTCCACTAGCAGCGCAAGCGTCTACATGTCAAAAATGACCAAAAAGCTGAATTAAATGTTGCCACTGACGGACGCAGTAGCATAAATTTCTACAGATTTATTTCAAGGGAGATTCACTCAACCACATTATTCCACCATGAAGCGGGACATTGTACAACAATTGCAGGCGATGCTTCATGAGCCCAATGGATTGATTAAAATATTCAAGACTACTCCAGATCAAATGCCATCTAACAACCATAAGCTTGCGATTCGAGCTAATACCTTCTCAAATTTTACAATATGTAGTTTAATTGAAAGCAGGACAACGTCTGCTGAGTCAGCTAGTATATATATATATATATATATATATATATATATATATATATATATATATATATATATATATATATATATATATATATATATATATATATATATATATATATATATATATATATATATATATATATATATATATATATATATATATATATATATATATACATATATATATATAAATATATATATATATATATATATATATATATATATATATATATATATATATATATATATACAGCTAACGGACCATTCTGGCTCCAGTTATGGCGTAAACCATGGCTGAGTAAACCCTAGCAATGTTGGTCTCTGCTTTTAAACAATTTGAGGCTGATTTATAGTTCTTACATTTAATGGAATCAGAATTGAACCAGTCTCCCCTACTTATGATGAGTACATTACTTCACAAATAAAACTAGATTTGTAAACATGGTTATCATGAATTTATTAGGAATGAGTATGATAACTTCAATGAAATGATTTCCGCAGTTATTTTGAAGTGATGGAAAATGATGCTCATTCCATGTGTGTATAGGCAAAAAACTTGAAATTTCCAAAACATTTAACTCAAAAACGGCTCGATGAACACTTAAGATTTTTTGATATGTTATGTAAAAATGTTTGATTTTTATAAAAAAATATAAAAACAAATAGTCGTTGTGGTCCAACATTTCGAAAATCATAAAAAAACAAACATATTGACCATTTTAGCAAATTTAAATACATTAATCATTTTAACCAATATTCTTATTAAAATAAAGAAGTAATTATCTTTCTATTTAAACAAAAGCATTGGAAGTCGATCTAGCGGCTTAGAAGTTAAGATTTTTTAGAAATAAAAAAATTCGAAAAATGTCGATTTTTCTGGTAACCCTATATCGAACACACACACGATATTTTTCGGAGTAGAACCAACTGCACCATGGTCCCGAAATTTCGACAGAATTCTTTTAAGTATTAAAAGATGTATATCTCACAAAAATCAATGGGGTTGTGTACCATAGGTGGTGCACCGGCTACCAACATATTAGCTGATTGCGCTGCAGGCTGTTGCTAGCAAGCCATAGGCTAGGCTACCGTTGTTCGGCTGCTATTAATTATGCAGTGGTCGGCAAAGCAGTCGGTTGGCAGTGATTTATTTGTAGCCTGCGGGTTCAACCACGAGTAGCAATAGGTGATGTGTGTATGTATGTGTGTGTGTGTGTGTGTGTGTGTGTGTGTGTGTGTGTGTGTGTGTGTGTGTGTGTGTGTGTGCAACGGTTGAAATAACCTGCTTCTTAGAAAGACCGAGATGATTTTGATTCAAATGCGGGCGATTTCAAATCCGTAATTTTCAGGACGACCAATTTCATTTTGAGGGAGTCTGTTCGATTTGGATTAATCTTACATTACTGTTCAAGTTCTTACCAATTGACAGTTGACCAATTGATGGCTAAAACAGTTTAGGTTTTCTCTTCGTTGCATACCTGAGCAATATGTACATTTTGCAAATGGCTGCCTTCACGAAAAATTGAAACAGTGGACGCAAATAATTTGATCTTTTCTTGATTGATTTATTTTTGAGATTTACAATGTGGCAATGTTGTTGCAATGTTCCACTATGGAACTTAAGAAACTAATCAAACGATGTAACGTAGTCTACGTCAACCGGCCGTTTGTTATACATAACCCTACTGATTTTTCTTCGCGGTGCAGTTTAAACGTGTTTCAGAGAAATACAAAATGGAAGAAGAAAGAAGAAAAATAATTGTGCGCAATCAATTGGAAACCCCTTCGTGGTCTGGGCCAAAACGTTCTAAAGTGTTGGGTTTTCCCTGAAATACCGTGTGGCGTGTTTTGAAAAAGTACAGAGAAACTTTGTCGACGCATTGCAATCCTCAAGCAAGCGTCGGGTGGGTTTCGCGCCGCAAACAGTACCGTACAACGAATTCGTCTCCGCGAAGGCTTCAAGTCATACCGTGCCTGTAGACAACCAAAAAGGGATCAAAAGCAGAACTATGTGGCCAGAAAACTGTATGATCAGGTGTCGACAAAAATCAATGGCTGTCTCCTCATGGATGATGAAACTTATGTGAAAGGCCGATTTCAAACAGCTACCGGGACAAAAAATGTACTTGGGTACGGCTCGGGGAGATGTTTGTGCTCGCTGATAAATTTGCACGTAAGCAGCTGCTGTACCGAAAGGAATGTCTCCATAAGCGAATAATGCCATTCATAAGATCCCACACTGAACCTGTCATGTTTTGGCCAGATCTTGCAAGCTGTCATTACAGTAAAATAGTGCTACAGTGGTATGAAAGCAAAGGGATTCAGTTTATACCGAAAGAACTCAACCCACCAAACTGTCCCCTGCTCAGATAAATAGAGAGATTTTGAGCTATTATGAATAAGAAGCTGAAGGTGAATGGCAGTGTCGTCAAAAGCATCAATGAATTGAAAACTAAATGGAATAGTTTCACTTTCACTTTAAAAAAAAAAAACTTTTTTGAGCGTATTAGTAGAACGATTGTGATTGGGAAACTAGGAGAATTTAAAATTTTGCACTTCATGTGATCACTTTTTAATAAATAAAAAATAAAACCTTGAAACACTTTTTCAAATTTTCGCTAGTAAACGCGAGCAAATTCCTTTTAATTTTACTGTGAGCTTATCTTTTCACAGATAGGCCTATTTCGTCTGACTTCTACAGTGTCGAGTGCTCGACTTGAAGGAAACATCACAGTAGGTCTAGAATTTATAGTAGGTTTGTTTGTACCGCGGTATGTGAGGTATGGGTGAGTAGAGAAGTTCTGGAGTGTGTTTATGTGTTTGTTTGTATACATGAAATGTTGTTTGATACCTACAAGGTTATTCATTATTACTTCGTTTGAAGTTAGTCAAATTGGTGTTGTGTTGTGTAGTGAGTTGTTTTTGTGTGAAGGTATAAATTTAAGCAGCCATGAATATCCGTTTCCTTGATCCTTGTTAAGCAGCTTTCCGCTACATTTAGTTTCCAGGGGTTTGTGATATGTCTTAAGATTTGTATGTTATTTAAGTTGAAGACCTCATTGAGGAATTCATATCTTTCGATGAATCATTCGTCAAGTGCGGATCAAGATATGATCACCGTATTGAAATGGAACTGTCGTAGTCTAATACCCAAATGAGACTCGTTCAAGTAGTTGAATCATATTTCTGAATGTGATATATTGCTGATTGCAGTTAAAAATGGACTCCGACAAAAACAGAAAAAGTGTGATAAGAGTGCACGTTTACGTCAAATCGTTTGCCGTGTCATCTACGGCATGGTTGCAAGATGAGGGAGTGATAATAGCCAAAGTTGCTGGAATAGAGTGTGAATTCTTGATCGCTTCAGGTGCCCAGGTCAATACATTTACCAAAGAGCTGTTCCGGATGCGGATAGGTAATGTAATTTACAGCGGTTCTGTATACAACTTGCAAAAACGCGCAAAAGCCTCCCGAAAACTCAACGGTTGAACATCTCTGGGTGGCAATATCCACCAGAACCGGAACATTGTTTATGTGCGTGGTGTATATCCCACCTCATCGTGTCAACGACAGCAGCCTCATCGATAAGCACACTCTTTCTTTGGATTGGATCGTGTCACAAATGGGACCCAGCGACAACATCGTCATTGTGGGAGATTTCAACCTCAGCACGATTTCATGGCATGTCGATACCAACGGCTTCCACTATCCAGATACTTCATGTTCGTCATTCAGACCAGCATCTCTCTCCTTGCTTGATGCTTATTCTACCGCGAGACTTCCCAAGTTAACGGCATTCCGAACAACAACAATCGTTTGCTGGATCTATGCTTCATTACCGAAGAACTGGGTCAAAGATGTTCTGTCATTCAAGCTCCGACACCGCTTGTCAAAAGCTGCAGAAACCATTCCCCTCTGCTACTGACGCTGGAGTTAAATCCTGAGTACAGCTTCCATGACAACTTCGAAAATGTTTATTATGACTTCAACCATGCTGACTACGAGGGAATGAACAACTTTCTCGCCGACGTGAATTGAAACACGACTCTTGCAAACGGGGATGCAAATTTTGCTGCTTCGACTATGTGCTGTATTCTGCTTTACGCCGTCGTTCAATTCGTGCCTAAGAAAATCAACCGTAAGCCTTCCGAACCTGCCTGGTCTTATTCTGACCTCAAACACTTGAAACGAGTTAAAAGGGCTGCTTTGAGGAAACACAGCAGATATCGCACCGATTCCACGAGGGCAAACTACGCTTGTGCCAACGACGATTACAAAAACTTATACCGGTTGCCTGGTTGCCAGTAATTTTAATTTTTCTTTGTGGATTACAGTACATCTATTTAATTATTCCCTACAATAATCACATTCTAAAAAAAAGCATAGAGCCTTAAAATAAGAATCCTTTTTAAAGGTTGGGGGAGTCTGGGGCATAATTAGCAAGCTAAATAATAAGCCATACATCTAGTTGTATACAAATATTGGTGAATTTTAAACGTTATTGTTCAGTTCATATTTCAATCATAAACTATCGAATGAGTCTTTGAGTAGATGGCTGAAATATAAAATGTATTAAAAACGTTTGAAATTATGCATCAAATTATGCCAGATGCTGAATTATAGTGGTGGCCATTACTCCGTTGGCCCCAAGATCCGTCAAAGGCTGCACAAATACCAACTAGCTCGTTTTCCGCTACCGGTAAGCCCATAGCCACCTTTCCATCATGGACAATGTTCTTTTCAGCAAGAACCGCTTTATTCAAGGATTCTCCGAGTGCTGTGTCTAATACAGCGTCCATTGCCATTTCGTCTCTGATGAACGTTTTTTGGTTCATGAATGGCAGATTGAGAAAAGAAAACAGTTCATAAGCTATATTATATGTACTCCCTCTGCATAGTATTGACCAATCTGTGCAATGCCTTTGTCGAGTACCTGATGATGGGTCTTTGGTTAAGTCTTTGAATATGGTGTTGAAAACCTTGACATCAAGTACAATGTTGACACCATAGAAGCTAGATAGTCTTGAAAAGAACATAGTATGCCGTTGCATTTTCGCGAATGAGTTGCTTGGGCTACTAGAAGCCACTTCACAATATAATCTTAATCTACGATTTGACGTCCTTGTAATTTGTTCCATTGTGGAATCTCCAAACCTTAATATTTAGTTGTGTTAATAGCTTTTAACCAGATAGCAAAATAAATATTGTTAAAAACAGTGCGGTTACATGTGCATATAATATTAACTCTTTTTTGGAGCATGTGAACTAGAATGTGCAAAGTATTGTATATTCTTGAACCTGTCGGAAGGCTTCGGTTCAATCAAGTCTACGTGAGCATCATTCGAGTTTCCATTATGATCAGTATCGTCCTCTCTAACGATCGTGTCATCGGGTACGTCTACCACTGGAACGGTATTTTCAACACTTAATACATGCCAGACAGCCACATGCTTGGGTGAGGCCAAGTAATCATCCGCACGCATGGGAGGTAATTCAATGATGATCGTTTTAGATTGACTCAGGGTTATTAAACCACTTTTGCGAAAAAAAAACATTGCACTGGTTGCCAGAGCTTTCAGGACACAGGGTGTGATTTTGATTCCTGCTATCAATTTCCAGCATATTTTCGCAGTTTTTCAAAATATGGATTCGGTGCAGTCATTTCGTATGAATCAATACGTGTAGAAAATGATGAATTTAACTGATCATCAACCCCCATGACAGTGACAGTAGTTCGGTTGGTTACTATATTTTCCCGAGAATTATCTAAAAGAAACACATGAATCTAAGAGATCGGCACTATAATAATTGGAACTAAATTTTTCTTTGAGGATTCATATATTTTTAGGATTTAAATGAACAAACATGATGTTTAAAAATTTAGATATCAACTTTCTACAAAATTTAATGAAATTAAGCTGACAAGATATTGAAACTGCACTTCAAAAGATTTTTTTACTCATAGGAAATTTGCATGCATAGTTCATAAAAGGTTATGTAAGAAGCATACATATATTAATTTTTAAGTAAAATGTCTTAAATATATTGAGCTTTGACATTTCTGGAAATTTATAAGGATCAACTTTTTAAAAAAATTGTTTAAGCTCTTCCTAGACTACCTCATATTTTTTCAAAATTTTACGGCTTACTTCCATAGAATTTGATTCGAGGAAAATAATTTATGGAACATTTATCAAAATTTGCATTGAATGCGTTAAAAAATGCTAGTTGAATTTCAATTTTCTCGCCACTCATTTTTTAGGATTCAAATTAGAGCTCTTCTGTAAATCCTTATTCTTAGAAAAAAAAACCCAAAAAAATCGTTGTAAATTTATAGTAAATACCTACAATTATTTAACTGGGGAACTGGGGAACTGATCCCTGTCGAGACTTTTCCCCCTCTTTTTAAAATCTAGAACAGATACTGTATAGTTGATTTCCCATAACGATTCGTCTTTACACAGAGTATTATTATGGTGAAATTTGCTTCAGATTGCAAAGCGATCTGCAAAGCGAACGATATGTTTAGTTTGAGGACCTTGGACGTTTTTTAATTTTTTATAAGATCCCTAATATTTTTTAAAACATTCGACCAAAGTTGCATCAAAATTTCACAGCAGAAGACTGTGAATGTTTAGAGTCAACTGAAACCATTTTATGGCGTTATTCGAAAGATTGTGACATACATTCCAGGAAATTCAAGTGATATTCCCAAATAGTGTCTCCTTATAGAACCAAAGCCGGGGTAACCCGCATTCCCGGAAACCAGATGCACTCAAATGTATATTGCATATAATTTTCATAAAGCGAATTTGATTCTGCATCCAACAGTGCTTGAAAAATTGAAATCGGTCAATAATTGCCAGAGTAGTATCATTTGGGCCTGGTGTAGGAAAGTCATTTGTAAGGTCGGAAGATTCGCCGACAGATTCTTCTCCGAAACTTATTTTTCAATGAAATTAGCATCAGTTGACGGTGATATAAAATCACTATTCCACGGGTTTTCGAATGTCCACGATAAGGGATCAACAGCACTTCTTATCACTTGTTTAGCCCGTTCACGCAAAAAAGCCGCTTTTCTTCTTTAAGTAAGACGCGGCATTTTTTATTTCGTTAATCAAAACTTTTATCAGTCCAGCACACTCACGCAAACAGTTGCTGACAACACTGCGCTCTGCTACGCTACGCACAGCTGAGTATAAATTAGAAAAAAAGCAAAACGCGTAGTTTTGAGACCGGCTGCTGAATTTTTGCACCATTCCACAGTGGTTTCCCCATAGGCCATTAATACAAAAAATTGACTTCGAGGAATACGTGTTTCTATCTCGGCATTGCTTTGTTTAAGATGTATATTTCAATGTTCAATGCTTGATTTTGACGGTTTCAATTGGAATTTTTCGAAATCGGGTCGTATATGTGAGAGTAATTGGTATCCAAAACTCAACATTTCATTAGTGATATATAGCATTCATTTATTCGTCAGTTAAACTTTTTTCTAAATAACAGTGTGTATATTTTTATGGATATTTGCTTGCAATAAAGTTAATTTTGAAATTTTTTGTCAACTACAGTGTTGATATTAAAAAATTTGTTCAGTAGAAATGCACTCAAAATAGTGACTTATGATAATATAAAAGAGAATAATTGGAATTTTGCAGCATACGTAAAAACAACTTTCCCCCTCGATCCCCCTCACCAAACCTTCATCAAAACCTGCCAAAATGTATTGACTTCAACTTGTAGTAAGATCCAGCTGCGCATATCTGCGCCCAGGTTTGCTGTGATTAGTTTATGTGGCTCATATAAAATAATTGCTTTTCCTCTTAGAGTGTATGCACAGAAATAATTGACATACACATCTTTTCCCCTCGATTCCTCTTTCCGAATCTTCAACAAAACTTCATTGAGAGTATTGACTTCGACGTGTACTGTGTTCTAGCTGCGCATTTCTGCACCATGGTTTGATGTGGATCGTTTAAGCACAGCCATTCAAGCTTAAATCTCGACTTGTGTAAATTTCCACAACCGTCAATTTGAAAGGAATCACCAAATGTCAATAAGCATTTAGCAAAAAGAAAATTTGTCAGTTTTGTAGACGCTATGTGGCATATAATTGCACATCAAAACATCGTGTCAATATCGGGTGGCATGTGGCGAACGACGGAGTGATATTTTGACATGCTAGCAGATGCCGCAACTTCACCACATCAGTGGGCACATCGACTAAGTGAACTACGTAGCGTTAGTGAAGCAACAGTTGCTTACGCTAGCGCTTGCTAGCGATTTGAAAATTTACACAAAGTTATCGATTAATTTTGCTCTTGCTTAAACGTCTGTCTGTGGTTTAAGTGTCTTATATCTAATAGATTGTTTAAGGCTAAACTCGGATTGATGTATTTTCGAGCAGTTTTTGTCAAAGCATCATTTTAGAAAGCAAAATGCACTCGTCCATTTATTCCTTTTACTATTTCAAGCTGAACAATTAAATAGATCCTAAGTAACAGAGATTCTCTTCGTCGACTTTATCTTTCGTTAATGGTGAGTCTGTTAAACGCTTTGCTGATGTGTCTACGTATTGGATCATTAATTACGCTTCATATTGCTATACTGTGTATTGAAAGTACTTGAATACGTTATGACATAGCCGTAGGAAAGCAAAGAGAAAGTTGAGGAGTCTTCTAATGTTACCTAGGACGTAATGCATAATTCAGCTTACACTCAATATAACTACAAATAATCTTTGAAGATCACTTTGATGTAATTTCACTATAGTTACTTCCGTGTGTTGAACTGAGAGTCACGCAATTCTCCTGACTAGTGCGTTGGATTCAAAGTTCAATCATAAGAATTTATTGTAATTAATCTCGTATTAATGCATTATAAAGATGTAATGATATTAATGAAAATAATGTTTCTGGACCTTATGTGATTAAACTTATTAAAACTGTAATTGATGGTACTGAAAATATTCAAACTGAATTAAAAAAGATTAATAAACGTTTGTTATAATGGACTAAAATATAAGTATCGTTTAACTAAAGTAATTTAAGCTGTAATTAATGTACCTAATTTATACCTGTGCCAAAATTCACGGTTATTGCGTGCATCTCATCTAAACCTAGAAACATGTCGGCAGTGGTGGCCAATTTGAATTAGGATACTAAATAAGACAAGCAAAGAACTAAATTTTTAATTCTCATGTGATTCGAGGTGTCCCATGATAGGTTTTGGTTCAATTTAGTAACTGGCCACTTCCCCGGGGGTACCTGGATCATGTCCGAATGTGGACAATGTCGTACTTGTTACTTAGTTTGACTGACATTGATCTTGTTATCAAATTTTCATGTGATTTGAGGTGATGAATTATGGGTTTAAAACAATTCTGGCTGATTATACACACATGATCCATATTCACCAGAACATTTCCCGGTGATATTTGCAGAACCAGTTTACCGATTTCAGAAGAATTCAAGGGCTTTCTTTCGGACCCCAAAGCCATTTTATGGTGGTTTCGTCTGGTTCGATGTAGTGGTTATTGAAAAACTCGTGCGATATAAATACTTGTCTTTGTAGGAAGGATAAAAAGTTCAGTTATCACTGCAAGGAGGATCAATCCGGTCTTTTTGACATCAAATTTGAACTCAGCGCCCCAAAACTCATGAGAGATACATGGTTTTATAAGAAAACTCTCAAAAAGACTATTTTTGGCCGCCTCCCTTCTAAGTTGGAACCACTGTGCATTCTCGTAAATTAAATAGATTTTTCGTCCAATGTTTTCAAGAGCGTGAGGATAATTAATCTCTCAGTGAAAGTAAATAGTGTTCAGGTGGTTACGGGAAGTGGAAATACACTTTTTTGAGAAAAAATAATAGGCTGATCCTGGCTTTTAAAAGGTGAACAAAGACGACAAAAAACTGATAGAATATTGTGTTCTGCTGTCCTATTAGCAGTATGGCAATGATTCACTGCAGGTAAGTGGATTAATTTGGCATATTTTGTTGAGCAAACCCAAAGTGTGCATGTAAGGATGAGGAAGCCATCACTCCTGCCATGAGGGGATTCCATCGTGTATGTCCTTAACGCGCGATATTGCGCAAAACTCAATTAAAAGCGATGAGCTGGTCGCTTTACAAAATCATCTGACATCTCTTTTCGATATATCTATGGAAACCACAAGGAAACGTATCGAACAGCATGTAAAGGAGCTTACAGTTGATTTATCTCGCGAGTTGACAAAAATCCGTGCTGAAGCGGAAATTTTAAGCGGCATCACTATAGACATGGCTTCTCATTGTAATGAACACAACGATAGTCAGTCACATTCTACGGTTGACGCATTGCATGAAGTAAAATCTCTAACCAACACGGTTGGTGGGGATATTTCAAAGGAAGTTAAATCCCTGGCTATTGCAGTTAACGGCCTGGAAAATTATATAAGCCAAATTCGTTCGCCACCAGAGGCGTCACCCCCAAGCCTGATGGACGAATTGGCTGAGCAATCAAAAAATGAATCTACAGCAGGTTGGCGCACACTGGGCTCGAAAAAAGTATGGCGCTCGGACTGGACAGATTATGACTCACGTAAACGACTTCGTGATCAACAGCAAAAGGCTAGAGCTAAGGCGATAAAACGAAAAAAAAAGAAATCAAAAGACAGTGGAATATCAAGAACAATGTTAACACAAACAGCAATAGCAATCATGACAACACAAATGACAATGTTCCCACATGCAGTTACTTCAATTACAACAGCAGCAGCAGCAACAACACAAACCGTAATAGTCACCAAACAGGTGCTAGCTTTCTTCCGCCCGATAAGGATCTTCTTGCAGCTGCAAAGGTGCAATTCTCTAGGCCTCCAGTTGAAACTCAGCGTGGTATCAGATTTCAACGTGGTGTAACACTGAATCCATACACGGTGGATCTGCAGTTCCCGCAACCAAACTTAACTTCAACTCAAGTGGAATATCGACAAGCAAGGCAATTTGAAGACGGTGAAACTCGAAACCCTTACCCGACGAATGGTCATGCAAACGCACAATGGATGCCGCCAGGGAGTTTCACAACATCGTGTGAGGCGTGCTCATGCAGGCATTCGAGTTTTCCGAAAAATTGACGCTCTCTTTAGAGGAAGGACCAAACGACGATTTCCCATAGCCCGATGATAATAATTTGATGACATCTCTAGATCAAAGAGGGGTAATTAGATCATTAATTAGATTTGACGAACTACCATCAATTTCTTCAGAAACACTTGCTACTGAAATTCTGGTTTATTGTCAGAATTTTAATCGCATGAAAAGTGCGTCAAAAATGAACGAAATTCGTAAGAATATTCTGAGTTCATCTTTTTCGGTAATTTTAGGTACTGAAACAAGTTGGAATGAAAGTGTGAAAAGTGAGGAAGTTTTTGATAGTGATTATAATGTTTTCAGAAATGATCGTGATTTAGTTTTAACCCAAAGAAGGTCAGGTGGTGGAGTTCTTATTGCAATTTCTGCAAAATTGAATTCGGAACTTCTTGTTTCGCCAAAATTTAAAGAATTCGAGCATGTATGGGTAAAAACCTATATCGATGGTGAAACTCATATTTTTGTCACAGTTTATTTTCCACCAGATCAAGCTTGCAAGTCAACGTATGAAATCTTCTTTCAAGCAGCAGAAGAAATCGTATCAACCTTTCCCTCCGAATTTAAAGTTCATATCTATGGCGATTTCAATCAACGCAATGCAGATTTTATTCCCGATTTCGAAAATGAGAGTATTCCAGTCGTTGGGGACAATGAAACTTTGCAATTTATTTTTGAGAAAATGGCATTTTTAGGACTAAACCAAATAAATCATGTTAAAAATTTACAAAACTGTTACTTAGATTTTTTATTAACAAACACACATGAAGATTTCTGTGTTAGTCAATCTCTCTCTCCCAGTGTGTGAAAAAATTGACTGCCCGAAATGAGTGCGAAAAACAACAGCATTCAATTCTTTGGTCTTTGCTGAACACACGAATTACTAATAAAGAGAAAAAGCAATGAACGAACGAACACAAGCATTCGGTCCCCTCCAAAAAGGTGACCCGCACCGAATGTCTTCATTCACACAGGATGCTACCGACACATTTTTCTATACAGATCTCCGGTTCAATCAGTCAAAACAAAAAGAGGAGAGCATCACAAAACACAATAATCGCAAACATTCTGACTGAATGTGTTCTTACTATCACCGAATTTTGGCTCTTCTGAAATTCAGTTTTGCACCGAATCGGTGAATGACGAGATGGATGTTGGATAAATTCACGGGATTCTGCTTATTGAATTTGAATTTTTCGCACCCTGCTCTCTCCTTTATGGAAAAATGAAGCTTTTCACACAGCAATCGAGTATTCTGTGTTTGTGCGTAAGAACCACAACTCCAACGACTGTAATTACGAGGATATATTTGATTACAAGAAAGCTAATTATGACAACATTAAGTTCAAACTGGGTAGAGCGAATTGGCAATCCATTTTAAAGGATCAAGAAAATCTTGAAAGTGTAGTAGAGGTCTTTTATAAATTGTTGATGGAAATAATTCAAGAGGAAGTTCCACTCATGAGGAGACGATGAAATTATTGCTCTAAAAATCCAATTTGGTTCAACAAGCAAATAATTAATTTAAAAAATCGGAAGCAAAAGGCTCACAAAATCTACAGAAAACAAAATAATCAAATTGATTTGGAAAAATATTTGAATATTTGCGACCAACTTAATTTAGCTATTTCTTCTGCACAAACTGAGTATAACAAAAAAACTGAAAAAGAAATTAAGTCATGTCCAAAAAACTTCTGCACTTACGTCAAGACCAAGTTAAAATCGTGTAGTTTTCCCTCAAAAATGACTTTGGACGAAAAAGAAGGAGATAATTCAGAGGATATCTGTAACCTCTTTGCAACATTTTTCCAAGAAACATATTGTAAATTTTCTGACAAAGACCGTGACTTTGAATACTTTTCATACTTTCCTGATTTTTCAAGTAATGTAGGTATCAGTCAAATTACTGTGCAAGATATTATGAAAGGTTTAAAAGATTTAGACGCAAATAAAGGTTCAGGACCAGATGGAATCCCACCAGTATTTATGAAAAATTTAGCAACTGAACTCACACCCCCCTTATTCTGGCTGTTCAATATGTCACTTGAATCGGGAAAATTTCCAAATGAATGGAAAAAGTCTTTTCTAGTACCCATCTATAAATCAGGTAAAAAATCAGACATCAGAAATTACCGTGGGATTGCCATTATCTCGTGTATTCCTAAACTTTTCGAATCAATTATTAACAAAAATATGTTTAGTCAAATGAAGCATATAGTGACGACTGCATAGCACGGTTTTTTTAAAGGCCGTTCAACTACTACAAACCTATTAGAATTTGTAAATTATTCAGTAACTGCAATGGACAGTGGTAATCACGTAGAAGCTCTTTACGCCGACTTCAGCAAAGCGTTTGATAGAATTAATATTCCTATGTTGATTTTCAAGCTTGAAAAAATTGGAATTGATATGAGACTCCTCAAATGGATTGAGTCGTACTTAACTGACCGCCAGCAAATAGTAAGATTCAATGAGAAAACATCAAATACAATCTATGTCACCTCGGGGGCTCCCCAAGGCTCTCATTTAGGTCCTCATTAAATTTAAAAATCCCAAAGTTCTTATCTATGCCGATGACATGAAGCTATTTTTAGAAGTCAGTAATGAAGATGATATTTATGTTTTTCAGAATGAAATACAAGTTTTTCATAAGTGGTGTTGTAAAAGTCTATTAAAACTAAATGTTAAAAAATGTAATCACATAACTTACAGCAGAAAACAAAGTACACCTAGTGTTGCAATTGTATTAGGTAATCAACATGTTGAAAAATGTGATAGAATAAGAGATTTAGGAATTATTTTAGACTCTAAATTAACATTTGTGGATCACTACAACACAATAGTTCATAAAGCAAGCAATATGTTAAATTTTATAAAACGTTTCAGCTATCATTTTCAAGATCCTTATACAATTAAAACACTTTATATTGCATATGTAAGGTCCATATTAGAATATTGTAGCGTTGTTTGGTCACCTTATATGATAAAACATCAAGAACGAATAGAGTCAGTCCAAAAGCAGTTTTTATTATATGCCCTACGTAAGTAAGCATGGACGGTGTTCCCTCTTCCATCATATGAAGCACGTTGCATGCTTATCAACATTCAAACCTCGAAAGATCGTCGGGAATATGCTATAGTTTCATTCGTTAATGACATAATTTCGCAACGTATTGACTCAAGTGATATATTATCAAAATTAAATTTTTATGCTCCTACTCGACAATTACGCTACAGAAATTTATTCGTGTTGGATCGTCATCGTACAAACTATGCTAAATTTGGACCGCTAAATCAGATAAAAACCGCGTACAATCAGCATTGTGAAATGATTGAACTAAATATGCCTAAGACAAATTTAAAAAAATATTTCCAAAATCTGCGAAATCATAGAATGTAAGCTAAAATGTAGATGATATTATGTAGTCTACATGTGATTGACGAATGAATAAATAAATAAACATTTGCGACGAAATTTTGGACGCCGAGAGCCTTGAAGCGGCTACTAGCAATGTTCCCCGCATGCCTGTACTTGGCTCTGCTTTCACTATTCATAGTGACATGGTGATTTCAGCCGGGAAGCAGATGAAAACTTCAACTGGATGCGGTCCTGACGGTATTCCTTCCATTGTCTTGAAGCGTTGCCTAAACACGCTTGCTGCGCCCCTGGCTACGGTGTTCAATTTGTCTCTAACGTCCGGTGAGTTTCCTGAATGCTGGAAAGAGTCATTTGTATTCCCAATACACAAGAAGGGATGCAAAAGGTCCGTCGCCAACTATCGTGGGATTGCTGCACTAAGCTCTGTATCCAAGCTATTTGAACTAATTATTCTCCAAAGGCTGGTCAATGACTCAAGTGTGACTCGAGCAAACACGAACCTGTGCAAAGCATGTGTCACGTTTTCAACAGCTGCTATAATGTGTTTGATTTTAATGTATCCCGTGAGGTTGATAAGCGTTGTTTCCGTATATGTTTTTGTTAAGTTTTGTTAATTCTCGTATGTAATTTAATTTTTTAAAGGGTCATTGGGATGAACATTTTTATCTGTTGACGAAAATAAAATAAATAAATAGATAAACCTCTCAGAGCATATGCTTCAGCTGGAGAGATTCCTGTTATAGCCTCATTCGAAGCAAATCTTTTTGTTTCCGAAGATCGACCCCTGCTCATGGAAAAAAATTATGTGGTAGATGAGCGACGTTCATTGTTGAGCAGACCAACATCCACTCGATATAGTGTACTGATGCTTGGTTTAAAGGTTCCAGTATCGATCAGCGCAAAAGGAATTGATTCAAAATTGCAATCAATGCATATCTTGTTGGTTGACAGGAGCAAGGTGTTCCCAAAATTCAACATTCCGCCGGTCAGCATTGACTACAACAATGACATGGCCCCCTGCCGGAATATATTTACGAACATTCCGCTTTCCATTAAACCTTTGGTGCAACAAAGACTGAATCAGTTGATTGCAGCGGAAATTATCGAACCGGTATCCGATGAAGTAGATAGGTCCTTTTGCTCATCCATGCTTGTTGTGCCAAAGGGCAAGGAGGATTTCAGACTGGTGATTGACATGAGAGGGCCTAACCAGTACATTTACAGAACCCCATTCGTGATACCCACTCTGGAGAAGATACTCGTGGAGTTGAACGGTTCCTGTTGGTTTTCGACAATCGATTTGTCAAATGCGTTCTACCATATTGAGTTGGACAGGAAATCGCGCCACTTGACTAATTTCTACACTGAATTTGTAGTATTCCGGTGTATCAGACGTTTATGTAATGCCCCTGACATATTTCAGGAGGTTTCGCAGAATAAAATTCTGGGTGGCTGCAAAGGTGTAACAAACTACTTGGATGACATTTTAGTCCATGGAAAGTCCAAAGAAGAACACGATGCCAACCTGCAGTAATGTTATCCTGCCTCCGAAGCCACAATGTTCAACTGAACGAACCCAACTGCGTTTTTGGAAGTAATGCAGTGAAATTTTTAGGTTTTATCCTAAGTGCGGACGGTTGCATGATAGAAAGCGATAAAATCGATGCCATCAAGAATTTCAGAAGACCAATAAACTGTGCAGAGGTAAAAAGTTTCTTAGGGCTGGTAACGTTCACAGATAAGTTCATGCGGAATCGTGCAGATATGAAGGAACACCTACGAAGGTTTGCAAACTCAGATAAATTTTATTGGACTACCAAGGAGGAATGGGAATTCAACTTCTTGCGAAACGATGCGTTGAAAGACATGAAAAAACTCGGTTATTATAGTGCCACGGACGAAGTTGAGTTATTTGTGGATGCCGCCCCAAGTGGATTGAGCGCTGTAGTGGTGCAATATAACTCTGATGCTATCCCAAGGTTTATAGCATGCGCTTCAAAAGTGTTGACAACGCCTGAAAAACACTACCCACAAACACAAAAGGAAGCGCTAGCCGTTGTGTGGGCGGTTGAGCGTTTTTCGTATTATCTTCTAGGACGATTTTTCATCATCCGTACTGACTCGGAGGCCAATGAATTTATATCTAGGCAAAAGGGTCGTTTCTCGGGCAGAGTCATGGGCTTTAAGGCTTCAGCCATATTTTTACAAAATCAAGAGAGTACCAGGAGAACAAAACGTAGCCGATGCTTTATCAAGATTGGTTAATGAAACTCAGAATCCCAGTCCCTGTGAAGAGGAGGATTATAGCAACTTTCTTTACACCTTCGATTCAGGGTGTATGGAGATCACATGGGATGAAATAGAGAAGGCTACCGAACAAGACAACGAGTTAATGGATGTGAAGGAAGCAGTCGAGATGAAACATTGGCCAGAGAATTTGCGTAAATTTGAGGCACATAAGAAGGAATTACATTTCTTGGGATCTCTTTTATTCAAGGTTGATAATACGGTCCTTTCCAAGGATCTCCGTATGAAAGCCATGATTTTGGCACACGGAGGTCATGTGGGGGAAGAAGCAATGTAAAGGATAATGCGTAGATTCTTCTGGTGGCCAGGAATGTCGCAAGATGTAGTTAAGTTTGTAAAGAGTTGTGAAACGTGCACTGTTCTGTCTCGTAAAAATCCGCCCTTAGAATTATCCAGTAGAGAACTTCCAGAGGGACCCTGGGAAATTATCAGAGGGACGTCAGGAGAGCTCCGTTCGCTCATCGCAGTTCGGACTCAATTGATACTAGTGACGACACTTTGGAGAAAATAATACCTATAATTGGAACGTCGTTAGGCACTGCACCAGAGAACACTGGGAATACAGGAAAAGTAGCCACAGATCCACTATCTGGTGCAAATTGTACTTCGAGAGTTTTACGGCAACGGAATAAAATTCAGAAACCATCACGGTTTGATGAAAGTTTCTTATACGCCCGCTACTGCTAAGCGTAGAGAAGATGAGGGATATGGGGAATAAGAGAAATGCCAAAAATAAATAAATCAAATGTATCTATTAATCTTCTTCTATGTATATATGTATATAAATGAATGTTTGTTTATTAGTGACGCTAAAACTCGAGAACGGCTGAACCAATCTTGACGGTATCTCCGGATGATATGTTCCTTTTTATCCAACAAAGGTTTAGAGGACAAGAAAAGTTGGAAAAGGTTCAAGGAAAAGTCGGAAAATTGAAAAATAAAACCAGGCATTTTTCCATTAAAAAAAACAAATCTTTATATATAAAAATGATTGTTTGTTTGTTAGTGACGCTAAAACTCGAGAACGGCTGAACCAATCTTGGCGGTATCTTCGGATGATTTGTTCTTTTTTGTCCAACAAAGGTATAAGGAAAAGAAAAGTTGGAAAACATTTAAGGAAAAGTCGGAAAATTGAAAAATAAAACAAGGCATTTTTCCACAAGAAAAAAACAAATTTCGTTTTTATAAATCAAATGTTGTTTGTCAAAAATGCAGAAAAATTACAAATAAATGATTTTGAATACAATAAATTCAAATTACTTCACCTTCAAACTAAGCAAAGACATACCTCCTCAAGAAATACCCAATTTCCAACAATTAGTTAATAGAAATTTTTCAATTCAGATGCCAGTGCTAAATTGTCACATTGAAAATGCACAAAACGTTGTTGTTTTGGAAGTTTCTTCATGATATCTTACAGCACTGTAATCAACTCATGTCGGTCCGGCAAGACATCATACAAAAATCATCCATTTTTCATGCGTTTGAACTAAAAAAAAAACAACTTCAGTATCCTAACATAATACACCAATTAAAATGGCTGAAGATTATCAACAATTTGAAATGACTGCCGATTGTCATACTTTTAGAAGCCAAAATTGAAAATACCCAAGTTCTCCAGTATGACAATTGACTGTCACTTTCAGGTTGACAATGAAGGACATTCATGCCATTTAAAAAAAGCGATGTTAATTCGAATAGCGATTTATTGTGTTAATCTTCTCTCTATATATAAAAATGAATGTTTGTTTGTTAGTGACGCTAAAACTCGAGAACGGCAGAACCAATCTTGACGGTGTCTTCGGATGATTTGTTCCTTTTTGTCTAACAAAGGTACAGAGAAAAATTAAAGTTGGGAAATTTTCCAGGCAAGGTCAGAAAATTCGAAAATAAAACAAATCATTTTTCCATAAAAAAAATCAAATCTCTGTATAGAAAAATGAATGTTTGTTTGTTAGTGCCGCTTAAACTCGAGAACGGCTGAACCAATCTTGAGGGTATCTCCAGATGATTTGTTTCTTTTTTGCCCAAAACAGTTTCAGAGAAACTCAAAAGTTGGAAAATTTTCCTTCAAAGTCGGAAAATTAGAAAATAATTAAAGGCATTTTTCCATTCAAAAATATCCAATTTTTTTGTATTAATCAGATGTTGTTTGTCAAGAATGCAGAAAAATCACAAATAAATTATTTTCAACATAATAATTTCCGATTTCTTCCCTTTCAAACTGAGCAAACTTCAAGAAAAATCCAATTTCCAACAATCAGTTAATAGAACATCTTCAATTCAGATGCAGTGCTAAATTGTCGCATCGAAAATGCAGAAAACGTTGTTGTTTTGGATAGTTTCATTATGGTATCTTACAGTACCGTAATCAACTCATGTTGGTCCGACAAGACATCATACAAAAATCAACAATTTTTCATGAGCTGGAACTTCCAAAAAACCGCCTTCAGTATCCTAACATAAAACACCAATTAAAGTGGCTAATTGATAACAGATTACCAATAATATGATATGACTGCCGATTGTCATACTTTAAGAAGCCAAAATTGAAAATATCCAAGTATGAAAATTGACTGTCCCATTCAGATTGACTAAAACAATAAAGGACATTCCTGCAGTTTAAAAAAAAACAATGTTAATATAAAATACCGATTTATTGTGTGAATCGATTTTAGAGATATTGCAAGCAATAAATTAATGTTGGACGGAACGAAGTCCGTTGGGTCAGCTAGTATTGAAATAAAAAGGAAAAAAAAAAACAATCGTTCTAATGAATCTGATATTTTCAGTTGCATACCGTCCTGTGATATTTAGTACAGAGTATTTTCGCTGATCTAATTCTTCAGCCAAAGGGGTTTGCATAAAGGCTCCACCAAACTGCAGCGTTTTTTTGCCGCCGCGGCAGCGAAATCGCCGCGGTGAGATTACATGGCGGCTTATGGGAGCGCACAAACCAACGCGATTAGAAAACGCATCGCGTCGGTTTGTGCACTCCCGTAAGCCGCCATGTAATCTCACCGCGGCGATTTTTCCGCCGCGATTTCACTGGCGGCAAAAAAACGCTGCAGTTTGGTGGAGCCTTAAAACGATCAAAAGCGGAAACGGAAAAGTTTACTTGGTCTAAGAAGAAACGAACGCACCCGACGGGTTTACGAAGAGCAATGGGAACTCTAGTTCGGCACTGAATAAAAGAGTATATGTGCAGTGTGAGAATGTCGTAGGATATAGAACAAAAGCGTACATGTATCAGAAACATCAGGAAGTGTATTCAGATTGCATGCTGGTATGACTCTTGCTATGCGGTGCATGTGTGCGTGGTAGACGAGAGTGATCATCCCACTCGCTTTCCACTTCGTTCTCTCCTTCCTTCTCTCTGTTGAAAAGAGAAGAGCTTCGTGTCTTTTGAGACGGATCGCGTACGTAGTGAAAACTTGGGCAAGGAACAATCATTCACTCGATCACTCTTGTAAGGGAACGTCCATTAATTACGTCACGCAAAAAGTGACTTTTTATAACCCCCCCCCCCCCCCTTCTCACGTTTTTTTGTATGGACCTTAAATTTTTTTTTGTATGGATCGTCACGTTTTCCCAAACCCCCCCTCCCCCCTGACTGCGTGACATAATTAATGGACCTTCCCTAACGGACGGTTGCGATTGAACGACGACAGTACGCCAAAGTCAGGAAGTTGGCTGATGGTCACCACAGTGTCATTTTACATAATTATTACTTTATGACTGTTCCCATGCAAGGGTTTCCATGCCCCATGCGACGCAACAGCGGAAAACAGAACGTTGGCGCCGATGCTCTATCCCGCGTTATGATTGACTCTGAAGAACTCAAAAATCTCTCCGTACTGCCAATTCAATCTAGATCCATGACAAGGCAGCAAAACATTCAAAACAATAACGACACACAAACTAATTCATCTGCTAACGAGATTGATCACCTCAAAGATTATGAATCGGTTAACAACCTTGACCCATTTAACATGCGAGAGTAATATTTGATATTAACGACAACACTCTGAATTTACGAATCTTGACAAAAACACAGAAAGGGTTCTTGCTCGAGAGCAATTATCATACAATAGTGGAAATATTAATTTGCAAAAGTGTCTGCAGACACTGGATGAAATGGTCGCCAAACTAAAATTGAAAACGCTAGCATTGAAAAACGATGATGAAATATTTACTTTGGTTTCTAGAGAATCATTTAAAGAAGAAAGTTTTATTAAACTATGTGTGAAATGTACCCAGAATAAACATAAACCAAAATCAAGTGAAACGTTCGTTAAGGGGGGATATACAGTTAGAATGACCAAAAAATTCAACATGTTTTTGCATAAAAAGTTAGTAAATCTCCCGTAGAATACGCTTCCCCTTGCCTATCCTGCATAGGGTAGGAAATCCCCTTGCCTATCCTGCATAGGGTAGTATGACAAAGGGTTATGTGCCTGATCGAATACTACCGTTCAAATGCCCTCCGCTCGTTTTCAATCTTGTATCTTTCATTTTCAAAGCCTGCCGTTGCTTTACGGACCTATCAATACACTTTCTCTTCATGTCTTTGTGTTCTAGCAATAAAATTACTGTCCGCTCCTAACGCTTCGCATGGAGATGAGAAATTATCTGCTTCTGAAAAAACTTCATCACAGAATTCAAAACCAAACACCAACAACAAACCCAATACGTGTAGCGATAGGAGATCGACTGATATATTGCTGGTTGCAGTTGTGGTTGGACTCTAGAAGTGCTTTTTACGCATTTTAAAGTGTGATAAAAGTGCACGTTTACGTCAAATCGTTTTGTTGTCTTCGGTGCACTTATCCTTTATGCTGAAAGGTATAAGTTCACTGAAGACAGGAAACGCTTTGACGTAAACGTGCACTTTTAGCACACTTTAAAATGCGTAAAAAGCACTTCTAGAGTCCAACCACAACTGCAACCAGCAATATATCAGTCGATCTCCTATCGCTACACGTATTGGGTTTGTTGTTGGTGTTTGGTTTTGAATTCTGTGATGAAGTTTTTTCAGAAGCAGATAATTTCTCATCTCCATGCGAAGCGCTAGGAGCGGACAGTAATTTTATTGCTAGAACACAAAGACATGAAGAAAAAGTGTATTTTTGTCGGAGTCCATTTTTAACTGCAATCAGCAATAAGCATAAAATATTGTGAGAGGTATTTGAAAAAAAAGACCTTCAATCATTTTTCCCCAAAGGGTGATGGTGTGGCATGTGCTTCACACATTCATCGAACAATGCTTAAATTCAACAGAACTCGCACGTTGGTTCATGCTGAGTTAAATTCTAGACAATTCCAGTCAGCAACCCGTCGAGTCGTTGGCCCTTGCATTACATAAGCACTTTCAATAAGAAAGTGTCATTTTATAGAATTATTACTTTATGACTGTTCCCATGCAAGGCCGCTTCTCTGTAACATATTTGCTCTCTCCCGATCAGTGCATCGATCACTGATTGGTTACAGAATATTTATACATTTCAGGTACCTCCAGTAAATAAGAGCTAGGTTAAGTCAAGAATTTGAATAAATATTCATTATGGTTTTAACCACCAAGCTGGGAGTGTCTTGATTTCACATCAACTTGACAAGCGATAATTTCTCATCACCATGCGATGCTCTTGGAGTGGACAGTAATTTATTGCTAGAACTAATAGAAATGAAAAGAATGTGTATTGATAGTTCCGTATAGGGTAACGGCAGGCTTTTTTTGACGTAGGACTACGTCTTTGTTTTCTATACTGGGGTACAGTTAAAAAAAAAATATGGATTGCGACCGTCACAAAATGTGGTCAGGTTTTGAGCGTTAATATCTCAGTCGTTTCTCCAAACATTTTCTAAATGTTTACACCAATCAATCGGAAATATTTCTACGCGTCGATGCCAATAATGAAAACTATTTATTTTTAACATAAAGCTATTTAAAATATCTTAACTATTTAAGATAAAGTGGTGTCTAATAATGTCGATTTTTCAGAGTAGATTTACCAAATACACTGTCCTTCCTAGCACAGATTTCACATTTAAGTAAGGAACGTCTCCTAGGCAATCACGGAGGTTATAAAACGGGTACACCTTCACGTTAAGATAGTACAAATGACCAAAAGGTTAAAGTCCCAAAAAAAAAAATTGGTATATTTACCATGCTGAACTATCCGTGCAAAAACAAAACCGAGGCGAATTCATCTTATCAATTCGGCACAAAACAAATTTATAATATTTATCAACATAAGCTTTTGGTCACATAAGGCAGAAATATTGATTATAGTGTTGTCAAAATTTCAGCTAAATATATTGATAATTGACAAAGTTACAGAAGGTTGAACAACGCGTTTATTGGAAGTAAAATTTTGCTCGGCTTTTTTTTGCTACTGAGTGTAAGTAGTTCCATAGTTATCTTCTACGCGTTAAAGATTGTGGCCCATCAACCATCGTAGAAAATACAACCAGGACCGCATCATTATTAAAACCAAACGGTCCTTTTCAGGGCAATCAAATGCTATCTAAAGAGTTAACAATAGAATTTTCTTACATATTTACTTCCCAATGCTGGTCTATCGTTCAATTAGCACTATTTCAACCTTGACGTCTATCGACAATAATAGACTTTGAATTACCAAACAGACCACAACCATCTATAACGCAATAAGGATAATGATTTCCAGGTGGTTGATCATATCAAAAGAGTATGCTCTTATGGTGTATTCTCACTTCACCATCTCGGAAGCCAAACAGTTCCAACAGCAAGGTTTGAGAAGAAGAAAACTTATAGCACCTCATCTACCGGGTGCTGAAGCATTTTAACCCGATTCTGTCGTTTCCTCCTAAGCGATAAGCATTATGAACGGCTTCGTAAATTACATTTACGAGCAGATTAAAAGCGTAGCTGCTCGACTGACATAAATCAATTAGCGGATGGCCCTGACGTCTCCGGATATTTAAACCGCCTTCGATCATGCCGCCGGGAAACACGAGGTTTCTGAGCGAATCGAAGCCATGGCCAAGTAAACCAGCTTCATGACGAAATGAGGTGGTGGCAGTAGCTGTTCCCTTGAACCCAAAATGGCCCTTTTCAGGGAAATCAAAGCAACTGGAAAGAGAGTAGACATGTCTTTGGGAGTGCTGGGGGCTTGGTTTTGGGGTGTTGGATAGCGAACAATATCTTTCGTGTGCCGAAGTCGTCATGTTTTCGACATTTGCAGTCTTGTACACGCATAGGCCGTGCACACTTAGATTTTATTACAGAATACTGTAAATTTTTACGAATATGAAACAGCTGAACATTCGGTAATCGATTCGGTAGTTTTTTAACTTTACAATACGTTCAGTAAATTTAACTTCGCTACTGAGCTGTCAAAACTTACCGAAATGTTCTGTAAATTTTGCTGAACGATTGGTAACGCGAGCTGTCACATTTTTACCGAAAATGATGCAATAACTTTACAGTTGCTCCGCAACATTTACAGATTCGTTTGTAAACGGGTTTTTATTGATTTTCTTTCTTTATTGATTTTACATTAAGAATAATTAATGAGAAATTAGAAGAAAAATTAGTATCCTCCTGGAATTAAATGGAGGATACTAATTTTTCTTCTAATTTCTAGTTACAGGTATTCCACTAAACAGCTCAAACCCTCTAGGATTCATAATTAATGAGTTAATTTGATGTTTTATTCCCTTTCAGTTTTTGTTAATTTCCGTTGATGTAGATTTGAGTTTCAGATTTATGTTAGTGTTAAGGGAAGGTCCATTAATTACGTCACGCAGTAAGGGGGGAGGGGGGGTTTGGGAAAACGTGACGATCCATACAAAACAATTTGATATTCCATACAAAAAACGTGACAAGGGGGGGGGGGGTTTATAAAAAGTCATTTTTTGCGTGACGTAATTAATGGACGTTCCCTAATAAGCATTGAGAAAAATGTTTAAAAACTGCATGCTTATCTATAATGTTAATAGAAAGACAATGTATCAACATAATTTTTTTCAATGATGTTAAAAATATATAAGGAGCTTCCCATCAAACGCTGATGCAATCAAATGATTCCTGGGGTAAGCCAAACACGTCCCTTTCTGGCGAGTGTGGCTATGGTCCCGGAAAGTTGCTGTCCAATCCTTCTTTTATGGCACTGATTTTTGGCTGCACCGAAAAGTTCAACAGAGCTGGTCAACATTCAACTTTAAAATGGCGGGAAAAAGTAGTGTTTGACAGCAGGGAAAAAAATAACAATCTGTTCGGTACTTTATTTTACAGAATATTTTGCAAAAGATTGAATTTACAGAACATTCGTAATTATATTTATAGTTTTCAGAACTGCAGCAATTTACAGTTTCGATCGGTAGTGTTTTTTTTTAAATTTTCGGTAGTTTTCAGTAAATTACAGAAATTCAGTATTTTTGATTGCTGGAATTTAGTAAAATGTCATATTGTACAAAATGTTCGGTGAAATTTCTGTTTTACAGAACGAATTCAGCAAAACAAGTACCGAATAAGATTTTGAAAATTTGGTGTGTGTGCAATTGGAGCTGAACGAAACCAGCCTTCTGGGTAAAAGTTTTCCAAATGACCAATAACTCATTCGCACTACAAGGTATATTACGTGATTTAGACTATCTTGATATCATATGTCATACATATTATTTCCCATGAAAGCAAGATGTATGAGTGTAGATATAAACACAGGCTATATCAAATAATTAAGGTTTTAGTGCGATGTGTATGGGAATTATATATGGAAGGAAACCAATTTCAGCCACTCCTTAAATAATCAATCGATTCAGATTGCACATTGCTTGGTAGTCCGACGTCACCTTTGCGTACAACCATAGACTAACTCTAAGACCAGTAGGTCTCATACAAATACGATTTTTTTTTATTCCCTTTTCTGGATCCTCTATCGACTGAAACTCAACTGGAGTACAATCGTCACCTACGATCTCCGTAGGATCATTGCAAGTGTGACTGAATACGATCGTGACGTCACAAAAACTTGTTTATTTGGATGAAATATTTGTATGCTCATCGATTTTATTGGAATCATTTTAGCAGTACTTATCACTGCTCTGTCCGGTCAGTGCTTCTTTCGTATATGTCTAGCCGAGCTAGGCATTATTCAGATATCTACACCAAATATTCTCTTATATGTGATTACGTACGGAGTGAGGATTGTTCAATATGCCAGCAACAACGTCATCCACCACGAAGGCTCCGACATTGCGAGCATTGCAATTGCGCCTGAAGCAAACACAATTGATGTTTGCAGATATTTGTCAATTTGTATCGAAATTTAAGGAAAATACCACTGTTAATCAAATGAAAATCAGGCTAGAAAAGGTTGATGAGTTGTGGGAAACATTTTGTGATTGCATAGTTGAAATCCAGTCGCATGAGGACTTTGTTGCTGATGAGGATATTTATACAAAAGAGATGCAGAGATTTAGCAGTCAATATTATGAGGTTAAGGCATTCTTAATGGATAAATTAGGCAAACTACAGGAACCAGAGGCAAATAGTAGTGGGAACGACAGTATGGTGCACAACATCTCGGATCATGTGCGTTTACCACAGATAAACTTGCAATCCTTCAAAGGGGATATAGAGGAATGGTTGAGTTTTCGCGATTTGTTTTCATCGCTTATTCACTCGAGAACTGATTTGCCAGATGTTGAGAAGTTGCATTATCTCAAAGGATGTCTGCAGGGAGAGCCAAAGGGCCTCATTGATGCACTACCAATTACCAATGCAAATTACAAGGTAGCGTGGGAAATAATTCAGAAGCGTTACAATAATAGTAAGCAATATATTTATTTAGTTATTTATTATTATTATACTTCATCTGACTATCCGTCTTAATGAATATTAAATATTGATGGGGAAAAGCCTGTGAGCGAGGCGCAAAAACCCCATATCTTCTAATTACATAAATATGGAGAACACAAAACTACTTAAAAGTATACATAACACAAAATAAATTAATAACATGAAATTTCTAATTTGTGGTCTAGTAATAAAAGTTACTATCCTCAGCACATAGGTCAGGTCTCGTCAAGTCCTCGTCGAACATCCGCCAAAAATTCCGAAAGTCTTCGCTTAAATGTTTCAACAGATGCATTGAAGTCAAACAGCAAGTACACCTGGTTGAACGTAGCTGACATAAAGCGGATGGGATCGTGCTGACCATACAAAGCATTGCGAGATTCAAGCATCAAGAAATCACGTTGGCAAAGTATTCGTTCTGGGGCGTATATATTCAGCTGCTCAAGGATCCTCGGTGAGTCCATATCGCCCAAAAGAATCTTGGCTACAAAAACAGATTGCGCAGTACTTCTCCTTTTTTCCAAGGTTTCTATGCCTAGCAATCTGCATCGGTCCTCGAAGTGCGGTAAATTGAGCGGATATTGCCATGGGAGATCCCGCAGAGCATACCTGACGAATTTCCGTTGGATTGATTCAATTCTAGCAATCCAGATCGATTGATAGGGACACCAAACCACAGCATTGGATTCCAGGATCGACCGCACAAGAGCACAACAAAGGGATCGAAAGCATAGTGGGTCACGAAATTCATTTGCTATTTTGAAGATGAATCCCAGCTGTCGGTTTGATCTGGAGATAATATCGTCATAGAGTGATCGGAAGGTAAGAGCTGGGGCAAGGATAACTCGCAAATCCCGTACTTGACGAACATGTTCTAAAGGCTGATCGTCGATGATGTAATCAAATACAATAGGCTCATGTTTTCTGTGGAACGAGATGACGTTGCACTTGTGAATGCTTAGTGTAAGCATATTTCTAGAACACCATTCAGCAAAACAGTTCACATAATGTTGTAGTGTAAGGCAGTCTTGAACGTTTGTCGAAACCTTATAAATTTTTACGTCGTCAGCATAAACTAATCGGCAAGCTGGTGGCAGCACTGAAGAGAGCTCATTGATGAAAATGTTAAACAGTAGAGGCCTCCGGTTGCTTCCTTGTGGCACACCTGATAAATTAGTAAACGGTTCAGAGGATTTATTTCCAATCTTAACAATCAGTTTCCGATCTGCTAGATATGATCTGAACCAGCGTGTCAATGATGATGCGATACCTAATCTATCCAGTCGTTTGAGCAAAATCTCATGATCAACACGATCAAAAGCAGATTTCAGGTCGGTATATACAACGTCCACTTGTGTTCCATGATCCATTGCGCGCACGCAGAAAGAAGTAAATTGGACGAGTTTCGTAGATGTTGATCTCTTGGGATAAAAACCATGTTGATCCAAAGAAATGTGGTTCTTACAGGAAGCAAACAGCATATCATTGATGATGGTTTCAAATACCTTGGAGCAGGTGCACAGCGACGTTATTCCACGATAATTCTCGATGTTTCGTTTATCACCTTTTTTATGCACAGGGAACATGATGGAGAATTTCCAGCTAGAGGGAAATCTTTGCTACTGCAAAGAGGTGTTGAACAACAGTGTCAAAGGATGAGTCAGAGCATCACAACATCTCTTCAAAATGCATGAAGGGATACCATCATGGCTAGGTGAGGAGGAATATTTCAGTTTGTTGATGGTAGATACAACGTTCTGAGGAGTGACCTGGACATTTCCTAGTGAGCAGATATCGCGCGGTGTTTCTATACATGCATTTTCGACCTGAGCAGGAGATGACGTGGTGTCATTGAAAGCAGACTTGAAGTGTTCAGCAAACAAATTGCACTTATCGGATGCAGTACTGGCGAGATCGTTACGTAGAAACATCTCAACTGGTAATCCATTATCCTTACGTTTGGAGTTCACGAATTTCCAGAAACTTTTAGGGCTTTTTCTAAGTTTCTCTTGCATACGTAGAGTATAACGTTTGTACAAGAAGCAGTTGTAAGTCCGATATCTGCTACTTGCTCGATTGTAAGCCTGCTTAGCGAGTAGGCAACGAACTCTACAGTAATTTCGAAGTGCTCTCAATCTCATACGCTTTAAACATCGCAGGTGTGTATTCCCCCAAGCCGGTTTTTGATTAGGTCTCCGCATAGGGACATAATCAGCGATAATGGTATGCATTATGCGAGTGAAACAACCAACAGCGTCATCAACATTTTCCATGGATTCCAAATTGGTCCAGTCCGTACAAAAAAGTGCTTCTAGCATTCCTTCAAAATCTGCTCTGCAGAAATCAAAACTCGGTTCATCAAAAACATCTTCATAATCGATACCTCGAAATACGTTGACTGCGACTATAAATGGAGGATGATCGGCGTCGAGAAGTGATAAAGGTTCCGCAGCAGCAGATAACGTGCATCGCTCGAGTGTCATCTCACATGCCAAAGCTAAATCCAAATAGCGACCGTTTCGGTTGCTGATTGTGTTGATTTGAGTTAAGTTATAAAAACTGAAGCCATCAAGTAACGCAGCACAAGCAACAGAGATGTGCGACTGCAAGGCATCTACAGTAGGATGACCGTTCCTCGAAGAGTCCCAAATTAGGCCAGACTGATTGTAATCACCAAGAAGAAGAAAGTGATCGTTTGCCCCAACGTTCGAGATAACTGCTCCAATAGAATCAATATGGTTTGCTATGCTGCTCAAATCAGCTTTTCGGTTAGGTGGAACATATATAACTCCGATGCTAACGGAACAGTTAGGTAATTTCAACTTTACCCAAAGCTGCTCGAGTGAAACATTGACAGGAGTTGGATCAATGCAGCAATTCAGATCGGCTGATACAGCAATCAGTACACCACCGCCACGAGATTTTTGGCTGTTTGTTTGGCTGCGGTCGTTTCTGAAGACGGTATAGGCATTGCCAAATAATTGTGATGAAAATATTTGCTCATTTAACCATGTCTCAGTAAATACGATGACATCATACTGTGATTCAGAGGCAGCGAGTACTGTTTGCTCTATCTTCACTATCGTTCTCGATTTTGGGGCTGGGAATTTGGCTGGCGTGGAGGTTTTGGTCTGAACGGGGGTGCGCTTGTCACTTTTCAAAGTTGTAGAAGATTTCAATCCACGACGTTTTCTAGAACGAAGCCATCCTGTTTCAACATCCTGATTACAACTAGAGCCCGACCCTTCATCATTTGAAGTAGAAGCAGTAGTTGGAATGCTTGATTCCTTTCGGTGCACAGATGAATTGCAAGGTGTTGCTGATTTTTTAGTTTTAACTTGGGCCGCAGGAATATTGACAGCAGTACAAACGACGTCAGCATACGAAGTATCAGCAACGACAGTTCTTCTGTTATTATGGATTTTAGCAATCTCAGTAACAATAATCTTTTTAACAGCAGGTAAAATTTGCGACAGAAGAGAATTTCCAAGAACATCGAGTTGGGATCTGATAGCATTTTGCAACTTGGTGTCGATTTCGTCGATTGATTTGCCCAAAACATTCACTTTAGATGCTATCTCAGAGCACTTGTCATTCACAGCATTCAGATCGGTTTGACCTTTCCGACAATCAAAGCACATATATTTCAACCCTAAATTTTGTCTTAGCGCATTTACACCAGATAAATTCAGCTCCGAACATTTTGCATGCAAAATTTTTTGGCACCCGCCAAAGCAGTAAACACGGTCGCTGTCAGCAGTAATCTTCTGTATGCATACGCTACACAATACCGTCGCCATAATGGCTCCTCCACTGCCCCACAAACTTCGCCCAAGCGTGGGCTATGATGAAACAATACTGCTTGTTCTCATTGGAGTTGTTGATATCGCACCGGTGAAAAAAATTACGACGGAAAGAACTCGTACAAATTAAACCGTTCAATCTTTCTATGGATAAGACTGAAACGTTTCCCAGCAAGAAAAATGTTAGAGTTAGACGTAGTTAGAACTATGTTAGACGTTACCAACATAATGCTTTCAGTAGTAGATGCATGCTTTCAGGAGGAATTTGTTACGCTACGCTGTCATTCTCTTTTCAGCGAGCTTAACCTTACTAAGTCGAGATTCCCACTGATAACGCAAAAGTATGACATCACATATCATTTTAAAACCTCGAGTCGAAGTCTTGCGGCGTGAGGAAAATGTCAACAAGATGTTTTGGAACATAAACAGATGTTTCACCTTCGTCACTTTAGTGTACGCCCGGTCCAAAGCTTCATGATCTGACTAGGTGGATTTCAGGGTTGCCAAAGCATCTGTTTATGTGTTATTTAATCGAATTTAAATAATAATTAATTAACGATGGTAATAATACTAATTTTGTCTTATTAACACTCCTAAGGGATGTTTTCTAGCTTTATTAAATAATTTCAGAACTAGATTTTTGTAGAAATTTTCACCAAGACGAATGTTTTAATATATGCTTTATGAATTGCCATTTGCTTGAATTGATTAATTGTCCCTAAGCTACAGAGCAGGAAATACAGGTTTCTTAAAAAAAACTAACCCAGCGCAATACTTCCAACGAAAACCATCATTGTATGAATCCTTTTATTTTTCTACACAAAAATTCAAAATTTCAACAAAGTTCTTTATAACTTGAAACACAAATTCTCTGGTAATGTTCTGAAAATCACTCTGACAAGATAACTGAGCAATAACAATGTATCTGTACATTTACGAACCAAACCTTAGTGACCTATATTTTTTTTGCCTAATAAACAGCATCCCTGATAATATACATTTCGACATTATTCGATGATATCGTTGCTACTTAAGCCTTAGTTCAGAAACCTAAAGCAGTAGTTAAATCATTTTTATATGAATTTGATTTATTATTCATACTTATCGCTTCCAAGAGCTCGCTTCCAAGAATTTCGAAAATACTTTCTAGACCAGAATTTGAACTCTGTCTAGTTCAGTATTTAAATGTACACGTGTGACTGTTAATTTAAATAGGTTTCAAATGGTGAGTTGACAACCTGGAGGGAAGGTGCGACCGACCTCCTGTTAACACAAGTTCCTTTCTACGATTCATATGATCATAAACGACTGCCACCTGACAAATCTGTTGGTGGCGCTGGTTGACGTATTCTGATTTCATCATAACATTTGAATTTACTTCTGAACCTCAACTATTTCCATAAAAGACTGGCATGCGCTTATAAGCAGTATATGATTATATTTTATTTATTTCATTTAGTGGTATATTGATAAGGCCTTCCATTTTTTTCCGAAATCATCAAACCGGGCTATACGGTAACTCAAATTGCCATCTTTGCAATATAACTAGAACGGTCTTCTAGAGAAAAAGCATGTTCTTTACTGAAGTTGTGTCTATGCTATTTGGAATGATTCAATTTGTTTTTCAGCTTTTTAAAACTATCAATATATTAATACATACAGAGTTCCTCTTTTCAGGGTAAAAACAGTGAATATATGGTATACTTTGTACATTCATATATTATATTCTCTTACGTATAAGATCAGATAACTGATAAACGGAAGGAACCATCAGGGCACCCGGTTGAAGCGAATTGGATAGGAAGAGTGGGCT
The DNA here is from genome assembly GCA_034211315.2 of Aedes japonicus. NCBI lineage: Eukaryota > Metazoa > Arthropoda > Insecta > Diptera > Culicidae > Aedes > Aedes japonicus. The sequence goes on from JASCZW010001178.1 coordinate 122,606, forward strand.
TCCCGTCATTAATAATTTGTGAATAAAGGGGTATTGTTCGGTATCTCTCATTTCTTACCAATTGTACAATCTTGTTGTTGGATTAAGATGTTACGGTTTCACTAGTTCTTCAATTCTGAGTCGCAGCAACAAAGAAACACTTGGCTGGAGGTGGCTGCGTTCGTTTCTTGTTCTACTCTAGGAACTTTTTGTCAAGGAAAATTTCTCGCCTCCCTTTTTGGACGATTGATTTGGACGATTGATGAGATTTGGCCTAATGCAAACCTTATTAATGATTGTGAATTATACGACTTGTTAGATCATTTTGTTGGAAGGACATTCTTGTGTTTTCATAGGTTTCGTGTAAGAGTTTCTGCTAAGGGGTCCACTCCTCTGTTTTTGGCACTTCACAGAGCGTTACTGTGGACTCAGACCGATATTTCAAATTGATTTGAGGAGGTACATGCAAGACAAAGTATTTGAAAGAATGGTGGCTCAAAAAGATGATTTTTGATGAATTTCTATTGATTTAGAAGCTGAGTTAAGTTTCAGTAACTTTTGCTGCTAATTAGGTGATGGGTCATTAGGCCAAATGCCATTAGATCGAACGCCAATAGGTTGCGCTTTATGAGGTCGAAAGGTCAAATGGATTACTAAGCTGAAAGATAGTAAAATACAATCATACCACATACAAAGTAAAACCACCGAGACATTGATGTTCATATATCTTTTCTAAAAGTAAAAAGTAAAAGCAAGTGCAGAGAAAAACAAACAACATTTTTCAGGTTATGTGCTATGCTTTTGATTGATAAAAATTTACATGAAAATTATCGCACAACTGCAGCGCCTACCAGGAGCATAATGACATACATTTAAAATGTCGGTTTAAAGTTTTACACAAGTAGCAGATCGAATATGAACGTCTTTCTCTGTGGTAAAACGTACAATGTCCAACGTCAATTTGTTTTTCAGCATTTCAGCATAATATTGACTTTAAAATTTAACTTCTAAACTTCAAGTTTTATATTTATAAAATACTGGCATGCACTTATAAGCAGTATATTATTATATTTAAATATTTTTTCAGTGATAATATGTTTAGAAAAGTCATTCATTTCAGAAATCATCAACCCGGGCTCTTCGATCACTCCAATTGTTTGAGAAGTAACTAGAACAGTATGAAGAAAATTTTACAACATTTCTAATAAAAAAATATCTTTTATTGAAATTAAATCTTTGATATCTGGAACGATCTACTCTGTTTCCAGCTTTTCCAGGACTAGTACGATATTAATAGATAACTATTTTTTTCAGTAACAATCCAGTGGATGTCAGATATTTATTGTTCATACGCATATTGTTTTCTCGTATTGAATTACTGTAGCTGCATTCTAGCAAATATTACTGTCCACTCTTGGTGCCGCATGGCGATGAGCGAACATCGCCTTCTACATTACTGTAGCTGCTTTTTACAGAAATTGAAATTGTGTATTGGAATTCCATGTACATGATTAAAGTTTGAAATTGGTGCAACAAAACATTTTTGTTTTTATGATATACACCGTGTCCAATCTATTCTCATACCAAATAAAACTCTACTTATTTCAAATCGATAATCCAGATTTTATTGACAACTTTACCCATTATATTGCAATATAATACTGATCAACTACAATATATGTTTTGGAATAACACCGCTTTTAACCTTCTTGACCAGCTCCAGACGGTTTTCGAAACCGTAACAGGCGGCACGCACAACTTCCATCTATTTGTTTCAAAACGAAATCGTTGATTTAAAACAACAAATCGGATTTTAAAACAACTATTGTTTAAGTTTGGATGTCAACAAACACGTTTGTTGTTTCAAAGGGAATTTTTTTCCCCGTGACGGATTGAAGGTTTAACAAATTAAATATAAGGACAATCTAAAATTATGATAATACCAGGATACTACTAAGAGAAATTTGCGGTGCCTGATTGTATTGCTATGAAAATATAGAAGAAGATACGATTTGATGAAGTTTAACATAATTCAAACTCAGCCAGTTGAAAAAAAAAATACCCACTTGTCTACACATTTTGCAACAACTCACAAGATGACTCGGTAAATGTTATATAGTCTGGTTTTCAATCAACCTGCCTAGACACATTGATATATCAAATTTCTTTTGACACAATATAAATATTAATTAAATATAAAATTATTGATAATAATTATGGCAACGCTGACAGCTAAAGCTCGAATGCATTGCGTCGCAGATGATCTTTTTTTATGCTCTTTTGTTCCTGTCATTTTCGTCAGTCGGCAAACTCGACGATGTTTGAACGGTTTAAACCAGCAAACGAGAGAAGCGGCCGGGTTGGTATTATGATGTTTGCTGCTTTCAGAAAAGGTGAGTAATCAAAGTTTTACGGTCGTTTGTTTTCAATCTGCTGGTATTCGAAAAATGCCAAGTTTTGTGTTGCAGAGTGTCAACAACCGACCATAAAACTTTGATTGCAAAACCTAGTCAGACGGGGTCCAAAAACGCGTTTTAAATTACGCCTAATTTTAGTCTATCGGTACACTATCTGGTAAGCTTTTTCTTCCAGTACGTCTAACATGATGTTTCAGATGTGTCTAACAGACGTCTAACATTAGACGAAAGTTAGCTAAAATGTTCGACGGACAGTCGAACGTGTTCGACTAACGTTAGACTAATGTTAGACTAACCTTTCTTACTGGGTTAGTCTTCAAGCACAGACGTATAAATATTGCCAATTATCACAAACTTTAACGGTTCGATAACACGAGAAAAACGCGGACGAACATTGAAAACACTACACGCAGTAGCAGTAGCAGATACAATTGAAAAAGCGACAAATTCAGTCCCTTATTAAACTATCTCATGTATCAAGGGAATCGGTCACGGAGTTGCATTGCCTTTTGGAAGGTTTTGAGCGTGTGCTACAAACATTGGACCAGGTAGTGCAACCACCTGATTATAGAGAACTATTGCTGATCAACATTCTCTCCGAGCGGTTGGATCCTGTAACTCGTCGCGGATGGGAGGAATTCTCGTGTACCAAAGAGCAAGACACTTTGAAGGATATGGTGAACTTTCTTCATCGTCGACTCAGTGTGTTGAAATCTTTACCATCGAAGGCTAGTGAACACAAGCCATCACAGCTTACGTAACCAAGGTCAAAACCTCAAACTATAAAGACGAGTTCTATTTCTTCGCAGTTATCGATTGGGAGTAGCATTGCATGTACGGAGAATCATTATTTGTTCTCTTGTCCGGTATTTCTGAAGTTGTCGATTAAGGAACGGGATGGATTGTTGCGCAAGCACACATTTTGCCGTAATTGCCTCAAGGTAGGTCATCAAGCAAAGAATTGCCGATCCAAGTTCTCCTGTCGCACTTGTAAGGGTCGACATCATACACTTGTTTGTTTCAAGTCTGAACCTTCAAGTTTATCATCGGGTGGAAGTACTTCTAATCCAGATTCAATGCAGACCAAAGGTGCAAACACTGCCGTCGGGAATGCAGTAGCCAATCTAGCGGCTGGCGGCGAATCGGTTTGCAACACAGCTCAAGAAAGAGTGTCTTAAGTATTGCTCGCAACGGCAGTGATTCTCGTCGAAGACGAATTTGGCAATTCAGTTCCAGCTCGTGCGCTTCTTGACTCGGGTCCCGAATGTAACTTCGTTTCCGAGCGGCTTTCTAAATCGCTGAAGGTAGTTCGGTGAAAAGTGGATAACAAGGTTCAAGGTATTGGACAAGCATCAACACAGGTGAAAAATCAAATCCAAGCTAAAATCCGTTCTCGACTCACGGATTTTATGCAAATGCTGAATTTCTTGGTATTATCCAAGGTTACAGTAAACTTACCTACGGCTACCATTAACACAACCACCTGGGCAGTTCCTCGCGGTATCACTCTGGCAGATTGCGGTTTTTTCAGTTCAAGCGGAGTGGATATTGTTCTTGGCATAGAATCGTTCTTCAATCTCTTTCATTCGGGTTGCAAAATGTCATTGGGTGACAACAAGCCAACACTTGTGGAATCAGTGTTTGGCTGGGTGGTCTGTGGTACACTGAGGCAACCTCAACCATCTGAGCAGGTGCATTGCAATCTCGTCGTATCGGATTCACTGGAGCTGCTCACTAAGTTTTGGTCTTGTGAAGAGGTTGAAGTAGAATCGAAATATTCTTCTGAAGAAGCGTTTTGTGAAACACAATTCCAGCGTACTGTTCGTCGAACAGACAGTGGCCGATACATCGTTTCCCTTCCAAAAAATGATGAGGTAGTGCAAAGGCTGGGTGAGTCAAGGGATATAGCCATGCGAAGGATCTGCAGCACGGAACGCCGTTTAGCGAAAGATGACGATCTTCGCCAACAGTACGTAGCCTTCATGCAGGAATATAAAAAATTGGATCATATGAGGGAGATTCATGACAATCCGGACAGCCGTATCAAACGGTACTTTCTACCACATCACCCTGAAGGTGGGATTCTACTACAACCAAGGTTCGGATCGTATTCGATGCGTCCTGTAAAACTTCGACCGGTGTGTCATTAAACGATACTCTTTATGCGGGTCCAGTAATTCAGGAGGATCTACGGTCAATCATCATTCGTGGGCGTACGAAACAAATCATGACAGATGTTGAGAAAATGTTTCGCCAGATCGGGACATGTAAAGAAGATCTTCGATTTCTCAACATACTTTGGCGTGATACTCCTCAGGATGACATAAAAACCTACGAGCTGTGCACAGTCACATATGGAACCAAATCAGCACCGTTTCTAGGAACGAGGGCACTAAAACAGTTGGCGGTCGATGAAAGTCACCGATTTCCTGCAGCATCTCCTGCTCTGGATCAGGACATCTACATGGATGACGTCATAACTGGTGTGGATGACATAAACGAGGCGATTAAACTACGCAACGAACTTCAGCAGATAATGACAGCAGGAACGTTCCATCTGAGAAAATGGGCATCCAACTGCCCAGAGGTTTTACGAGGCATTCAACCCCAAGACTTGACGATTCAGCAGGCGTCGACTTGGAGCAGCATCCATCCGTGTCAACTCTCGGCTTGATTTGGATCAGGATAAACTAAAATTCAAATTCAAGGTCCCATTATTGGGACCCTGTACCACAAACGGTGGGTGAGGAATGGCATCAATTCAATGCAAACCTACCATTGTTGCGTGAAATTGAGGTTAAACGGTGTGTGGTCATACCTTCGGCGATCAACGTAGAAATTCACACATTTTCCGATGCTTCGGAGAAAGCATACGGTGCCTTTATATACGGAGTCAGAACTCAGACGGAGAGACATGGGTCCGGCTGTTGGAATCGAGATCAAAGGTTGCACCATTGAAAACTCAATCGATCCCAAGATTAGAGCTTTGTGGAGCTCTGTTGGCTGTTCAACTTTGCAGGAAGGTGAAGGAATCAATCCGAATAGAAGCACAAGTTTACTTTTGGACAGATTCAACGTGTGTTTTGAAGTGGATCAGCGCACTTTCAAACATTTGGACAACTATTGTAGCCAATAGAGTGTCCAGGATTCAAAACCTTTCTGAGGGAGCAAAATGGAACCACGTACCAGGTTCTCATAATCCCGCTGATTTTACATCTCGAGGAATCCCTCCTCAACATGTAATTGATAACCGATTGTGATGGTCTGGCCCAGATTGGCTTCTCAAAGAAGAAGAACAGTGGCCATCCAAACTTTCTATGGTTGAAGACGTAGGAGATGACGAACGACGTCGTTCTACAGTGGCAACGAATGCATTGCCGCTAGGGGAAGGTCCATTAATTATGTCACGTGGTAGGGGGGGAGGGGGGGTTTGGGAAAACGTGACGATCCATACAAAAAAATTTGAAGGTTCATACAAAAAACGTGACAAGGGGGGGGGGGTTATAAAAAGTCACTTTTTGCGTGACGTAATTAATGGACGGTCCCTAGAAGACTTTAGTGAATGGTATATTTCTAAATTTTCTTTGTACATGGATTTAATTCAGCGCACAGCGTATTGGTTGCGTGTGATGGACCTTTTAAGACAACCAAAAGAGAAAAGGAAGAATGCAACATTTCTGAGCACGGAAAAATTGAAGAGGTCAGAAGCAGTACTGATTCGTCAAGTTCAACAGGCAACGTTTCTGGAAGAGTGGAAAACCTTATCGAAAGGATCAACAATCGGAAGGCGATCATCACTTAAATGGTTCAATCCTTTCATCTGCAAACGTGATGAGTTAATGAAGATCGGTGGGCGATTACATCATTCTTTAGAAGCAGAGGAAGTAAAACACCCTATCATATTGCCAGCCCGTCATCTTCTAACCAGAAAGCTAATTCGTCATTATCACGAGAAACTTCTTCATGCCAATTCACAGTTATTGTTATCTACAATGAGGCTTCGATATTGGCCTATGAGAGGACGGAGTCTGGTGCGACAAATTGTTCACAAATGCGTAAAATGCTTTCGTACACGACCCTCAACAGTACAGCAATTTATGGGGGAATTGCCGGAAGCAAGAGTAACTGTTTCTCGTCCATTTTCTCGAACAGGTGTTGATTATTTCGGTCCTGTTTACGTGAGACCTGGTCCCAGACGATCAGCGGTCAAGACATATGTTGCCGTTTTTATCTGTATGTGTACGAAAGCAATCCATATGGAGCTGGTTACAGACCTCACCACGGAGCGGTTCCTCCAGGCTCTAAAACGATTTATGTCACGCCGAGGAAAACCAAGTGACATGTTTTCGGATAATGGGATAAATTTTTTCGAGGCCAATAATCAAACGATCGAGTTGCATAGACTGGTCAATGACCACAATCATCGAGACAGAATATCGAAGGAGTGTACGTCGGAAGGGATTAGATGGCATTTCACCTCACCGAGCGGCCCTCATTTTGGTGGTATCTGGGAGGCTGCTGCGCGATCTTGCAAAATTCACTTGTTGAAGGTATTGGGTGAAAATGTACTACCGTTCGAAGACATGAACATAATCATTACTCAAGGCATGTTTGAATTCGCGACCGTTGATGCAATTGACAGAAGATCCGGATGACCTCGAATCATTGACACCGACGCATTTTTTAATCGGCACATCTCTCCAATCACCACCAGAAGAAAATGTTTCTGAAATTCCAATGAATCGTCTTAATCAATGGCAGGTCGTTCAACAGAAAGTGCAGCAGTTTTGGAAGAGATGGAGAAGAGAATATCTCTGCCAGTTGCAGGGTAGGATGAAGCGTTGGAAGCCTCCAGTTGATATCAAGGTTGGACGATTGGCTGTCGTGAAAGATGATAATCTTTCACCTCTTCGTTGGAGAATGGCGAGGATCTTTGAACTCCATCCAGGATCAGACAAAATTGTTAGAGTAGTAACTTACAAGCCAGTAGTAAAAACAAGCCAACGGTATCTGAAACGTCCGGTTGAAAAGATTTGTGTTTTGCCAATTCACGATGAGGCTACTTCAGTTTAAGACGAAAATTAAGATATTCAGTGGCATCAATCTAGGTCGAAGAGGTTCCTTTTATTTCAGAAATTATAGTAATTTCAGGATGGGTGAGATATGTTGACAACCAAACTCACTCCGAAATACGTTAATGTAAATACTACCTGCAACGAAGATCATCCTCGTCCATCATCGTCCATCATCGTCATCATCAATCATCAGTATTGACCGAGACACACACGGAGAGCGGAGAGTGGAGAGCGCAAGTAACCGATCGGTAGGATGATCGTTACTTATGGCGTCATCGTAACGCTCAGATGTAGTATAAATGTATCTATTTAGGCAGTTTGCAGTTTAGTGCATATAGGAAAGCGAAAAGGTTAACCCTAGGGTCGTGTATCAAATTTTGGTAGTTTTAAGCGAATAGTGTGTAGTAAAAATAAATGTTGAGTTTTAATATGTGTAATCATCTGTAAGAAATTGTGTATGAGGACGGCGTTTTTTGTTTATTGTACTTGATGTGTAAGTCAGCCTTTCGAGAAGAAAATAGATCCATCAGGCCATTGGAAGAATAACTGCATGTCAGGATAGCCTGGACAGCCCACAGCGAGCACCAAAACACAATTCCACTGGAACACGAAGGCACGGT
>JASCZW010001179.1:0-42423 GCA_034211315.2 Aedes japonicus
CCACGCCGTTCTGCCATTGTGTCCCAGCTATTCATTGGTTTTCTGGAAGCATCGACTTATTCCACTCATCCCGCACTACAACCCGGGCTCAATCCGCACGGACCTTGCACAATATCGTTCCAGCTTGCAGTTTTTTACAGGCTTCGAGGAGGACCACCACACAGAAACAAAAGCGTTCACGAAAATGAAAACGGACCGTGAACTAGTTCACGTTTTCAGGATTTTTACCTAAAAACGTGATTTAGTTCACGGTGTATTTTTGCTTGTTCTCGAATTCATGACTGCAGTTCACGGATCCAGGCACGGATTTTTTTCCGTGCATGATCGAGACCAGTCGCAGGTTTTCATCCGCTTGGAGTATCTCAACAGCATGTGGGCTACTTTGGAGGAGGTGCAGTGTCAGCTGGAGGACAACGAGACAACTGAGGAAGGTAGGCAACGCCATCGTAACGTTCGTGCCGACTTTGAACCTTGGCTGTTCAAAATTAAAGCAGATCTTGTTTCGAAGCTTCCTATTATTAATCAAAACACTCGCAGCCCTGCATCTGGTCCTCATGCTTCCGCTCTATCTGGCTTAAAATCGCTTACTATTTCGCTTCCTGAATTCGACGGGGACGACATGCAATGGTTAGGATTTCATGACACGTGCTTCGCTTTGATTCACTCAGACTCTGAGGTATCAGCGATCCAAAAATTCCACTACTTAAGAGCGGCTCTGAAGGGCGAGGCAGCTTAGTTGATTGAGTCTATTTCAATCAGCTCCGCAAACTACATTTTGGCTTGGCAAACTCTTGTCGACAGATACGCTAACGATTACCTGTTGAATAAGCGACACCATCAGGCTCTGTTCGAAGTCTCTTCGGTCCGGAATGAATCTGCGATATCGTTGTATGGGCTGGTGGACGAGTTTCAGCGCTACACGAAAATTTTGTGTCAACTTGGAGAGCCGACTGATTCCTTGGGCAGCATTCTGGAGCATCTGCTGTGTACGAAGCTTTCGGATGAGACGCTTAAGGCCTGGGAAGTCCAAGCTTCGACCAGTGACCAACCGAACTACGATTGTTTGACCGAAGTCCTTCAGCGTCGAATGCGAGTGCTGGAGTCCATCTTAGTCAACCATCATCAGCCCATGGCCACTGCTACTGGAGCCACTTCTGCGACCAAGAAGCCACCTCATTACCGCCTTTCATCGTACGCATCCACGTACAACGCAAGCAACAAGTGTCCAAGCCTGCAACCAGGAGCATCCTTTGATGAAATGCGTGAAATTTAACGGCTTTTCACACTCCGAACGGGAACAGCTCGTCTCGAATAAGCGTCTATGCTACAATTGTTTGAAAGGTAACCATCAAGTTCGGAATTGTCCATCCAAATTTCCATTGCAGACACTGCAACCAGCGTCACCATAGCATGTTACATTCAGGCGAAACCACGAAACCAGCCAACGAAGCAACGCCAACTCGTACATCCAGGTCGACTCAATCAGTGGAATCCAACGATCGCTCTACAGCAGATCCGGTTCCTCAATCGACTATTGCAGTCTCCAAAGCAGTTCCCCGTGTCGTTGTCAGTGCATCCGCTCCACAACCTCGTGAAGATGTTTTTCTTTTGACAGTATTGGTGAAGGTTGTCGATGCGTACGGTCAGGACCATCTAGCTCGTGCCCTACTCGACAGCGCTTCACAGCCCAGCCTCATTAACGATCGCTTTGCACGCAGACTGCATCTAAGGAGGGATCCTGTCAACGTGACCATCAAGGTGGCTGGAACACTATTGAATAACGTTCGTGAGTCAATCTACACTCCTATCAAATCACGAAACGAACATTTCGAATGCGGTGTAGAATTTCTGTTGATGCATACTGTGACTGCCAATCTTCCTGCAAAGGATATCTCAGAAAATGACTGGCAAATTCCGAACAGCTTGAAACTTAGAACATAAAACTGTTATCCTCGATTAACTGTGCCGGAGTAAATCTGACTAAAACTGTGCCAAAGTGTCTGACGTGGCACATTGAAATAGAACACTAAGGCAGCCCTGTTAAAGACTCTTTGAAGTCCGTTGATTGATCCATTAATTCCGTGATTTGTGCGACGAAAAGGTAGACTCAACATCGAGTTGTTCCTTAATGCACGCGGTCGTACATTCAGATTGATTTACTCGAGTATGGTTGGGCAATCCGCTCTTCCTGGCAAGGTATCGGCGATTAACAAAGTGTCTCTGTAGCAGTGTCTCTTCGTGTCGAAAGAGGCTCCAGATGGCATCGATCCTCGTAGCAAGAGGGTGTCCATAGTTAAATTGCATCACTTTCAATAAGCATTTTGCCCTTTGGGTTGTTTTCAACGAAATTTTGGGTGAAATGTCCTCAGCGTATATTGTTTACACTGCGTGAGTTTCTTTGTGAAATGTGTCGTAATGGAGTCGAAGAAACAGCAAGTGCACGACAACATTTTGCACACGCACCTCGACAAACCACTCCTTTCCAAGAAAGATGGTAGAATTTACCAGTCTACAGTGTCTCGTGTCATAGAACGTTTTGGGGAACGTTGAACTATCGATCGGAAGAAGGTGTGTGGTAGAAAAAGTGTTCCGTACTGTGTGAAGGATCACAAGCGAGTCGTTGCTGCCTTTAAACGCAAACCCAACTGTTCCGTTCTGGACTTCGCGAAAAAGCTGGACTTGACCAAATGTTTTCCGCAGAAAGCAGAATTTAACAGACAAAGTTTCACGTGGAACTGTTAGAGTAGGAAAATGCGTATCATTAATCGAATTTTAAGGTTTTTCTCGACAAGTGTTAGACCCACCCAACTGTCATCGATTCCGCCCATTCGAAAAGTATTGGGCAATTATCAAGCGGATGTTAAATAAACTAGAAAGACGATTCAGGGCGATCCGTAGATGGTTCCGATGAAATCTAATATTGGCTGCTGATGACCAGTCCAGTGTGCTGCAGATGACGGCTAGAATTCCAAAAAAACCCCGTCAGTTGTACATCCAAAGTCTTAGGAGTAATTTTGTATTTTTTTCTATGTAAATCGGAGTCTTGCTTTTCTCTTCTTTGATACTGTGCTGTTCCTGGAGCTTAGAGTAATCTCGATCAAGTGAAAATAAGGATATTTCGGAAAAAATGCATTGCCACCGAGATTCATTTGTTTTACTTTATTTTTCGGCATGGAAGTACAATGTTTGATTATGCAAATAAATATTTCCTTAAAAAATTAAGAAAATAACAGACATAGGAAAGAACGAAATTGTTCCCCACTCTACATTCACCCGACGGGGAAGTCATAAATAAAAAAGAAAACAAATTAAAATATTTGAAAATTAGTAGTTTTTGTTCAGAGATCTCCCCTCGCAGGAAAATCCCTCCACTAAGAGCTTTTACAAAACGCACGGTTTTGTCGCTTTATTAGAATGCATTCTAGTTTTTTGCTAGCATTTCCGCGCCACAAACTGAAAGATAAAAGACCTCATCCCATCACAACTTTTTGTCGTGCCTTCGTTAGCTTTTTAAATCACAATTCTCTTGGCCAGCTTCATTGCTCTGGATTCAAATTTCCCCATCAGTTCTATAGGTTTTTGTTGCATGCAATTTGGTTATAGTGGTTAATTTCCTCGGCATGTTCCTCCCTTAAAGCACATGTTGATATTCTTTTCAGTTTGGTTAGTTAATTCCAATTTTTCTCAACCTTCCTCATCAAAGCAGGCTGCATAGTATAGGCGCGTTTAACATCTAATCTTTGGCTTACTTTGTTTTGGGTTTTTAGCAGTCACTTGGTTTTCGAGTCTCCTTTGCTGCTCTGCGTTCTATTTTCGAGAATGGTGATTATTTTTCTAAATCTTTATTTTACAGAACTTAGATTGCAAAATATACATCGAAACTCTAACATGGAACTATCAATTCAGCGATCTTTTTTTTTGTTCGTTTTTCTTTGAATGTATTTGTATAATTTTAGAAAATATTACATTTTACCCGGTGTGATAAAAGCTGTGACTTTCGAGTATTAATTTTAAGGTTGAGTTTTCCTGGCATTTTCAAAGCGGTAAAGTAAGAAAATATTTTCGTGACTCAAGAAATATCGAGGAAATAAGTTATCAAAATTCGTTAGCTGTTGCTAAATATAAATATTTTTTGTTTGTTCGTTTATATCTTGCTTCTCTCACGAAAACCATTAGTTTTTGTTTTCATTTGTGTTGAATGCTTTTTAAGAGATTTGTAGTTTGTATATATTAATTTTTCAGCGTGCAAAATAGTTACCGTGTATGTGTGTGTGTGTATAGAGTTTTCTAATATTGGTTTGTTCGAATTCTATAAGCTTATCAACTACAACGATTTTTCTTCATTGTTTCTTAGAGCGACAAAATATCTGGCTTTGACTCTTTTTGAATCCTTTTTCCAATAATTGAACTGTGGATTAGACTTACCTTTCACGGCGATGATAATGCTGGGTTTCCTTTCTCTCATCATCAATAATCTATGACGATGATGATAACGAGGATGATGATGATGATGATTTTGGTGATGCTCCAGTAGCTATGATAATGAAGATCAGTTGATGATATGACTTTTTTTGCGTTGGTTTCTGGTTCCATCTACTGCTGCTGCTGCTGCGGTATATGGCGACCTTGTCCTTGAGAAGCGGCGGGCATGTTGTTTGCTGCATTAGGTGGATGTGACACACGTGTACAGGAGGAGATTGATGTAGGGACATACATGAAAGATGAAGACAGAAGTAAGACATGATTCTGTACTTGACTTTCGAAATGCTCTCCTATTTTATCACGTGATGGATGTGACGGCGAAAGTAATCCTCGCATAATTATGATGGCAACGGTTGATGATGATTTGCTTTCTTTTCTTTCTTACCCATTCCCATAATGACTCCATTGTTCTGGTACATGCATTACCATTGTTTTGAGTATTTATTCATGCTTTTGTTTTTGTTTGTGATGTAACTTTTCGTTTGGTTGAATGGAGGAAGTGAGGGGGGGTACTTTACAGTTCTGCTAGTTCCTTACTGTCTACTTCAAGGCGTTGTTTGTTCCTGTAGCGCATTATGACCGCGAATACGATGCCATTAACAATAAATAGGGCAGCGATAATCATTGACGGAATCACGATGTCTGAAATGGTAAAAAAAACAGAAGTAGGTGAGTGAAGATGAGTAAAATTTGATATGAACAGTTTGAATTTAACACTCAGCTTGGAAGCACTACACAGATAAAAAGAAACATTGAATATTCTGCATTATCTAATGGATATAAAGGGAATGCAAGAGTTGACAGTAATTACTGGGATAGTTCGTGTAAATTAAAGCTGGATATCGCCTAAATCGCGTCTATTGTTAAAACTCATTATTTTATTCTGTGTAGTTTTTAAGGCAGGGTGGCAATCATTACGGATTTCGCTGTAGCTCACATGGATTTCAGTATCAATGTGATGAACATATGGTTAAGATGAATGTATCAATCTGTTCTTTTTTAAAATTCAACACTTTCAAATGTGCGTATCGTCACGCCGTTATAGGACACGAAGCGAATGTAAAAGAGTTAGTTGATTTGTTCTGTCATGCCTGTTGTGCTTTGGCATTGATCGATTTGTTTTGGTGGGAAATCTTTCGAGAAAGATTTTTCATTAGGGCTTAACTGACAAATGTAAACAATAACTTCTTCCGTAAACTTCTCGTAATGCAAAATCTACTTATGTAAGCTTCCAATTCTATCGAATAGGAATCTTGTTCTTCGAAAAGGCTGCGGTAGATTAATGAGGCAAGTTGCCAAGATCGACAAACTCCAGGAAGAAGCAATTGTATGTCTAAAATTGTTAAAATCATGCACACTATGATGCCAGCCAGAGGACTGAAGAAAGCGTTAGTTCTTGAAGCCTGCTACATTTGGTGTGGCGCTAGAGACAATTTTAACATTTTAAGCTCGGTTCACAATGGATTATATTTCTTTACAATAATTCTTCTACCAAACTACTTGTATCAGTAATTTATATAAAACATTATAATACCTGGCTGATAAGCAATTAAAAAAATACTATTGTTGTGATAACCACTGCACTAAGTATAACATGGATGATTTTTCTCTCGAATCAAATTAACGACAAAAACACAAGAACTTCTGCCGCAAATATTGTTTTTGCTGCATATAGCCTTCAAGAAAATCTAGCAGTCAAATTAGCACCACACGCAGCACCAAGTTTTCGGCTTCACGATTGTTGTTCCTGGATTACAACCAATTCAGTCCTGTGGGTCCACCAGAATTAATGGAATTCGTGAGATGTGGAAATGTATAGTGGTATTTGTGTTTCCTCACAATTTTTATCTTTTAACACGCCACAGCTGTTTATAGTGATCTCAAACTATCTGTTCACAATGTGAAATGTTATGGTAGTTTGCCGCGTAGGCGCTCACTTGGCCACCAATGTTTACTATATTTTTCCAAACAAGTTAACTGCCTGATGGGCCGAACCTTGTATAAACGACGTTGCTATGGTGCATCTACACACACACACACACACACACACACACACACACACACACACACACACACACACACACACACACACACACACACACACACACACACACACACACACAAAACGCAGTAGAAACTACCATTTCGAGGGTTAAATTAAGCGCAAACACCAACAATTTTCACCTGACTATAAATGCGTTGGATTTTACCATACCTGCGATTAGATCAACCATGGTGTGATTGATATCTATATGAGGTCTGTCTAATATAACACAAATGCTGAAATTTTTACCATAAACGTAGTAAATTTGACTGAAATTTCATGGTAGTTCTAAAGATAGGCATAGTCGGGTAAAATGGTTGCTTTTACTACAAGATTTTTTTTTCAGTGTACACATTTAGAACATTTTACAGTATTCGGTAATTTTTCACCGAACTTTCAACAGCTGAACCGATCCGATTTAACGTATTTCAGTAAAATTTGTCAAGTTCCGGTAATTTTTTTACCGGAATACTGTAAACTTCTTCCCATCATTCTGTAAGCGCTTATAGATTCCGTGTCGAAAAAACTGCTCATCTTTCGAAGCGATCCATAACTCTACCCAGTTTTTGGCCTATCGTAAGGCCATGCGTTATCGATCGGAAAAGGTGGCAGTCGGAAGGAGCAATGTCTGGAGAATACGGCGGGTATGGAAGGATGTCCCATTGTAGTGTTTCTAGGTAGGTTTTAACGACCTGAGAAACAAGTGGCCGAGCGTTGTCATGCATTAAAATGATTTTATCGTGTCTTTGCTGGTTGGCCGTTAATCTTTCAATGCTCGGCTCACACGCATCAGTTGTGTTCGGTAGCAAGTTCTTGTGATTGTCTCACCCGATTGCAACAACTCATAATATATCACGCCGAGTTGGTCCCACCAAATACACAGCATAAGATTCGAACCATTAATGTTTGGCTCGGCTGTGGATGTTGATGCATGACCGGCGTGGCGGTTCTCCATCTTCTCTTGAAATCTTCGATCCCACTTGCTTCTTCTTAGTTCCAAAGAGTGTCCGGTTTTCCAAAGCCCAGTATTTTTCTATAGGGCGAATTTCTGGACAGTAGGGCGGATTGGCTATTTTTGGCACGTATTTGACCAATTGTGTCTTATACCATTCCAGGACGGATTTTGCAATGTGACAAGAGGCCAAATCAGGCCACAACAAAACGGGAGAGTCATGGCTTCTGATAAAGGACAGCAACCGTTTTTGCAGACATTCTCTATCGTACACATCCTTGTTAATAGTGCCGATGGAGACAAAACATTTAGACAACTATATATGGCCTGTCAAAACGAATACTTCTTGCGGAACTACGACACCTAGTTTGCCCGGAAAAACTTGGAAACGGCGTTTCTTGCATTGAGTTATAAACCGACAGACCCGTAAACTGTTGGAGGTCTCCGAGTACATCTCAAGTAACAATTCAAGTTTTATTGTGGTTTTAAAGCACACTTAAAAGCTAAATCATGGTCTCTAGAACCCTCATAAAACCAAAATTGTTACTAGGGATATGTCGTCCATTATAGCACAAGATAGTTTTAGCAAAAACTTGGTGTAAAGCTGTTCATGACGACTGGTCACCTTTTTCACTTTGTACGCCATCATTCCATGCCTCTGATTTACTTTTTGCACATATGATTTTATTTTTCTGACGTTCAGTAAAATGGCGTTGAATCAAGTGGAAGTGCGTAAACACTTTTTGTACGAACGGCAGCAAAATATGAATTCATCAATACGCGGTCTTGCCATGAAACTTAAACTTTCGAAAAGTTTTCTCTTCCAACTAACACAATTCCACCTTTCTCGTGACACCTATGAGGGGTCGTGGAGTTCTCCGCATCTTTCTTAATTAAATGTCGGACTAACATTCCTTCCTTATCCCCTCCAGTTGCAAGGGCGTGGTCAGGACAGCTCTGGTCTGTTGGAAAGGGACACATCCTTTATCTAAGAAGTAGAGATTGTTCTCAGTTCAGAGCTTGTACCACCTATCGCTATTGTGCGACCTGGTTTTTACCATGCTTTGATTTCAACTTTTCCAACTTTCCAACTTAGCGAGCCACATTTCCTACAGAAAGGTGAGAATTTTTCTCAGTAAAGGATGGACCGGTCAAAACTTGGTCGTCTCAAATTTGACGAAGTTTTTTTTAATCGTGCATTTAAAAAACTTGAACACCCCTCATTTTGTAGGTGTATGCATACGAAATGTTGACTTTATTTTGTTTTTGCCATTTTTTGTTCAGTTGTCAAAATGGCGTCGAAGCAAGAAGAGCAGCATATCGAAATTTTGCACGCGCATAAGCAAAATCCAAAATATTCCCACGCCGACTTGGCAAAATAACTTAATTTTGCCAAATCAACCGTGCCGAATGTTATGAAAGTGTTTGTAGAGCGTCTGAGCGTCTGAGCGACAGAAAACTGCGATTATAAGGAAACCGAAACCACGAAAACGCAGCGACCGGAAGAATAGTGGCCAGCATTTTCAAAAGCAATCCCAACCTTTACATCAGATATATCGGAAACAAATTGGAAATGTCCTACAAAAGTGCAAAGAGTAGAGAAACGGGCCGGACTGTCAACACATAAACTTACAGTGACACCAAGATCGCAGCAAGCCGTGCTTTGAAACTGACGTGTTTTGCTTTTGCTGCGTTGTTTTCGAGAAGAAAAAAAATCAACCAGAATATCTGAGTGCTATGCGTAAGACGTTGTGAATTTAATCGATTCCCATTTAAAATGTATTGTGTCCGTGTTTCTTCAGATAGATTGTGCATCGGTAGTTTTTCCCATTTCTCGTTTATAAGTGCTTCGCCCCGAACCCTGACGAGCTTTCTGCATTGAATAAGGAACTTGAGGAGATCGTTTTGTATTATAGAAAATATACCTTAGCTATATACACGCCAGGATCAAGAAAGTCTATTTTTGATTCTGGAAGTGTGAAAATTCTTCACATGTCCACTTGATTTGTGAAGATTTTCATGCGGGGCTTATTGTATATGATGACGACTTCAGAAAGTACGTGTATGAACAGGCATTCTTTAAATGGGTCGTTTGCCGATTTCTTCGAAGTATAAACTGATTATGACAAACAAATAATATCAAATTATAGAAAAAACATCTATCTGATTATAATGTAAGCGCTATCCACATTTTGTTTTTATTTGCTAGAACTCAGCGATAAGAGTGTTTGTTGCCATAGCAGTTACGGCCAAATTGTGAAGTTCTTTGGATATTAGGGTGGTTCAAATCATCGCTTCATCCCACTCAATCAAAGCTAAACTAGGTTCAAATTTTAATTCCAAAATTTGAGCTCAGCTGGTTGCGAACCCAAGCTAAACTTGCACTTCAAAGTTTATTTGGGGATTACTGTGGAAGAACTAAAATTCTCAGTGCCATTCTCTTTCGCAACCAAATTTTGGGACAAAAATCAGGTCCTGATTCGGCATCGATTGAGTTTGTTTAGAACTGACTGGATGCCTCGAACCACCCAACTGTACATATGATTTTTTTCAAATTTACTTTGTTCGAAAATACTTTGTTCAATTACACTTACCATAAACGGTGTCTGCTTTGTTGTCAGACATGGTTTCTGACTCACTTATTTTACGCTTTTGCTCGTAATGGGACACTAGACCACTTCCTTCAGTGGCGCGTTTTTCTGAAAATAAATAATAAAAATACATTATTAATGGTTTATTGAGTACCGCTCAATTACATAGATTGCCAATACGACCTGATATTAACAGCACAGTTAGCGCTGATAAGATTCATCTGCTTATAAATCAACGTCTGAACTTGAACTCGGATTTTGATTTGTGAACAAAATTAATCACTACATAAAGCTTCGTACTGATATCAGCGATAGTAGTATACTGCCTCAATTGACCATAATGCAAACGGCCAGCAGCAACGGCACCATCATATGCTGCTTATTCGCAGCTCTACTGATACCGACAACTCGTATCTCGTTTGAAACTTGTATTGTGAGACCTACCCATTCCGAGCGACTTGATGGCGACAAAAACCGACGACGGCGACCACGTGTTCCCTCCTGGCGCTTGTTTCAAGTTATAAACCACAATCAAATGGCTGATTCATTCAAAATATTTCCTTTCTTATAACGTGATTTGGGTACTGTGCATTGGGCGTTATGGAACATTTTGTTGATCTATTTGACGTTGTAAAAAAAGTAATTCAGTTTGCAATGCAAAGAAAATTCGATAAAGGGAATCGATCTTGACTATGAATCTGAACGCTACTCTGAGAAAAATTCCATCGTTGTACCGACAACTAAATCACCGTCAAGATGACTATTGCATATAACGGTTACAATTGCCATGAAAATGATCGAATTCACCACGTTTATGGCATTCTTGACTATGGTCATGGTAATAAGGACTATTCCGACATTATAGTTATTGTAGAACATAGTCGGTTGAAAATCACTATGCTGCCATAGTCATCCTAACCCCCAATAATGTTAAAACTGATCATCATATTATTCTCAGAGTAGATTTATCCTCTGGTCTTCGAAAGAGATCTCAATTCTAACCAATCGCATCCACCTGACTAGTTAATTTACTCCCGCAGTCGTTCGTTTCAATAAGGAAAAAAACGCATGTTGTAGAGCGCGATGTTCCACGCCAACCAAAGAAACGATCATTCGCGACCTTTTTCAATTTTCATGAAAAACATTCTATGATTGATCGGTTTCACATTTGGAGTTCTTAGTTTTCAAGAAACACTTCCACAGTTGTCAATTCAGAACTATAAAGTATAACGTGTGCATTAAAATGGATCGGTTATCTTAGCTAACTTTTTGAGTATAGAAAAAACATTATGGTTTGTTCGTACTGCCAGCTCCATCCCAGCGCAGATAGCACATCGTGAAGCACGTCTTGTCCAACGGATATAGCTGATATAGCATTTACAAAATCCTCTTTTAATTTCTTGAGAAAGGCGAAAGCGCGACCGTGAAGTGCAGAAGGAGCTGAAGTTTTCTTTCCGTGAAACGGCTTAACAAACCATGATTTGCAATACATTATGATAGCGTTCTACAGTTAAAGGGTGTTGCGATAAAAATTTGGTCAAACAGTAATGTGTGTGAGTCGATCAAAGTTTTTATTAATGAGTCAAGTTCTTTTTCTATTCCAAGTTCAGTTAATACAGAATACAAGAGAAATATTCAGCTAAGCTTCCTTTTTACCGAATGCGAATTGCCGGATCTTTCGTTCAACACCTGCCATAAGATTTTGTACAGTCTTCTAGTCCACTTTATTCACCGCAGAACGCCAGTTTGCCTTGAACTGTTTCTCGCTCACAACAGCTTTTTGAGTCTTCTTAAGGTTCCGCTTGACGATGGCCCAATATTGTTCGATTGGATGGAGCTCCGGCGTGTTGGGAGGGTTCTTGTCCTTGGGCACCACTTGAACGTTGGTGGCAACATACCACTCCATGGCCATTTTCCGTAATGGTAAGATGCCAAATCCGGCCTAAATAGAACGGAACAATTGTGTCGCGTCAGGAAAGGCAGTAGAGTAGGCACTCGCTCAAATTTCATCGTCCTGTACCACGCAATCAAACTTCGTCAGCACTTTCTTGTAAGTCGACAGTCCAGCTCGTTTTTTAGCTCTATGCACGGTTGAAGGCGCCACTCCCAGCTTCTTGCGACATCTCGGACGTTCTCTCACACATTCGACTCATTTGCCAATAACTGATTTTGAGGCTTGTTTTCAAAATATGATGTATGTATGGGGGAATGGTAACGCTTGATTATTTCTGCTGTATTGCTTAAATACATGTTAGGGTAAAATTCAAATGAACACTCCCGTTTCGTTTTCCTCAATTTTTGAGTAAATTGTATACTATCTATTTTTCTCACACTGAAATGTTACTCAATTTTCGTTGAAAAGTGGATCAACTCAATTTTTGAGTAGATCCACTTTTTACGAAAATTGAGTAACATTTCCGTGATAGAAATAGAGATAGTATACAATTGTACTCAAAAATTGAGTAAAATGAAACGAGAGTGAATGAACACTATTACACACGCAGGAATTTAAGTACTCACAAATGGGTGTTTTTTCATCCACGTTGGAGATAAGTGGACTAACTCTAGCCCAGAAGGTGGGAAAAATCGTTTTACTCATAAGTGGGAGCAACGCCCGAATAAAAAAATCTCATAGATTAACAATTGAATGTATTGTAACCATACAATAGAATCTATAGTATGTACAATTAATGTTATTGTTAACAACTATTAGATGACAATAGAAGTTATTGTTACCACGATAGAATCTAATGTAAATTGAGACTTCGACAATAGAAAAGGGGGGTTGTTATGTATCTTAACTATAGAAAAAATCTTTATTTTCCGAACAAATTTGAACCAATTACTATTAATTGTATTGTTTCACAATTGTTGATAATCCAAACATATGGAGTGAATTGTAGATCTATTGTTATGACAATATGCATTTTTCCTTTATCTGATTCATGAACAATAAGATTCATGGTCGGAAATAGATTTTAATGTTATTGTATATTATTGTATTGTAATTGTATGGTTATTTTTATCCGGGCGTCTATACGTTAAAATGGATGTTTACTTTTCCTCCATCTTTTCGAAGCCAGAATTTGTTTTATGGATTAAATGTATAAATCTAATCAAAGTCGATTAAATAGTACATTTACAAAATTTGTTCAGGAATATCTGAATAAACTAAGAAAGAAATTAGAACACTGAATTTAATGATATTTTGTTTAAGCAATTGTAAATTATTATTAATAATGAACTATCTAATAAGTATTTAAAATACGTTTGTAACTTACTGTGACGATGAAAAGGGTTTGGAAGTCAAACAAGTCGGTTTTTAGATCGGTGAAAAATTGTCGTGATCGGTGAATTTTGTGAGAAGAACAAAAAGCTTTCGCAGCTTTTCGATCAGCGAAATCTAACCAACGGCCTTCTTCGGAGCTAGTTTGAGGTGATCGGACTAACGGCCAATGAATTCCCGGAATGCGTGAGCGATGCGCACTAGCGCCGGGATCGGGACACCGTGAAAAGTGTTGCCGAGGTTCAACAGCTGGAGGAGCGCTACCGTTCGTTGATTTCGCTGGCGGGTGCCGTGCAAGAATCGAACTACTATCTGGCCAATTTTGCTCGCTGTATGTATATATGAAAGTGTGCATGTGTGTATATATGTAAGAACTTATGAATGAATGAGAGGATAAACGTAATTTTCCAAGAGCGGCTCGATATTGGTAAGTAATACTTCCTGTCATTCAATTTTAATCAATTTTAATCAATGGTAAACTATATTGAACATGTGCAACCATACTAAAAATATTGAAACTCGCTAATTTTGTATCTCTTGACGACTATGAGGGTTGTTTCTAGCACTTACAATTACAATTACAATTGTCAATTTTTTGAACGGTTGTAAAAACGTGATAAGCAGAGAGAAGTGGGTCTACGACAATCAACATTTTTGGCGAAATGTTGAGTGAAAGATGATAGGCTCATCTCGGTGCTTTCCCCGAGCTATGTGCAAATGTCTAATACTATGCTATGCTATGTCTATGCTATGCTATCAAGAATAAAGTCAAAATTTTAACGGTATGTGGGTGTGCTTGTGAGCGTATGACTTTGTGTTAGTGCGTTCTTCTTTTCTTTTCAGAAAGCGAGTAATGGCGCTACAGCCATAAGCCATAAAAGGCTAGGGCAGGAGTTAATACTCATGTCCCAACCGAAAGAAGAGCCTAACTACAAGTAGGAAACGCCTGTTTTATGGCTCAAAAAAGCGGACAACAAAGGAGTGCATTAACTTTCTTAGCTTCATCACTCCTAACGACCTATATACATACAAATATACACTTGCTTTCTCACCAAGGGAAGCCTCCCGCACAATCCCATCCAACTTCCAGCTCCAGATGTCTATGAAGGTAGCATGAGTTCTCAGCATCTTCTTAAGTAGACATCTAATCAACACTTCCCTCCCATTCCTTGCTGATCATAAGGACCTGGCCTGGTGTTGTACAAAGAAATCGATGGATGAAGAACCTGTCACACCCAAGGCAGCTCTTCTGGCGCTTCCATCGTCTCTACAACAGCCAACCCAGGATTGTGTATGGTCGGAACATGCTATGATATGCTATGCTATTTTGTTTAAGCAATATTACATCGAGAAAAAACTAATCATTTATGTTCTACGCGTTTATAAAAAAGTGTTTCTAATTTGTAGAATCACTATCCTTGCAGTTTTTGGAAACATTCTGGGTCCAGCTTATCCCTTAGGACATCCATGCTCGAGATTGTTATCCCGAATTCAGAACTGGAAATAAAACTAAATACCAAAGCTGGGTGCAACGGTTTAAGGTTTGTGTTTGTACTTCTGACAAACTCTGAAGGATTTAAGCTTTTCAGGAAGTAAATTTTCACCCATAGAGGAGTTAAAAACATCCATCTTGGGAACTACATGACGCTGTTTTAAGGTGGGTACTTTCAGCTCACATTGTATTTGTTGAAATCACCCATTTTATTGACAGCTTCATATAGCTACCGAAGTTGAGTGATTTTTATACATAAAATGTGTAATCTCAAATCTCCGTGCACTTTACTGGGAGACAATCATGTGGTAATAATCAAGCCCAACCATTTGAACTTGCATCGTAATTTAACTCTAAATTTCTGAAACAAGTTGTCGGTAAATGCATATAATCGAATCGAAATGACAATTTAACTGGTGAGCACTATTAACAAGCAGCTGCGTATAGATTGTGGTACGCCAACAATCATCGCCATGGATGTATGCATTAAGAAAGTGGACCATATGCGGGCAGGTTGAGAGCCATTATCAACAAATTTTCACATTACTCAATGAAGCCGACATGTCGCGTTGGATGTATGCAACATATGAACCTAGTACAAGTGCCTGCCTACTTGATTGAGAGTGAGTGAGTTGGTTGGTGAGGGAGAGCAAGCAAATTTGGTTATCTGTGCTAATTGAATATTCAAATGAATTTGAGGGTATCCCGTTTGATGGTCGTTGTAATTACATTAGAGGAACTTGAAATTATAAGAAATTTTTTTCTCACGCCTAGTTTCATTGGGAAGTATATATGTACACAGGTAAAATAAAAATAGACATCGCATCAAAGTAGAGGTACATCAACCATGTCGGATATAAGGTTTAATTTGCTTAAATTGTTCTGAAAGCGAATGTACAAGCGAATATCGGTTTGGTATTACCTATCGTGATTGCATGATTTTCGTTCTATAAGTTATATCATTCGCATTTTTATTTTTGCTGTGAACAGAATTCTCTTCATCGATTATCTCTTCCCAGAACTACGGCAAGTTGATTCGGTAACAATGCAAAATAAATATGATTGAATCTTGCAGGATAAAGGTTGTACTCGAAAAATAATGCAACACTTTCTTTTGTGCATAACATTATTGCATGGGTAAAAATTGATGAAATTTTGGGTAAAAGTTTAGAGTGTAATATTTACATGTGAAATTTCATTCACAATCGGTCAAGTGGTTACCGAGATGGCTGATGTCGATGGCTTTGGTGATGACCAAACGTACTTCAATCTCGATTTTAAGCAGCTTCCCAGTCAAAAGTTTTACATTACGCGACTGGACGTGGATGTGCCGGAAAGATTCAAGTTCATATTTGCCGACAAGTTTGAGAGTAGGCCATGATTTGGTCAGCAATTTGAAGTTGGGCCTGAAAACGGAACCATTCGTCACATCCTCGACGATGACATCCCAAAGTTTATCGAAGAATGCGTGTTGCCGTTCATCCGCAACATATAGCCAAAGTCATCTTTGGCTCGTTGTCAGCCATACTACTTCAAGGTGGTTCTGGAGTGGTATGTTGCCAACAAGGTCGATTCCGCGGCAGGGTATTCAGGACAACCAAATGCGGAAAAATGGAAGAAATTCCGTCGATTCCGTGTCCATTTCCATTGGAGAAATGTAACCGAGTAAGTTATAAATTGAAACTGGCCATAGAATGTCGAATTTGACACGAGCCGCTGGATTTGGACGAAATTTCGCAAACATATTCAATATAACAGAATACGTATTTGGACATAAGGATATAACGTTTGTATTAAAAAAAAGGACAAAAATGGACGATTTTTAATGGGTTTACCTTCACTTGCACTGACGAAACTACCCATGCAGCATTGTTGCGCACACCCCTAGTGCAGCAAAGCACCGCTTATCCAGCTGTCAAAACTGAGTGCCCCTTCATCGGACAGTGACACTACATCCAATGAAAGAGAGGCTGCAGACAAAGAAAACCTCAGAAGAACGTAGAGAACGTGCTAAATTTATTGCTAGTTTTAAGAAGTTTCTATTTTTCGTTGCTGAATAAGTGAATTGTTTAATTTTCCAACAATCATATCAATACACCTGTTAGCTGGTTTCTATTAACTTCAGGTATAGTTTTTTAAACATTTCAAGTGCATTTGATAATCACCACTACGGTGGTCTATTATAGGTTACGTGAAGGCTTATAACAAAGTAACTCTATCGTCAGTGTACTTTCTGCTCACCATTTGGAGGAATCACAAATATATTTAGCGGAGCGCACATTTGATTCGGGTATAAATGTAACAGAACCCACAAACGAAATTTTTAATCTGCAGCAGTCAGCAGACAAAATTTGACAGCCCTATCAGTCAAACTCCAACCGTGATGGCAAAAACAGTGAAGCAACTCCGTTCAGAAGTGTGCGCGTTCAAAGAACGGCACCCTGCCGAGTTGAAAACGGGCATCGTGCGGTACTTTGTGGACGCCGGATACGCCTGTTCCGGCATCTACAACATCTTGGCACTATTACAGATCAATCAGAGCATCGAAAGAAAGCCCGGTTCCGGACGGCCGACAACCCTGAGCGACAAGAAGCTCCAAAAGATGCTGAAGAGCAACCGAGGGAAAAGTGGCTTCATGGTTCAATGGCCAAACAGTGAAAAAGTACCTGGCGAACATACCTGGCGATCGTTGGAGGAGATGGCTGAATATCAATGTGGTACCCAAGCCCAGCTGCGTCCAATCGACAATTTCTGGACCAAGCGTAAGAAATGAAGCGTAAGATCTACTCCAACAATTTTGTCGCGAAAACTGAAGAGGAATTGATAAGTAAAACGAAGGAAGAACTCGTTCGCCATGGCGAATGTTTCGGTTATCTGCCGGAAGGCCACTCGTAAGGGCGTAGAATTTTTTTGCATGTAACCTTAAATAATTACCTTCCATGAGAAAATAATCAAAAGCAATTATATGTCTTAGCTTTTTTTTATCAACATCCGAAAAAAAAGTCCATTTTTTAAAATGCAAACGTTATTGTTTTTGGACTCAAGAGTAACTTTTGAGAAGGGCTTATGTGTTGTTGATAATACAGCTTTAAGAAAACAGTAACTCGGAAATCGTTCGTTTTAGAGAAAAAGCGCCTGAAAAGAAATGGCAGGGAATCAAAATGTTCATGAAAAAAACATGCACTGAAAAAAAAATTAACACTGAAAAAATCACATTTTTTTTTATTTTTCGATAGATATTCCCTGCAGTTTCTTTTCAGAAACTTTTTTTGTAAAACGAACTATTTCCGAGTTACTGCTTTTCTAAAACTGTTGTATCAAAAACACATAAGCCCTTCGCAATAGTCAATCTCGTATCATAACGACCGTTTCTCATTCCAAAACACTTACACTGTTATTCCGAACATGTTTTCAAATTTTCGGCCAAATCTTAAAAACTAAAGTTTTGACATTTACTGATTTGGCGTATAATGGCCAAACCATCTAATGCTGTAACTTTGAAGTTTTAATAAAAGTACTATAAAGCAACCATTAAACCATTAAACTTTTTCAACTTATTGAATCGTGGATTACACGTCTTTTTGGGCGTATCAATTTACTTTCAGGGATAAGTCAACAGATCTTACTCAAAAATTAAAAAAGAAATTTGTTCATAGATTTTTGTTATCTTTATGACAAATCGATATTCTTTCATCCTATAATCTCTAAACAGGAACAGGATAACCTGAAGTAGATCATTGATGTCATTTATGATATATTTATGGAATATTAATTTATTTCATATGAATCAGGGGGTAAACTTTTCCTTTTTATGAACAATATAACTTTACCTATGAATAACAGTCGGTTGGAAAAAAAATCGAATCAAAATGAATCACGGTTTGAATGAAATCGAATGTCATGAATAAATAAAGTGTCAATTTGTGGCTCTTATGTATTCCAACAAATTTTCTTTTAGTTTAATTTTCAACCTCTATAAGCCAGAAAATTTAAACTCGAAAAACCCCTACCTAATTGAACAAAAGTGCTGTCTTCTTACACAATTTCTACTTCACATAACAAATTTTATTATCTACATTGGCTGGATTTGTTATCATTTATTATCATTTTTAAAGACTGTTTTTGCCGAACGTTACTATTTAGTTGAAACCTAAACTATGAATATTAGCGGTATATTTTTGGATATGATATTATGCTTATTATCAAAAGTTTTGTTTCATCTAGGTAATGAATTCAATATCAAATTGACGACATAATTTGAAATTATTTCATTTAATTTGCTCTCAACATTTGTTGTCAGGATGAGCTCAATGATAATAAAACTAATAAATATTGTGATATCCAACAAGTATTTATGTCTGTTTTTTCCTGGAATCCAATTGAATAACTTTATTTTTACTGCTCATCTGCTTTATTTCATCATTACAATCCCGACATATAGCCTGTCCATGTTAAATTTCGGACACTTTTCTTTCAATGTAGAATTTGAATTATTTCACGGATGGTATGTTTCACGTATATGACAGTTGAAACTCTCCACTTTATTTCGTGATACATGTTTACATTCTTCAGTAAAATGGTGTCGAATCAAGTGCGTAAATGCATTTTGTACGAACGGCAGTAAAATGTGTATGCAAATCATTTGACCAGCACTTGACTGTGGATCGTTGGAAGTGAAACAAATCGAAAAATATGCTTCTGTCAAATGAACAAGAATGTGGTTGCCTTTATTGAGAATAATCCCAATCTTTCTGTGCGAAATGTGGCTTGCAAAGTTGGGATGTCAAAATCATACTTACAAAAGGTGAAGCAGAGGCAAGCACTGAAGGTTTACAAGATGAAAAAGGTTTCCAACCGTGCAGACAAGCAAAATTTAATTGGAACAAGTCGCGCAAATGAGCTTTACACCAATTTTTTGCAAACATTTTCTTGTATCATAATGAACGACGAAACATACGTACTGGAAGATTTTAAACAGCCTCCATGTCTAGCTTTTAATCCGCAATGTAAAGGAACACTGTTGCTGATAATTTCCGGACAAAGAAGGTGTCCGAATTTCCTAAGAAGTATTTGATTTGACAGGCCATTTAAAATCTAAAAGTTTCGTCTCTACCGGCACTATCAATAAGGATGTGTACGAAATAAATAACTCTATTTATTTAATCTATTTTGTTGAATTATGTGTAATTTTTTTTGCTGCTATTATTTTTGTGTCTAAAATTTAACGTGGACAGGCTAGAGCTGCTTTCTTTCGTTCAGATATTAAGTCAATCGAGCTTTAAGTACGATTTTCTTTTCGAAATCGCTTATATATCCGGAAACATTAGGTTGAAAATCCACAAAAACGGCATTCATAACATGAGTTACCCTAACTGTTGCGATATTTATCTAATGGATGATTTATTATTTCTATTCGAACATAATAAAAATAAACCTTAATCTACGTTCTTTTTGGGCATACGCAAATTAACTGCTAATGCAAGTTGCTTCCTATCAGTTTGACAGCAAGGATTCTGGCAAAAAGAGATTTATCAAATACTAAAAAAACACATTAGCAACGCCGAGGAAAATACCCCATCCCATGTCCAGAAATCAGCCCGACCCGCTTTTCCAGCATCTGAACTTTTTACTTCCCGTTTTACACGCATCTAAGCGTTCTAAAAATCGAAACCGTACATTTCCATCCAAAGTTCCAGTAATTTATATCAATTATTCAGGTTCACCATCTCCATATCCGGCTTTGTAGCGATTTACCAGGCTGTGAAGTTCGTGGGAAAACGCTCGGCTCTGAGCACGAACCCACACAGGATGGTAAGAATTTAGTCGTTAAAATTGGTTGCGATGAAAAATAGAATGCTAATTACAGGGCGCAGCCATTTGAGGCTTGCGTTGGAAGTTGCCAACGGGGTTGTAAATGACCCTGCTGAAAGCATCACTTTGTGGAGCTGCTCTTGATCGCATTTGCTGGTAATTTGTTAGCATCTCTCGTGAGACCATCAAATGCCTGAAATGGCAATTTATGGTAGAACTTTTTTCCCTGGGGGCATTCATCAAGAACAAACACTGAAAGGATGCTTTACATGACCTAGAGTAAAAAAAGTTAGTTATCGCAAGCGTTACAGTATATACGACACACGTGATAGCTGTCGTGAGGAGGTGGTTAGCAAGGTGGTTGTTGGATGTTTACTTTCCCATTCTAGAGAAAACAGCCTGTGGTGTTGTTGTTTGTCGTATCAACAAGACATGATGCTGATGATTTTCAGTCGCTCTAATGTTTTCGCACAACTACATGTGCGTATGGGCGACACTTTTAGTTTGTTTGAGATAGATGCATAGGTACAACCTTATTCAATTACCTTGAAAGTAGTGTAGCTTATTGGGACAGTCCATTAACAGAATTAATCGCGTGCCGAGCTTAAAGAATAGATACTGTTAAACGGGGTACCTTTAATCGGTGATGGGTCGTTATGCCGAATGTTGGTTAGGTAGATTAAAACTACCGCCCCAAAATATAGTCCTACGTCACCTTTGCGTACAACCTCATTGGGCAGTTCCTTGTAGTTTTTGCTTGATTGTAAGGCACATTTTGGATCTTGTACGGCTTGGTCTTTAGCCTCTCTTCTTTGAATTCGTTGGATACTGCGATCAGACATATGAAGATTTTTCTCCAGTTGAATGACACCTTCTGCACCCGTTTTCCCCTTGACAGGTGTAGTTGCTGTCGCTTGGTGTCCACCGCCATATCGGCTTTTTTTCCTGCTTTAAACCGCAGAGAACAGACTTCCAGGCTCGAGCATTTTTTTTCTCCAATTTACTGCGTAATTTTTTAAAAGCCAACCGTTGGAAAACAACGCCACCTAATATAGGTTTTACCAAACTAAAATTGACAGACTGATGTAGAAGGAGATGTTCGCTCATCACCATGAGGCACCAAGAGTGAACAACAATGTTTTTGGCTAGAATGAAAGATGTGAAGAGAAAGTGTTGAAAGTTCCGTCAGAGTGCGGCAGGTAGGAAAATTAACAGATGCACAGAGTGCACACAATAGATCGCTAAGAATAACCTATACAAGCCACAGTGGTACATGAGCGTCTTTCCATGCGTCAATTTTTGCCTGTTGAAGTGGCGGACTTGTTCCGTCGCTACAACCTACCCCGCAGTGGGATGTTAGGCAAAGATTGACGTCCATGGTTCGAGTACCATTGGACACATGCCCTTTCGCTTAAATTTTCAAAAACATCTGTTAATTGTCCTACCTGCCGCACTCTGACGGAACTTTCAACACTTTCTCTTCACATCTTTCATTCTAGCCAAAAACATTGTTGTTCACTCTTGGTGCCTCATGGTGATGAGCGAACATCTCCTTCTACATCATAATCGTTACTCCTCGCACGGAGAATACATAACATAACAATTAATGTATTGACAGACTATCAAATTTCGAGGCGGGCAAGAGGCGCCATCAACATACGATTCACCAAAACAAACGGAAACGAGCTGTAATTTTAAAATGGCAGTTACAGGAATTTACATACGGAGGGTACTCCAGCTTGCATGTCTGCACTACATTTTGCTTCTAGTTTCATTTTTCAGGTTCAAATAAGATTACGAAAACAAATTTCACGCCTGCTGGAAGCTAAAACAAAAGGTACAATTTAGCGACAAGGGGAGGCTCGATGTAATTTTAGTTACAACATTGTAATAGCTCTAAAAGCATCACTTCAATTGCCGGACCTTGTATAATAGTTATTAATAATCATTTCCTGCCCACTTCAAGTCGGTTTTATTTCCATACGGGATGCTTGTGATTGGGAACTTGCGATTCACTTTTCGGTTAGCTAATTGAGCTGAATTGGAAAAAAGGATAGTTTTTCGGCGTGAGTTTTCACCTGTGTCACGGTTTTTCGTTCTTGGAGTTGATTTAGAGTTAAGGGGCAACTGTTTTGCTTTGTCATTGGGCAGTGACATTTCATGGTGATGGGTGAGGGATTGTGAGTTGGATACATGAGCATTCACGTTGTTGGTTTGTTTGAATGTCGGCTCAGTTAGTGTCACTGCGAGGTTAACATCGTATCCCAAAGGATGACCATTCTCTTGTGACGGTCGGGTTTTGGTCTTATTATTTTGTCCGTCACTTGACTATACGGTTTGGTCTATATCGTGATGAGATTCATCGTTTGTTAAAATAGAGACGGTATCGCTGCCTTCTAAGCCTGCTTTTGATAAATACATTTTTGGTATGCAATTTATCAACTTTACTCATAGTCTTATAATCTTAAAGTCCTATTTGGCGAATTCAGTGAGGTCACTCGTTGTCGTTTAGGAGGTAAAAATTAAGATTCACTTCACGAGTCTTTCACACCACAGAAAAGGCCAAAAATTCTAAAAAATTTGGCCTTTACCTAATCTGGTTAGCAGCAAATTTTGTTTTATTGTCAAATAGAAAAAGCTTGTTTCGATATATAATGATATAGGTATCGTTTAAACTTCCGACCAAAGTACGCAATTATTCATATTATTCTCGGTTAACAGATCTGATATGGGACGTATGATAGACACCGCTGGCTTGTCAACTGATAAGAATATGTTGGAGAAATCGCAATCAAATGAACTCTTCACATGGGAAAATTGAATAGGTCGTCCTGGAATAAACGGGTTTAAAATGGTCCGCCTTTGAATTTAATCCTTCTCGGTATTCTGTGGATGCAGGTAATTTCTCTTCTCACCGTTACACCTTGAAAATCTTCAGCTGGCACCGGTTGCGTTGCTTTCTTATGGTCAATTTACATCTTTGCATATATTGTGCGACAATGCATTAAGGTGAATCGCTGCTCCATGTATTTTTTCCTATATTTTATCTCGCTCTCGCAAACTCACCTTGCTATTTCAAATTGATAAATCTCGATTGATAGTGAATGAACATCGAATCGAACTCTATCAGATTGCTCACAGCAAGTAAACATACAAACTGATGTGATTAAATTTTCAATATCTAGTACCGACTCTGAGTTATATCAATTCTAAATGTTGAGGTAATGACTGTCATCAAGAATGATTCAGCATATTTAAGCCCTTAACCAGCAATACTACACACACACACACACACACACACACACACACACACACACCCACACACACACACACACACACACACACACACACACACACACACACACACACACACACACACACACACACACACACACAACACACATACACATATCATTACATACATACACACTATCATTACACACACACAACATCATCATCATCACTATCATCATCATCATCATATCATTACTAATAATACACACTATACACACACACACACACACACACACACACACACACACACACACACATCATCACTACACACACACACACACACACACACACACACACACACACACACACACACACCACACACACACACACACACACACACACACACACACACACACACACACACACACACACACACACACACACATACACACACACACACACACACACACATACACACACACACACACACAACAGACACACACAGACATACACACACACACACACACACACACACACACACACACACACACACACACACACACACACACACACACACACACACACACACACACACACACACACACACACACACACACACACACACACACACACACACACACACACACACACACACACACACAGCACACACACACACACACACACACAGACACCACACACACACACACACACACACAGCACACACACACACACACACACACAGAGAGACAGACAGAGGATTAGTTACAGATAGTAGCGATTATACTCGGTCGAAGTTTATTTCATCGTCGCGTGTGTAATCAGGCTAATTAATTAGCGAAGTGCTGTAGAAAGTGTTACCCACATATCAAGGAGTCGACTAGTGCTTGAGTTTTTAAATCTCTCCTAACGGAAGCCGCAAAAATTCAGTGCAAAATTTTCATTTAATTGATCTTGCTCCAAAACAGTGCATAAAAAGCGTCCTTACAACGGGCCGTGGCAGTAATACCGGCTGGCGTCGTATTGTTTAGACCGTGCCGTGCACGAGTAGCGCTTTGTTGTGTACGGAGCAGGCAACAAGTGTAAATTTCATTTGCTCGTGTCCCACCTAGCCAAATCAACCCATAGCAGTGGATGGGTAGAAGATTGCCTTCCAGCTGGTGGGGGCTTGCGGGGCTCGTGTCAATGCGTTTCCCCATACGGGAGCAACGAAAAACGAGTGCGAAAAAAAAGTGAAAACAAATCTGCCGAGATAGTATCCTTTGAGGTGGTCTAGTGTGTAGAAGAAATAAGCTGGTCCAAAACTAGGCTGGTGCATTTTTATTTATTTTTTCAATCTGCGGCGTAAGGAAAAATAAATATTCAAAAGTTTCGAACATATATTTGGTGCTTCGATCGCGCTTTGAATTCGTGTTCGCACGTCAGCGGAAATCAGGGCAGCGATTGTGTGGCGTTCCGTCGCAGGTGTTCGTTTCTTCGAGGTTCAGGCCGTGAAGATTTCGGTAGTCTTGCAAAATGATGGAGGAGGATGATCCTCCACCCTCAAATACGTGCGATGACGGTGGTGAGGTAGAGTCCGCGCATGTTAAAGCAAATCCGTTTGCAAAAAGTGGAATGTTGCCAAGGTCACCAGTGGCGAATAAAGTGGCCGTAGCTAGTGGAAGCAAGATAGAGGGGCGCAAGAAATTCAAGAAGAGTCGGGCGGGCCTGGGCTGAGCCTGCTGTTTACGCCGAAAGCCAGTAGTGGCAAAACTCAGCCAGAGCAGCAGGGCCTTCAGCTTGGCAGAACCATGGTGATGGAAGTTAAAGAAGGTTGATGAGCTCTATGAGTTCATCAAAGGGAAAATAACGTCCATCACAAGATCCGGGCGCTAGTGACGGGCATTAAATCCACAATGTTAGCGGTCGAACGTGAGCAGCAAGATTGGAGAAATAGGGCGGAAAAGGCCGAAAAAGAAGTGAAGGAAATGTCAGTAAACCATCGTGCGGGTGGTAAAAGAGATCGCGAAACACCAGGTCTGGAAGAAGCGTCCAAGAAACAAAAAGAAGACATCGGCGAAGTGGTGATAATGGAAGGCAAGGGTAGTAAATGGCAAATCGTGCCACGGAAAAACGAAACGAAGGAAGAAAAGAAGAAAAAGGAGGAAAAGAAAAAGGAAGAGAAGAAAAAGAAGAGCAGGAGATGGAAGAGGCTAGGAAGAAGGGAGAGAAGAAAAAGTGGACCGGCAGAAATGGAAAGGAGATGCCTTAGTTGTAGAAGTGAAGGGGGCAACAACACATGCTGAAATCCTCAGAAGAGTTAAAGACGATCCGGAACTAAGGAGCTAGAGCAAACGTGATAAAACCAGGCGCACCCAGAAGGGGACATGCTATTCGAATTAAAGAAAGATCCTTCGGCCAGCGCAACGTTCAGTACTGTCGAGAAGTCTCTGGTGACGGCGCAAACGTTGGATCTTATCAGGAGACGTGGTTGAGTGCCGGGATCTAGATGAGGTAGCAACAGTAGACGAAGTAAGAAGTGCGCTGCAGGTGCAAGGTGAACAGAGATGAGCCGATGACAATCCGGTTGAGAAAAATACGGGGCATGCAGACGGCGGCGATCCGTCTGCTACAGCTCCCGCCAACAAACTGCTGGCGGTAGGTAAAGCAAAAGCTGGTTGGTCAGTATGTCCGCCAAAAGTCACCCTGAGTCACAAAAGAGATGGAACGATGCTATAAGTGCATGGACGGCCACCTGTCGAGAAACTGCGAGGGTCCTGATAGATCGGATCGGTGCCGGAGGTGGGAGAGAAGGGTCATATCGCTATTGACTGCAAGAAGCGACCAGCGTCGTACAAACGAGGATGACAACGATCACATCACGGAAGCTGCAAATGCCCGTGTATCGTGCGGGCGAGCACTTCCTCGGACGCGGAAGAGCTGGACAGCATGGCTGACTGCGGCATGTGACACCACCATGCCGAGGAAGACGAAGCCAAAAACAAACGGCGCCCAGCATACTGGTGGAACGAGGCAATCAGTAACCTTCGTGCTGTTGTCTCAAAGCCAGAAGGCGAGTTCAGCGAGCAAAAACGGAAGCGGATAGAGAAGTGCGTAGGGTGGCATTCCGGGCGGCCAGAACCGCATTAAAACGAGAAGTACGGAGAAGCAAGTCCAGCTGTTTCCAGGAACTGTGCCAAGATGTCGATGCAAACCCCTGGGGCAACGCTTACCGAGTAGTGATGGCAAAGTTTAAGGGTCAAGCGACACCGGTTGAAGGATGCCCGGACAAGCTGGAAGACGATCGTGGATGGTCTCTTCCCGCAGCACGACCCTACGGCATGGCCACCAACACCGTACGGCAATGAAGTGGCAGGAGCAACTGGTGGTACACGAGTCTTCAACGATGAGCTCTTGTCAGTGGCAAAAGAGCTGAAGGTGAACAAAGCTCCGGGTCCGGATGGAATTCCCAACGTGGCATTGAAAGCGGCACTGCAGAGGTATCCTGACATTTTTAGGAGTGTGTTGCAGAACCGTTCAGAAGAGGGGAGATTTCCAGACAGGTGGAAGATTCAGAAGCTGGTGCTACTACCAAAGCCAGGAAAGACGCCAGGGGAACCAGCATCGTATCGACCCATATGCTTGTTGGATGTACTTGGCAAGCTGTTGGAAAAGATCATCCTAAACAGGTTGACGAAGTGCACGGAGAACGAGCATGGCTTGTCAACAAACCAATTCGGGTTCCGGAAAGGAAAGTCAACGGTGGATGCACCGGATTGTCATCGACAGTGCGTATAAGGCACACAAGCAGCAGAGGAGAGGTAATCGATATTGTGCGGTGATAACGATAGACGTCAAGAATGCCTTTAATAGCGCTAGCTGGGAAGCCATCGCCGAAGCGCTACACAGAATCAAGGTGCCTGACTATCTGTGCAAGATTTTGAGTTGCTACTTCCAGAACCGGGTTTTGCTGTACGATACAGAAATGGGCCAGAAGTCGACAAGGATCACGGCGGGAGTGCCACAAGGTTCCATCCTTGGACCGGCGCTTTGGAACGCAATGTACAATGGTGTGTTAACATTGAAGTTGCCAACGGGAGTCAAGATCGTTGGTTTTGCAGACGATATTGTCCTGACAGTTTCAGGCGAGACGCTAGAGGAAGTGGAGATGTTGGCGACCGAAGCGATTGACACGGTTGAGAACTGGATGCGCGCAGCTAAATTGCAGATAGCACACCACAAAACGGACCTGCTAGTGGTCAGCAATTGCAAAGCGGTGAAACGGGCGGAAATCGTCGTTGGAGGGCATGCCATACCCACGGAGCGAGCACTGAAATACTTCGGAGTTATGATCGACGACCGGCTGAACTTCAACAGCCTGGTCGATTATGCCTGGGAACAAAGCGGCAAAGGCTATTCACGCAAAAGCCAGAATCATGTCGAATAGCTACGGACTTACCAGTAGTAAGCGGGGTCTACTAGCTAGCGTTTCTCTTCAATACTAGAGGTACGGTGGGCCAGCCTGATCTCGGCGTTGGAAAGCAAGAAAAATCGTGCTAAACTAAACAGAACGCATCGTCTCATGGCCATGAGAGTTGCGAGCGCTTATAGGACCATCTCTTTGGAAGCAGTATGTGCTATCGCCGGAATGATTCCTATCGACATTATCCTGGTCGAGGACAGTGAGTGATCGATGGCGAAATGGCAGCAGGAGTGGAACACGGCGAGAAATGGTAGGTGGACACACCGGCTTATACCGGTTCTGTCGTCTTGGACAAACAGGAAACATGGCGAAATTAACTTTCACTTGACACAGTTCCTGTCTGGTCATGGATGTTTCAGAAAGTATCTGCATCGGTTTGGACACGCAACGTCACCCGTCTGTCCAGCGTGTAGACACGTAGAAGAAACACCGGAGCACGTGATCTTCGATTGCCCAAGGTTTGAGGAAGTTCGGAGGGAGATGCCAGTACTTAATACGGAGAACATCATCAGGAAATGTGTCGAGAGGAGAGCACCTGGAATGCCGTTAATAGTGTAGTGACGCAAATTATGACTGAGCTGCAGCGCGAATGGATGGAACATCAGCGGGTCAAGCAGCGTCGGCGTGTCCCACGAGGGTGACTGTGAAGGAGGGCACGTTATGACAGCCGGCTACTCCATATCGGTACACGTCTCGATGGGTGCATGGCAAACAGCACAAAATAACGGCGAGTCGCAAGAGCCAAGACAACAGAGAGGTGCAGAGCACAGCCGCCCCTGAAGTGGTCGCTTCATCGTGGTCCCGGGGGAGACGGCAAAGAGATATAAGGAATGTTTTTAGTGGTTAGGCACGGTAGCGAGTCCCATTACCGCTTGAGGAGTCCCACACAGTGCCAAATACACCAGGCCAGGCTTTTGAAGCTTTTTTCAACCTTATTATAAAAAAAAAAAAAACACACACACACACAATGATGTTAACAAGCGCGTAACATTTCCCCTTGTTTAATTCCAAGGCAAAGGAGGCGTAAACAACGAAGTCGTCTACAATCTTTCAAGCGCCATTCAACAATGTTTTCAATCTTTCATACAACAGGCTAGATTCAGGCGTTATTTGACTGCCAAATTTAGCATTCCCTTTTTGAGTTTTACGCAGACAATTCAATGTTTCTTTTTATCTGTGTAGCGATACATTAGTAACCAAGAGGCATTACGTCTAGTGCATCATTGCAATTGGATTAAAGCTGAAAAGGGACCCACTAAGATCGAACTAATGCTATATCTATTGTTATGCCATAGGGCATTGCTAAAGTAGCATTATTGCATTTATATCGATGACGAGCATTCTTACTAGCACAAACATTTTGATTTTAGAGCTCAACTATTTTTTTTTTCTATTTTTAAACCAAGTAGAAACTACCATTTCGAGGGTGAAATTAAGCGCAAACACTAACAATTTTCACCTGACCATAAATGGGTTTGATTTTACCATGCCTACGATTAGATCAACCATGGTAGGATTGATATCAACATGAATTCTGTCAAATATACCACAAATGTTGAAGGATGTTTTGAAAATAGGCATAATCTGGTAAAATGGTTGTTTTTACTGCAAGGTTTTTTTTTAGTGTACATCTATTTTCTTCTTTACAATCATCGGTTCTATTTTTTCACGATTAGCTTTGAAGATGAGCAAATCCGAAACAACGTGGAAACGCCTGCTATGATTGTTTGCTTTGTGTACGTTAAGTGGCACGGCGAGTTTATACACCAACCATGCACAAAAAATAATGTGCAAAGTGCAACCGAATAGAGCGATGTATTCATTTATGGGTTAATCTATTCAAGTTAAGAATGCGTGAACGCTATTCAGTAGTCAGACGAAGATTGAAAACTGTTTATCACTAGAAAATGAGCAAAAAGATTAGTAATTTCCATTTAATTCCAACTACCTTTATTGCTTATCTTGACAGATGCGCGCATTTTGTCTACAATGTGCGGACTTCTTCAGTGTCATTTTTTCTTTTCAAAAAAAGTAAAACAAGAAGGTGAGATCATTCCATAAGCAAAACGCAATTTTTTTTCTAAATACGACCAGGGCATCGTCCGCTGGCTATTGCCGCGGGTATTGTGGGTTTCC
Source organism: Aedes japonicus (assembly GCA_034211315.2). Taxonomy (NCBI): domain Eukaryota; kingdom Metazoa; phylum Arthropoda; class Insecta; order Diptera; family Culicidae; genus Aedes; species Aedes japonicus. The sequence continues at coordinate 30,488 of JASCZW010001179.1, forward strand.
CAGGTACCCGGTTCAAGCTTTAGTAGGTGACGGTGGCTCTTTTTGACCTTCTATTCCTGAGTTGTAAGTGTGAATAAGGGCGTCTATGTAATGTTTTGCTGTACCTGTTGTGGACTCCCAGTACCTCCCATTTCCTCAAAAGCTTTGAGAATAACTTGTGTTACCTCAAAAGCTCTCCTTTTTATTGTATTGGCCTCCATAACAAAAAGGGCACCATTGCAGAGCATATGATTGATCAAATTATTCGCAGTTCTACTCGCCCAACGCCCCCGGTTGGGTGAGGGATAGAGGATGGCACACACACACACAATGTGCGGACTTCTTCAGTGTCGTGTACTAACTATTTATCATTTAAGTAATGACTATGAGTTTTACATCGAATAGACGCTGCTCAATCTTCAGTCAATGAATTTGAAAATTTGGCACACTGCTGGTAACATTCATGCTAACGCTGTCAGTTAATGTATTTTCAGACCGTATCAGCAATGATGTGAATCTGTCATTAGAAACTGGCTGGCACACAACGTTTGTTTCACTCAACGTCCTACCAAATTATGACTGTCATCTGGATCACACAAAAGCATTTTATTTCACTCGTCGGTGTTGCGCCTATCCGAATCGTTCCGAAATTCACCACTGGCTTGGTCAACCGGCTGCCTAGCCATGCATAACCATGTCCAACGACCACTAGCAGCTAATCCAACACAGGATACTTGCCACTCGTAACAGCTCCACGAATGCCGAACGAGTGAAAGTGAAGTATTCTTCAAAGGGGCAATGATTGATCGTTCACTACTGCATATATGAGACCTCCCTTACTCACATTGGAAATCTGTGATAGGAAAATACTGTGCATTTAGTAACTTAAGTCTGCAAAACAAAATCATAAGACATCACCTATTATTTACGTTATTTGCAATAGTTTACAATAGTTTAGGTATAATTTTGATAATAAAATTGATACGCGCAAATGTTTCAACGGATTGATTTAGACATTTTGAAAATCTATCTCGGTTAAATTTGTTTGAATATTTTGTAACGGTCGCTAAATTCAAATTTTAATTTGACACTTTATCTTTGCCGTAAGACGCGTATGCATTTGCTATTCGATTTGATGCTCTACCACTTTTTGTTAGATGCAATACAATCGGAAGATTTTGAGCTATTATTTGTTGAACGATATGCTCGAAAAATTAGTGTGCATTCGTAAATAGAGCGTAACCTTACATACAAGTTTGAATTCTCAATCCCGTAAACTTCAGGGATATTTCAGACAATGTATAAAATATTGCATACAAAAGCCCATCTTTCATAGAAATGTTTCTTGCAAGTTGTGATATCATGTGGAATGAAATACAATTTCATAGGCATCAATATTTACACCAAAATGAAACATCAGGTTTTTTGTTCTGTGTATCTCAATAACACATAATATGCCATTTCCATAGTAAGTCTTGAGTTTCGTGTCAGTTCAAGAATTGTTTTTTTCTAATACTGAAGAAAAAAATGTGCGAAGTTTCAAATCGATTGCTCTTGACTAGAAACCGGTGTAGCATTGCTGAAACGGCTGATTGAATTTAACTTGCAATCATGCATAAATATCACTCGAACGCGCTGAATCATTCATCAGAAATTGAACTTTTCACCAAGCGTCCATTGTCGTCATCGGTGATCAGGTGACGCAACCGATTGAAGACCACGTGCTCGCATTCTTGGATGCACATATAAACAAACATTCAGAGAAAATTGATTATCACAACATAAACACCGGTGAAGAAGACGGCACCGAAAACGATGGCGACTTGCAAATGTGATTACTGTCGCACTTGACAATCGTGCCGCGGCAATAGTTAAAAATAAAATTTGGATGATGTTTGCTGTTGCGGAGTTTCGCGTTCAGCCGCAAATGAGCGGTAATTTATGACCTTGTTGAAGCCGTGACGACTGTAGGAAATGCTAACTTACTTCGATGGATGTTCTTATCACTCCTCTGTCAAGAGTCTGCCAAGAAACGCGAGATAGGCGAGCCCCAATCTTCATGCGTATTGTGGTAGCAGCATTCGGACGATGAACAAATATTTACCGGCTAGAGTCTAATCAAGGAACGCCGTTCACAAGCAATGAGAATGAGATAATGTTTCATGGGTGCAGCCGTTCGAGGTTGGAATAGTTATCGATGCCTTTATTGATTAGCTGAAAGGCCCACAACACTGTATTACGGAATGAGCGGCATATTGATCAATCGCGTCCAGCATGGAATGATTGATTTAATCAATTAATTGCTTCTATAACTACAAATTGAGTTAAGCTGAGGGCAGCTCTTTCGCTTGATTGAGGTCGAAATAATTCCAATGAGAGCCGAGGAACTGAATGGTTGTAGAGCTACGTTATCAAAGTAATATCCGTTTAAGGTGAAACGGTTCAAACTTCAATAATGCTTGCCCCAACGACTAGTGTTTGCAGCAGTACATCTATGCTTAAATAATAAGACCTCAGTTGATTGTTGCTATCGTAATGAGATTTGTGCTTCTGAAGTCGGGAGGTGCCAGCAGAGATGCTCAAATCTGACCCCATGCTATCCGCACAAATGTTGCATCAATTATTCTGTAATATCTGGGACACCGCCGATATTTCCGGCCGACTGGATGCAGGACGTCTTAGTAAAGGTTCCTAAGAAGGGGGATCTAACTGTGTGCGACAATTGGCGAGGTATCATGCTACTGTGTATTGTTCTCAAAGTCCTGTGCAAAGTTATTCTAAACCGGATTCAGGAGACGCGACTCTCCGGCGGCAGCAAGCCAGATTCCGTGCTGAAAGATCTTGTTTGGACCATATTGTCACACTCCGAATCATTCTGGAGCAGTTAAATGAATTCCAAGAGCCCCTCTATTTGGTATTCATTGACTACGAACTCCTGAGACGCAAAGGAGTCCCGGATAAAATCGTCAACCTCATCGAAGCGTAGTACGAGGCTTTCACATGCAGAGTCCTTGCTAACGGAGCCGTGTCCGATCTTAGACAAAGATGTATATTATCACCACTACTGTTCTTTATCGTAATCCACGAGATCATGGGAGATGCTATTGACCGTGTACCGAACCGTGGGCCTATCACTATGGAGCACCTAAACGACTTCGATTTGGCTTATGACGTTGCTGTGTTAGCGCAACGGCGCTCTGATATGCACCTCTGCGGCGGGTCTCAACATCAACGTCAACAAGACTAAATCGTTGGATGTCAACACGAGAAAGTCCATAGCTTCCAATATCTTGGCAGCCAGATAGCGCCAGACGGCGGAACCAACAGCGACATAGCTGCACGAATCAAGAAGGCAAGGGCTGCTTTTGCGAGTTTAAGAAATATATGGAGGTCAAACCAGATAAGTCAATGCACCAAAATCCGAATTTTCAACTCAAACGTGAAATCTGTACTGTTATACGCCAGAGACGTGCTGCGTATCAGCGGAGAATACTAAAAACCTGCAGGTCTTCATCAACCGATGCCCGCGGTATGTAATTCGTGTCAGGTGACCTCACAATTGGATCTCAAATGCTGAGCTCCATCTTCGATGCCAACAGAAACCGAAATCAGTGGAAATTCGAGAACGAAAGTGGAGGTGAGTCGGCCACACACTACGAAGGAAGGGAAAAGAAATCTGCAAACAAGCGCTGGATTGGAACCCAGCAGGACATCGCAGAAGAGGCAGACCCAGGGGCTCGTGGCGTCGGAGCCTCAATAAGGAAATAAAGGAAGTCGATCAAAATCTGACCTGGACCCAAGTCAAGGCTAAAGCGAGCAGCCGTCCAGGATGGAAGTCTTTCACGTTGGCTCTATGTAACCCTAGGGAAGAAGACATAAGTAAGACATAAGTAAGTAAGTAAGCACTTAATGACGGTCACCATCAACGGTCAAATATATAAACAAGAATGCCTCCAGAAATACCTGGTGCCTGGTGACACTCTGGATTGACTGGATCTGGCATCGTGCCATTACGCGAAACCGGTGATGCAGTGGTACGAAGCCAATGATGTTGTTTTTGTGCCGAAGGAGGCAAAACCGCCAAATTCACCTAAACTTCGTCCAATAGAAAAGCTCTGGGCGATTAAGAAGGGCAAGCTCCGGAAAACAGGGAAGGTCTTTAAAAACGACATGGATTTGAAGAAAGAGTGGTTGAAAGTATGTTAGAAAGATGGCGCAAGCAACACATTGATGCGTAGCGTTATGTCCAAGGTGCGGAAATTCAGCTTAAGAGAGGAGGTATAATATATGTTTATTTCCTTGGGAATTTGAAAAATATCTGACTTCAAATGATGTTTTGGTGATCATTTTGGTCTGTTGCATTTTTTTCAAGTACAATCTTTAACTGCCTTTGAAAGAATCACAGTTTCTTGAATTCAAAGGCACATTTTTTTCATAAATATTTTTATAAAAGCATGAAAAATACCATTAAAATGTCAATAAGCGATTGTATCTGATCTATATTCAATGGATTAGCAAAAACGATACTGATAAACTTCGATCGATGCAAAATTATCGTGTCCCACCTATGAAATTAGTCCTAGATTTCTTGAAGTATAGAAAGAAAACTTATAAGTAGTTCAAGCAGGAATATTCAAAAAAAAAAACCAGGACCAAACATCTTCGAAGTTCAAGTTTGTGTTTCCCAGAAGTTAAGGAGAGGACTTCCCAGAAAATCAGGAGAGGACTTCTTAAAGCATCTGGAAGAAGTTAAGAGGACAGGACTACTTAATAGTTTGGAATATTCCAGAGGTTATGGAGTTTTCCCAGAAATTTAAGATGGACATTCCAGAAGTCCAGGAAAAAAAAACTTTCACGAAGTTCAGGAGGAAGCTAAGTTCAAAATTAAGAATATTCAGAATCGAACATTCCAGAAGTTCATTCAGAATCGAACATTCCAGAAGTTCAGAATGAAGCTTTCTCTAAGTTTAGGAATTCACAGAAGTTTAGGTAGATACTTCTGAGAAAAAAATGAAAAAAAACCAGGATTATAGGGGGTAGTTCCTAATAGTTAAAGCAGGATTTTTTTTAAATTCAGGAAACTTCCCCGAAGGTTAGAAGAAAACTACCCTAAAGTTCCAAAGAGGATTTCTCAAAAATTAAGGAACAAACTTTCAACAAATTTAAAAAGATTTTTCAAGAAATTTTGGAGGGAACTTTCCCAAAGTTTTTGAGAAAGTGTCCTCGCAGTTCAAAATAGGACTCATCAGAAGTTTAGACAATAACTAAGTTCAGGAACAAACTTGTCAACCGTTTCTGGAAGGTTAGGTAGGGTTGTTAGATGTGAGTTTACAAGAAAATCAGAAGTAACTACCAAAAAGTTCACAACTTGCTAAAATTTCACAAAAATGTCCAAAAATTTCAGCAAAAACCTTTGTCGAAGATGAGGAAAGAGCTTCCCTGAAATTCAAGAGATAATGACTGACGAACAGAAGATCCAGTCTATACAAAATTAATTCAAATGCCCATAAATATTCATTGCTCATGAAACTTTGCAGGAGCTAAAATTCCTTGGTTTCCATCTAACCTCGTTTGAGAGATTTGATCGGTAAGAAAACTTCCCTGAAGTTTAGCAGAGAGGTATTAAACAATTTCAAGAAATTTATCAATGTGTGTGTGTGTGTGTGTGTATATACAATCCAACGCCCACTGTCCGGCAGTGATTTTATGAAAGAAAATTTTTTGCAGTTAAACGAACTGTTGTCGACTCGACAAACATTTTTAGCCCGGGAATTGGAAGGTGAAAGCTCTGTTGGGATCCAGTGACCCATTTCAGAATGCCTGGTTACTCACGTCCATTCCGAGGTCACTTTCACTGACAACAAGCCCCGCATAAACACGGTACAAATATCAAATGGTTATAGGTACTGTGCATACACTTCCATCATCAAATCTTATTGTTTTGATGATGGCACGTATTTAGTAGTATCGTTTAAATTCAGAAAGATCTCACCGGATATTGTTGCTGATCTTCAGTCTTCATTTGGACGGCTTCCCTGTGATGCTAAAGGATGCATTTATGTCTCTACAGAAGTATCACTCTGCTATTCGGCAAATATTTTCACATCATCCTTTTCGAAAGGAACAGCCCGAATACAATTAGTATTTCGAGCACAATGAAAATCACAAGTAAAAAAACACTTCCGAGAAAAAATTTAACTTGGAAAATCACAATTATCACACTGCCAACAATCAAAAGCCCTCGCTATGAGGCGACTCTATAGTGCCTTCTAAACTGCTTATAATCATCCGCGTTCTTCAATACTAACAGCACTAACAAACACAACTAAGCTGCTATTAACTCTTCCTCCGGGTGCGGGGGCGATGCACAAAATACAAGAAAAAACGGGGGGAAAATACCGACCATCACAAATTTTTGGAAGGAACCGATTAAATTCACTAGATCTAACACAAAACACGTGGAGATATAATGATTTCACTGTTCATTTAAGTTAAATTTCGAATATATTTTTTTTTATTTTATTTTCCGCGAAAAGGACGCAGCAAAAACAAAACACGTCAGTTTTCAAGCACGGCTTGCTGCGATTAAATTTCAAGAAATTCATCAATATATCAAAAAAGTTTCGAGAATTCTTCCAAAATTCAAAAAAAAAAAAATCCTCGATTCTGAAAGGTCCAGGGTCCAGGGTACCAGAAGCTTAGGAAAAAAGATTAAGGGCCTTACCAGAAGGTCAGGGAACTTCAAGATAAAATCCTTGAAGTGAGATCGGCCAATTCATTTATATACAGCAATCTATGAATGTTGAATGGTTAAAGAGTTAATACTGTCAAAAGCTTCAATATCATCACGCATTACGTGGTGACAACTAGATAATAAGCCAAGGGGTACGCCACTTTGCGATTGCACTTTGGAACGCTTGAAATGCTTGTCAAAATCACACAAAAAACCATCGCTCCCTCTATCGCCATGAATCGCAGCAGTATTATGAATCGCGAAATTCATTGCGTAATCGCGTTTCATCGTCACCGGTTCTTACTCGAATCGCGAGCAGTGATATTGATGCCTGGCAGCCATGACATTTATATTTTAGCTACGTTTTTCTTTACTGGCAGCAGTGTCGAAGTTTGTTTTGATTAGCGAGCAAGTGAATCCAAACAATCAAGTTTTCCGAATCAAAACTCAGTAGTTTTGTTTACGTTTGTTTCGGTGCCAGCGGCTGCAGACCGAACAAATTCTCAAATCAAAAAACAGTCTTTGGCAACTATAGAACTCCGGACTTGCCTGGATATATTGATATAAAAATACATTATTCTTTTTGTGCGAGTAACGTATTCCGTGGCACATTTTCACAGTTTTCGAACAATTGTATACATCCTGTAACAAATTTATCAGGTTAGATGACTGTCCAAGGGCTTGTTTTTCAGCACCAACATTGGCCAGTTGTTGAAACGGATCTAGTTAAAATTATCCGTTAACAGTTCTTGGTCTGCTGTTCCAATCATATGGCTGCAAAAAATGTCCTTTATTGAGGTTTTCCAGGGCCGGGTTTATGAACCCTGTACGGAGCTGCCTCGCCTGATGGGCAATCGCAGAGGATGTAACGAAAAAAAAACTCGTTTTTCTTGCGAAATCAGAAGAAAATTTTACTGATCGAATATATGAAAGCGAGATATGTCATATTTCTGGCAGTTCTCGTTGTCAAATTTTTGAGCAGTTCCATTCTGGATCATTTTTATTCTGATCACATCGTCAAAGAAAATCATCATCATCGTGAAAATAATGATGCCAGGGAAGCTTTATCTAACGCTCATCGTGAGAGTTGCGTCTTCTGAATTATCTTTGAAATGCATTTCGAAACTTGTCCACATATTAATTAATAACTTCTCCGAAAAGTAAGTACTTCAAATCTCAACTTTGGAACAGCGTTCCAATGAGGTTTTCTGAATAACAAAAACATGAAAGTTATTCACAGCTAAATTGACAAAAGTCCTGAATTACTGCATGATGTAATATTCTAAAGGCATTTTGCAAATTTTTCATACTACAGTTAACAGTTGAGTTCCAGCCGACTCGATCAGATTCAGTCGGATTCTGCAATACGCGATTTCGCTCGACTCGACCTCTACAATAAACCGCTATATCATACTTCTTGATATCTAAAAAGCTGCTTTTCCCGCAGACTACCAATGCAATTATGTCCAATTGCAATTGTATTAAGAGTTCCTTTGGCTATTTTATTATCGTTCATAACATAACCACTTTACGTTACGATAATATTTTAGATTTTAATGCTCGTATATTAAAAATAAAGACGTAAGGATCCATAAACCACGTGGACCGGATTTGACGATTTCTGACACCCGTCAGTGGACAATCATTCATATAATTTTTCAATAGAATTTATGAATTGTGGACACTTGCCAACTCACTCCAAACTGTCCACGTGGTATATGGATGGCCCGTAAGTGTATCCCTCATCAAAATGAATCACGAAAAATAACGCTGTAGAAAATTATCCATTGAGTATTTTCTCTTGAAAGTTTGGGTAGAAGTAGTTTGCAGTGTTTTTTGTTGTTGTATTTTTATAGCTGTCAGGTTTTCGAAAATTGGAAAAATGGCATCATCCGAAAAGCAACGTCTCGAATTGATTTTGCGCAAGCACCTGGAAAATCCTCAACTCTCTCACCGGGACATTGGAAAACATCTCGGAATCGTGCAATCAACGGTAAGTTGTGTGATTAAACGTTACTATGAAACTCTGAGCATCGAACGGAAGGAGAAATGCGATCATAATGGATGTTCTATTGGTGATCAGGATCACAAGCGTGTTGTGAAACCGTTTAGGCGGAATCCCAATGCTTCGGTCAGGGTTGTGACCAAAAAGTTGAATCTGTTGAACAGCAAAACACGATCGGAAAGTCACGGGCCCGTAAACCCAGATGCGGATGAAACCTCATTGGCTCATCATGGATGATGAGACATACGTCAAGGCGGACTTCCGGGAGCTTTCGGGTCACTGTTTTTCACCGCAGAAACTTTCAAAGTTTTCCAAGAAATAGATAATTTGGCAAGCGATCTGCTCATGTGGCAAATGGTGTGCGCCGTTCGTGACTATCGGGACTCTAAACGGGGAGATCTGCCTCAAGGAGTGTCCACAGAAGCGTCTGCTTCCTCTGTTGAAGCAACACGAGGGCCCTACGATCGTCTGGCCTGATCTAGCTTCGTGCCACTATTCAAATGGTCTCCTGGAGAGGTACAAACCAACGGGTTCACTTTCGTACCCAAGGACATTAACCCCCCGACGCACCGGAACTAAGGTCTACCAGGGTGGCCACATAATCTTAATTTTAAAATTCCTGCATTTTTGCCTAATTTTCCAGAGGCAAATTTTCATTAATTTGGATTAATTAATATTTTTGAGGAAATAGTTCAATCTGAAATTCTGACTTGTTTCATTTTGGCAAAATGACGGAAAGCAGCCGCAAATCGGGCAACTTGCGTATTGCGTAACCTGCTTTGGTCTCTCATTTTGCAAACGAGAACAAAAATCGCTCTACATAAGTCATTGATCTTTCAAGTTTCTAGAAACATAAACATCGAAGATGATAGTAAAGCATTCGAGGTTTTCGAGAACAAATTGATGCACGTACTTTGCGTTGATATTGCATCAAAGACTTCGTTATTTGAACGTCGTTGACAGTTCGTAGACAATTCTCTGCGCTACCTAACTCTTTTCAGTTTGGTTCACCACCACACACTTTTAATATATTGAAAATCCTCGCTCCATCGTTGCATTTTCGTGCGACAGGATGAATACATTTTCAACAAATTTTGTCAAGCTTGGCATCTCCTTCTTAGACTGACCAATCAGTTCTTTCAATTTGTGAGCAAATTCAGCGGTGAAATAGTCTATATCTACACAGCTCCATGATGCGAGTTTAACATCAGGGTAAATGTAGATGATTTAACGCGCTAAGACAGACGGAATCAAGTCCCTGTCACTTCGAAGTTTTCTGAGCACAAACCTCAAATACTATTAGGATTTCAGGCGTGAAATTTTCAAGAATCGTTTGCTCCACTGGAGCATCAATTGGTTAGTAATTTGAGCGTTGTTTGGTTTGTTTTGTCTGTGATTCTTAGTCTCAAAAACGCGAAGTGATAATTGACCTAACCTATAAGTCACCTTAAAGGGTATGATAAGGGAGATTTGTTGAGTAGCTAGTTCAGAAAACCACAGTAAATAGATCGACAGTATTTGACGGAAATTTGTGCAAACTCTCTCGCTTTCTTGATTGCCGATTTCGAGGCAAACCCGATTTCCATATTTAGGGCTGGTAGAAGAAAGCTCTCCGTCAGTTGTCTTTCAACTAATGACTTAGCGTTGACGCTCAGGCTTAACTATTTTCAAATCGTCAAAAAGAAACGATGCCATTGGTCTGGGAAATGACTCGACCATAGATGCAGACATCATGACAAAGTTCAACTTTGGTCTCACCATCTTAACGTCTACCACATCAAACACAACGGCGAATGGATTTTGATCGGAATACCGGAGAAAAGCTCCGTTTGAAATTCGGATGAATTCAGCTTTCTTTCTTCCTGCTTCCTGACTTCGTCCACAAATCTTTTCAAATGAGGCAACATTTGTAGCGCTCTTCTAGCAACTTGTTCATTTTCCACCCTACAAACTTCGCAGAATTTCAGTGGAAAAGCGATTTTATATCATGTTTATCTAAAGCTCTCCGTAGGTAGGTAATTCTAGTGATATAATATATTGTCTTGCATCAATTGTTCTACATTTTATATTTCCGTAGAAATTTGCGAAATTAGAGAATCTGCTTTTGTAAACAAACATATAATTTGACGATTTCTCACGAATAAAAGCTTAATTTCTTAAACCAAGACCACAGTTGAGTAAGAGAAAGCTTCTGCTGGCCAATTGTGGTCTTAATTTTTCAAATTGAGCTTTTATTCGTTAAAAAACGTCGATTCAAATGTACCCCTAGTAGCCACTCAGTCGAGATAACATAAATATGACTTGCTTAGTTATATTCAAGCTACTACTACTAATTCTGATCGTAGTGTGCTACTTGGGACGATTACAAAAGCAGATTCACCCATTTCACAAATTTCTCCGGATTTAGTCTATTTAACAGGGTTGAAAAATTCACAGCTCAGTTTTTGAAAAGCAATGATTTAACAAAAATGTCAGATGCATGAGGTGTCTTTGTTATTGCTGTAAGGTTTATGGCAAATTAGGTTTATGTTCACTGCAGTGACAAATATTTTTCTACAAGTGGATAGAGACTTTATGGTATTTTAAAAATGACAGCAGTATTCCTACTCCTAAAATTTCAGTAATGCATACAATAGTGATGCTTCAGTCAAAAGGATCACCTAAGCAGTTCTAGTCAAGTTAGATAAAAACAACAGTAAGTAATGTGCGAAACCTCACCTGTCACAGCCGTGTAGCTAGATTTTCTAAGTGGTATGTTTTTAAACAGGCTGAACAAAGCCGGCAGATTCACATCCCAATGTCAAACACTGTTTCATTCCGTTAAGGAGATCGTTGGACCGAGTAGATGACAAAAACGCAACTCGAATCGTTTGAAAAAGGTGTGAGTATGGTTCATACCATATGACAATAATTCCCGATAGATTTCAAAATTCCCGAGTTTTTCCCGCATATTTCCCGATGATATTGGATTTCGCATTTGTCCCGCATCTCCCGGTTTTACCGAGTCTGTGACCACCCTGCACTGCGGAAGCATCCCAAAGAGGCCAAATCTGAGGAAGACATGAAGAAATAGTGGGTTTCCGTTCAGAAGAAACTGCAGGCAGATGTTGTAAAGCACCTAATGAGTGGAGTTAAGCTGCGTTTCTTCGTGATGCAATTTGATTGAGTCCATTCCTAAAAACATTTTATTTTCTGAACCTTTCAATACGCTAAACAAAC